>JACEVL010000413.1:377500-616306 GCA_020284085.1 Aporrectodea caliginosa | reverse complement strand
CATAATGTCTTATAATCAAGCATTTTTTTTATACAATACTCCAGAGACTTACCTTTCGCATCATTTTCTCTAGAGGATGTCAAGAAGGGTTTGAAAAGAAGGGAAACAGAAATCACTTGTCTCTTATTTACTGTTTGCATGCATGTGACCACTTTAATAGTGCCTGAGCTGTAGCTGATAGCTCGTAACAGTAGAATGCTAGATAAAGATTTTTGTAGGCGTATCTGATAAAGTATGACCAGTTTGCAATATTCTAATCTGATCTTATGCTCGGATACCATGGAGGTGGAAAATTTGGGCGGTGTGACATGTGAGACCTGCTACAGCGGCAGTCTGATGCTAGCTAGCGTATGGGTTGTACACGTGTGGTGAACCAATTAAACAACAGCTACCGGGTACAGTACTGTAAACGGTTGAAGGCACTGCTCGCTTATGGACTGTCACATAGATACTGTTTAAATCAATACCTACATAACATAGATGTTTTTTCGCCAGATACTAGTAGTGCTAGCGTAAAATATCTTGCCTCTAGTATTATGTTTTGAGGTGCCCCAACTGTAAAAACCAATCTCGTTATAACCGAAAAATTGAGATCTTTCGTAATGTGTTAAATTGTCTAATTTGCATACTATAAATGCTGTAACCTCACTGATATGAACGGAATAAACAATGCAAAATTACTTTCTCATGAACACTAAAAATGCGAATTCTTAGACTGAAATTGGTTTGATTAGAATTATTTGTTGAAAAATTGTTTCTGTGAAGTTTCCTCGAATCACTCTTCAAACTCTTTGCTCAAAAATCAGATTTTGAAGCAAACATCTTAATAAAGCTTCTTCATTCCAGTACTATGACCCGTATAAATCCCATCACTTTGATCTTCATTTTACACAGACAGTCACACAGACGGTGACTCTTCAGTTACAAGTCTGATACATCTTTAACTTGCTTGGGTAAGACAAGGAGACTTTGGAAATTCAATAATGGTTTCGTTTCATTCGCATTCTTTGTTCTTGACAAGTTCCTGAATTTCTTCTTATGACAGCAGTCTTTTACGAGGAGGTTCACAAGTTCCAGACATCTGCTGGTTTCTTTCCAACTTATTAAGTCAACGTAATCTGTAGCAGCAAAGTTTAAAGTTGGCACACGGAACTGTCTGACTGTTACAGTAGTGGATCTTCCTTGTCGTCCGGATGCCAGTTCTCTTATATACTCTGTCATCGGTTAATGTCACAGCATAAGATTCTCAGCATGTCCAAAGAAGACATTCCTTTGTACTACTGGAGATACAATCTCCAGCATACCTTTGGACAAGTATCTTGATAATGCAATCATTCGATGACGATGACGATGGCGATAACCTTCTGTGATGGTTCTGCAGACTCAGCATGGGAACGCAGAATTCTGTTAGCAGTTGTAAGCCATCTTGAATGAACAACTGGACCTTGCAATGTTTTCGATTAGCAACTTCATCAGGGCATTTTCAAGCAGCTTTACACCACCGTTCTTCATCAGTATGCGCCACCTATTCTGCTATATCAGCTACTGCTGGATCCTCTTATTCATTCATTTATTCATTCATTCATTTTAAAGACTTAACGCCCATCCAAGAAACCTACTCAGGAGCTCTACCAGCCTCTCAGCCAAGCCGCTCCTTTATTGTTTCCTCTTGTTTGTTATCATCACGAACGAACAGGGAGAATTTCATTATGTCAACACATGTCGGAAGCACCTTTTGAGACTATTTTGAAGGAAAGCCAAATACTGGACAACTACTAGTTTGTCTTGTTTTCGGCTTCTCGGTTGCCATTCTTGCAGTCGACTTTCTATTCATTCATTCATTCATTCATTCATTCATTCATTCATTCATTCATTCATTACTGAGATTTATATAGCACCCATTCATGTCTACTACTCAGAAGTGCTCCCGACCCCAGCACGGCTAAAAAGACAGTTTTGAGGTTAGAATAGAACGTATCAGAACTGACTCCGGAGAGCAAACGCAGCACCAGAAGGAGCCCGTTCCAGACCGATGGGCAGTCGACTGAGAAGGTGCGGTACTGCCCATTAGATGTACTGGCAAAAGAGACAAGAGCCCACTCAGCTCAGTTGAGCGGAGGCAGCAACGGCCAGACACACTCAGGGTAGGGCAGCAGAGCTCGCGAAGACAGAGGCAAGGCCCGGCAAGCACCGCCATACCAAAGCAGCGATCCTGTACCGTTGTACGTCATTCGTTGCCGGAGGGGGAGCCAGTGCAGCACGTCCAACATATAGCCAGAGAGGTTACCGAATCTAGGGATGCGTTTCAGTCCTCAGTGTACTAACAAAGACATAGCCATGATAAAATAACATTAGTGAAAACAGAACATAGTAAGTTTAACTAAATTATAGACGTTTATCGAAATTTAGGCATTTCTCGTTTTTTGGGTGGCCTTGGGGCACCTCAAGAAGTGAATCAAATTCAATATTATTTTACCCCCAGGCTACTGCGCACAGTACACAACTTTTGCACACCCAGCCGATTTTAAAATGTTAACTTCATTTTTTCACTCCACCCTAATATATATAGCGCGGCAGTTTATTATTAGTTGTTTGTAAACGTTTCTATTGCGATTGCGACCAAAGTTGACTAGCCCAATATCGTAAAATGAATAGTCATAGAAATCTTGTAGTCAAAATGTTTCTGAAGCTTTTTGATTGTTATGACTGGAGTGATTGCACATACATGCATGTACTGTACATGATCAATCATTTATTGCTTTCCTGCTCTCTGTGTATTTGTTAAAACATTAGTAAAATATGATATTGTCTTCTACAATCTACATTGATCCAGGTATCATATTTAGTCAGCAAGTTCCAGTAACTTTCATTATTAATTTTTTATTATGCAATTTGTCAGTTACTTTTGGAAAGTCGTGTATTCTCGAAGCTGAATGCACCCATGCTTCAAAAGCTTTCAAAGCTCTCAACAATTTGTGAAACAGCGTGTTAGTACGCACAATTTTGCTTATAGCCTTAATTATTGTAACTAAGTAGTAACTAAAATTAACTAAAATAAAATCCATTAACTGTAACTATAACTATAACTATAACTAAAATATAATACTAACTATAACTATAACTATAACTAAAATAAAAAAAACCATTAACTGTAACTATAACTGTAACTAAAATAAAATCTGTAAGGAGAATCACACTGCACTGTGATTCGCATGATTCCTATGATAAACTCAGATTTTAAAGTATAAAACTAAAAAAAGTTATTTTTAGAAGGTACTGACATTATTGTTTTTAACTATGGAGTGGATAAATGAGAGTGATTAGCAAGAAGAAGAAATGAGCTCTGATGATGAATTTGGTGTGGAATCAGAAACAGAAGACGTTGTTGAGTATCAACGTTCAGAGCCGGACACAGCTAGCTGCAGTTCATCGGAAGAGGAGAGCGAGTCAATTGTACCGTCAAGTGACTCATTGTTGTCTATAGGGACAAGATAATTACTTGGAGTAAAACGGCGCTTACTGCTGTTCAAGGTCGTCGATCAAGTATCAATGTTTTTGTACAACCGGCACCTAGTCGATGCGCAACAAATCCAACGAAGAAACGTGGTCGATGCCACTCGTGTCCACGTAAAGAGGACAAGAAATGTGAACACAAATGCACTAAGTGCAACAGTTTCGTGTGCGGAAAGCATGCAGTCAAAAACACTTGCATATTCCTGCTTATCCTGCCCACTTTCCCTCTCTGCAGATGCAGAATGACTGTTCAGTAAACGCTGAACGGTACCGTGTGTGTACCTTGTGAAAGCAAGGTGTGTGTACCTTGTGAAAGCAAGATACCTTTATTGAGTTTACAATGTCATAATTTAGCAGAACTTCATTTATTCATCCTAATTTGATGAAGCAAAAACGATTTCTATATATAATGTTCAGATACTGATAAGGAGACATTGTAGCAACAAGACACCCATGTGTAATGCATGCATAATGTTATGTTTATAAATTCCTGAGTAAAATAGCTACGACGTGATGCATTTTCGTACTTTATAACTGATATGGGTGCATGAATAACTAATGAAACTGGATGCATTCTGTGCATGTAACATGTTTAGGAAAAGTCATAGAAGCGATTTCTTCAACTATTTTCAGGGATTAAAATGTCCGTGAAAAACCGAGATGGGGATATTTTTAACCCCCCGGTGACCCTATAAGGGTCAAGCGACAGCCCTATAAAAGGTTCACGACACCCTTGGGTGCCGTAGCTCTAACGTTGGGGAAAAAGTGACTTAATAACCCATGACTTGCAGGGTAGTTTATTATTTTTTTCTCAAGATTTAATCAAAAATTTAATAACTTATTTTAAATGCGTGCTATTATGAAGTGTTATAAGCGATCGCTGTTTCAGTAGAATTTGTATCTGGACTGCTGATCCAAAGATTTACATTTAAAAAAATTATAATCCCTGTCAAACATGACGTTATTTTAATTTTTCATTCACTCAATAACTTACTTACTTCCTAACTAACTCACCGCGCATATTTTATTTTCTTTCTCAGTGACGCCATTTTGATGAATTTGAGAAAAGAACGGTCTTTGTTTTTATTCACTATGTTATTAGTTTTCGTGAGTAATATCATCAACTTAGGCCCTATTTCCACTTAAGTATAATTCTAAATAAAGGGGAAAGGCAGTGTCTACCTTACATTCGGCTTGGATTAGTAATAATATTATTGCTATTACAAAATGCTGAGGAATTTAACTCAGGCCACGTGTATTGACTTGTGATCAGTATTTGCTTGGATTTCAATCAGCATTTTACCCTTTGATATGCTGATTTGGCTGGTAGGTAAAATGCTGACCAGTCAGCATTTTCTAATCAGCATTTTACCCCTTACCAATCAGCAAATCAGCAAATCAGCATTTTACCCGTGCCCCATTTTATTGGGGTTTCCTTCATCAGGACGAGAATTCATCCTTATCGAAACTTGTTTATATTTTATGAAAGAACAGTTTAAATAACGGTAACAATAGTATGGAAAATATTGGAAGTTATAACGCACCGGGAAGTTATAACGCACCAAATGTTGCAGTACGACTCGTTTATCGTTAAATATTAGGTCTATTTAAAATTTTAATAACAGTTCTCAATGCTAAATTTAGTAAGAGTTGTGAGTTTCTTAGTCATACTAATGTCATCAAACCCAGGTATATAGGTTTAATGTCATCAATACAGATTTTTCATGTTTAACAAAAGCTCCTGCTAGCTTCTGGTTTTACGTTGCCATTTTACTTGAAATTTCCAGCCCTAATGCGGGTGGATGGCTCATTAATATCCATCTGACGACTCCTCTGACGGGGACCCTTTGCGGTTCCTGAACTCCTCACGCAATTTGCTCATCGCCAACATGTACGAGAGTTTGTCCACTCTCCGGTAGGGATTCTTGATCTGGTCATTACCTCTGACGATAGGCCTATGTCTTCTCAGGATCTGCCCATCCATCCACCGACGTCATCGGATCACTCACTGGTGGAGCTAACCTCCCTCCTTTACACACTCACCCAATATACACACCATCCTTTTGGTGAGGGGGACGGAAATCTCTGCAATCGTTCATTTTGTAAATTCGTTGCTCAAAACAAGTTGATCGCTGCTTGAAGACCTTTCTCTTTTCACGGCCTGCGACGTTGAGAGCGCTTCTGATCTATAGCTCGGCTGTTATAAGCGTTTTCAAATGTTCTTACTAGATTAGATTGAACAATATAGAAAATTAATGCAGGTACAAGTTTTTATTCTGTCAAAGGTCTGAAAATGCAAGGAGGAATTCATTTAAATGAGAAACGATTTAAATGTGAAGTCTGTTACAAAGCATTTGGCCGGATTTACAGTCTGAAAATCCACACAAGAACTCACACTGGAGAGAAACCATACAAATGCAATTTCTGTCACACAGGATTTGCAGAGAGGAGTTATCTAACCTGCCATTCAAGAACCCACAGTGGAGAGAAACCATACAAATGCAGTTTGTGTCACAAAGAATTTGCACAGAGAGGTAATCTTCAGATTCATACTAGAATCCACACTGGAGAAAAACCATACAAATGCAATTTATGTAAGCAACGATTTTCACACAAGGGTTATCTAAACCGCCATACAAGAACCCACACTGGAGAAAAACCATTCAAATGCAATTTATGTAAGCAACGATTTTCATATAAGAGTGATCTAAACCGCCATACAAGAACCCACACTGGAGAAAAACCATTCAAATGCAATTGGTGTCAAAAAGGATATAGTCGTAGGGATTATTTAGATTGCCATAAAAGAACACACACTGAAGAAGAACCATTCAAGTGCACGGTTTGTCACAAGGTATTTGCACAGAGACGTTCTCTTGATTGCCATACAAGAACCCACACTGATGATAAACCATATAAGTGCAATTTATGTCTTAAAACATTTGCACAGAGGAATGGTCTTAGCCAACATAAGATAATCCACAATGGAGCAAAATCGTATCAGTGCAATTTATGCCACAAAGTATTTTCAAGGAAGATTACTTTAAGCCAACATACAAGTACCCAAACTGGAGAAAAACCATACAAATGCAATATATGTCACAAAGCATTCGCAAAGCATAGTACTCTTTCAGATCACGTAAGAAGCCACTCTGGAGAAAAACCATATCGTTTCACCTTATGTCACAAAAACTTTACAAAGTGTCGTTATATGGAATGCCACAAAAGAACGCACACTCCAGAAGAACTCTACAAGTGCAATTTCTGTAAGAAAGCATTTGCATCGAGTGAATCTCTGAAGCTGCATTCGAGAAAACACGCTAAGGAAACGCCATATAAATGGAAATTAGGTGACACTACATTTTCACGTAGTGTTGTTTTCAACTACCATGCGAGATCCAATGCTGCTGAGCGTAATTTCACTGAAAGCATTGTGCCAACCATCGAAAAAGAATGCCGTGCAAATGCTTTACACAAGAGATTCAGTGCGGACTATGCGAACTATGTTGATGGAAGACTGTTATCAGCTACTACAGTAACCGCACAAGATCTCTCTGTGCAGGGAAAGAATTCCACTGAAGTTGAAGAACTGTGTTCTGGCGTTGACTCCAGTATCAGAGATTGTGGTGATGATTTATTTTTTAGGTCGTATGGATGTGGGATGTGTGATCAAATGTTTGAAATTGAAAAGGAATTTATGGAACACTGTTACCATCACTATTGTGATGCTCCAGAAAAAGATACATTTCTTGAAATATTTGAAATTAAGCTGTGTAGTTACTTTCCTATAACACTGAAAGCAGATTAGTCCATGACTCTATAGTTCAGTCTATTTGTGTTCCAACAGTTTTAGTGTTATCAGCATTTGTTAGATGTTTATCTGTTCTTAATTAATCGACTCGAGGATTTCCATACAACCAGCAATGTCCAGCATGTCTTAATAACGTGTTTTCGGTCACAGAGTAGTCGGCTGAAATTTTCAATTATGCAGTTGACATGTCTTAAATGTGCACTGTCTATAGTACGCATTTCTTTGCGATTAGCTCTAGTGCATACCCACGATTTCATTCTTATACCTGAATTTACTAGTTAGACTTTATGAGGAAGAGTGTGTAGTTTCTGACTACTTTAGGCACTGCATGTAACATTCCACTTGTCTGCCTCAGATTTGAATAAAATTTAAAATGTTTCAACTTTTTATTGGTCTTTCATCATATTGGCATCGCCACTGTATAGCTCAGTCATCATACTTTCACGTCTTCTCAAAGTAGACTTTATAAGAAATTTATGGGTGTGAATTGCATGTACACAACAAATTCCAAACAAGGACTGGCAACTCGCCCTCATATGCCGAGGCTAAGAAAAATGAAGTCGCTAACACATAATACCCATGGCGGCCCCAGGACTAGCTTAAGGGACTGCTCCTTAAATCTAGCAATTTCAGCCACATCGAAAGCAGAATCAAACCAAATTTTTTAACTCCGATTTTGTGAAGATTTTCTTAGACGACGTTAGAAAATGTGTTCCAGACATATTATGAAAAGTAGAAATGTTGGCAAGTATTGCAGCTTCACATTTGCTGTTATAGACTATTAATTAATTCATTCATTCCGAGAATTTATATATTCAGTCCAAGTAGAACAACATTATGTATCCTAAAGTGCAGCTCGCATACATGTATAAGACCGCGGCAGTTGTGTCGAAAGGACAGCATGTGTTTTCTTTCGTGTTGTACATTTGAACATGATTGATTGCTCTGTTACCTTTATCCGAACCACCAAAGAGATATAGTGAACTCTTGATTGGAACACTGTTGCTAGAACTGCGGACACAGTGAACCAGATTTCCCACTGTAGAGCATTTGTCAGTGACTGCATCGTATGCCTCCACGCTGTCTAGAACCCATCGACCTATATTGAGTGGACACAGCATAGCACAGCTAAAGTTGTACTGTAAAGTGAAGCTTCCGCTTTACTGAACTTTCTGCCAGCCATGACGTCAGACAGAGCTCATTAACATAATACGTTATGTGTCCATCCAATCACCGTCGAGGATAAGATTATTCGAAAAGTTCATATACCAGCATGCATCACGCGCCCTCATTCGCAGCTTTCTGATTAGTAGTTCACCTACCTCGTGGCTTGCCTGTGACGTCATGGCTGGCAAATAACATCGCAGGCACGCAAACAGCTAGGCTTCAGTTTGAGTCTCTTATGCTGTGTCCACTCAATATAGGTCGATGCTAGAACCCTTTCATCTGAATCCACAAATCCTCCACAGATGTACAATACTTCATCGATAAACGCTGCGCTGTGTCTACGTCGGCTTTGAACTAAAGAAGCACTTTCGACATAGAGGTGTGCTCGGTGGAAATTTGACATCCGCACCAAATTTCATTAACAGTCTTCGTCGTGACCATCGACTAATATCTTGAGCAATATTAGAGTGGCGCTGCAGAAGCTTTTGAATGCTCATATCCATAATCATATATTATACGATTTATATTGTTATGGTTAGACCTAGCTGTTTCTCGGAGTGCCTGTTGAGCCTACCTATGCTGTTTGGGTCCCAAGTAATAATCGTGATCGTGCACACCAAATGTCTGAAACACCATTCTAAAGCTAAGCGTCGAATCTAGGGCGCTGTCCAGAGATAGATGTTCATTGGAGATTCAAGTCCGTTTGAAAGAGAGAGTTGGCTAAGTACCTCTCAACGTCTATGAGATACTCCATTAGGTAGAACCTTACGTTTGGCTGGTCATTCTTTGTGGGACTTCGAAGTTACACTGCATTATGACAGCCATGAACAATTCACAAATCAGCTAGGGTTAGATAAGTTGCATAATATCTGCAGCAAGAGGTGTTTCTTTCATTTTGACTCCCGATTCGACTGCTTGTTTTTTAACAGGGACTGCTCATATTTATCTTCCATGCCCTTTTTCATAACAAGGTAAGCGGAATCACTACTATCAACTGACATTCATTTCGGGTAATGCTTAAATTTTACTGACAAGCAAGTGTGAAAACAAGACTTTGTGACCGCATTAGGATGCAGTTAAATGTTCAATGGAGCACGCTATGTCCGGCTTCTGTTAATTCTTCCAGGCCAGAAAGTCGTTTGACACGGGCCTTGCTTATTTGCACAAAGGACATTAGTTGAACTAGCTAATAACTGCATCGCTAAACAAGACCTAAATGCATTGTGCATGCTCAGACCATAATTATACGGGTTTATTGATAGGCATAAAAATTAATATGGGTGTTTTTCAGAAAATGAATGAGAAGCTTTCCTATATAATTATATTCTATTCAGCAATCGCTTCATTTAGGCCTACTCATGACGATGTCAGGTCTAACATTTCGAAACATTGCTGATGGTAGACGGAAGGATGTTTGAAAACAAGGGATAAAAGAATTCACTTGCACTAGCCTATCTGTTATTTACTTGTTGCATGCAAAGGACAACTTTCGTGGTGCCTGTAAACTGTTAAAGGCGCTGTTCGCTGATAAAATGTCGCATTATATTACACATATTATAGGCAAAATCAAGAGATGCAAACTAAAAAATCATAAAGAAAGCTGAATGTCTTATAATCAAGCATTTCTTACAGCCTTCTATGCTCCAGAAACTCATCTTTCGCTTCATTTACTCTAGAGGATGTCAAGTCTAACACTACAAAGCATCGCTGATGGTAGACAGAAGGGGGTTCAAAAGAAGGGGGAGAAGAAATCACTTGCAATGTCTCTTATTTAGGGGAGACCGGGGCTCATTGGGACAAAAATAACATTTTTCAAAATTATGATCAAAGAATAAAGTCCATGCAAATTTTTTAACAGTTAGATGTTACTTTAGCATGTTACTCGTCGTTTTGTATAAAAATGGACAGTGTGTGATGATTAATAAACTCACAGTTTTCAATTTCTGAGAGGCCCCAACGTGTCCCAATGTGCCCCATTGTTGGGGCACATTGGGACACTGTCTGGGCTACATTGGGACACTGATTTACATCTATCTAATAGCATATGCTTTGTCTAATAGAGTAATTTATTAGTGATTTAAGTAGGCTAACTAGGATTATTGAATTATAAATAGGAAAGCCTATTCATTATATTTACAGAAACTAGTTAGGCCTATCTATAAAAGACAAAAATGACTGCAAAAAGTTATGACTTTAATAATAGCCTAAAGGAAATAGGCTATATTTCCACACATAAAGTCTAATAAAATAACAGGCCGATAGCTTAGGCCTAGAACGACTAGGTTATATTTGAAAAGTTTCTGTATTGGATTAATACTAAGTCTACTCATACAAACTAAAAATGGGCCTAGGCCTGCTGACGTAGGTAGGCTCCTATCTTGGAGCCTAAATCAGGGACAACTTATTTATTTAAAACGCTTAACTACAACAAACACTGCTGTAGGCCTCTAAAAGTAACAATAATTTATTGGTCTACAGGTCCTGCATGTTCCAGATTTGAAACTAATGACTTAAATTAACACCACTGAGAGTGTAGGCCTATATTGAGGATGTTCGTGATGTCTTTCCAGCTGACGTTGGCTCTGGCATAACAAGTAGACCTACGACATTTTCAAGGCTAATGTCGGTCTGCTCTTTGTCGGGAAAGACAAACGACAACCTTTTTAACCTTGACGGTTGACGTAGGCCTACCATAAGTTTGACAACAAATACATTCCTCTGATGTTTCATATCGTATAATTCCGTATAATGATCAACTCGATTCTTCATTGTGTACTTGACTATTTATTATGTACATTCCAGAAGTCAGTTCATCAACTGAAAACTGCCTCTGCCTACTTTCATTAAAAATATATAACGATAAAGGGTTGATTTTGGTACGTCTAACAATTCAGCTGCGTGACGGACGATACGACCATCCTTTCACAGTTCTATCGCTGCCTTCATTGTCAATGGATCAGTCAAGCCATGTCTCTGTCTTTCTTACTTTATTTCTTACCGTAATTAAAGTGTAAAGTTATAAATGTAATATAAACCAATCAAAATATTATTTATTTTGAAATATTATTTATTTCTTACTAGGCCTATAGTTAAGGTTTACTGTAGTGGTACATTGGATCACTAAGACGGGGTACATTGGGACGTTGTCCCAATGTACCCCGTGCATGCTGTCCCAATGAACCCCGATATGTACTGGATTGTTTGAATCCATAAATGGTGGTGATAACAAGGTAATAGAAAAGTTTAACGGGATTTGATTACAGGTTATTTAGTGGCAGATTGAAAGAAATTGACATCTTCAATGTTACTAGAATAGTGTATGTACAGCAAGCTTCGAAATGCGAAGCATGAAATTTACTCGAACTAGCCAGAAATGATTTTTCTTACCTGCCTCGTCAAATGGTAAAAAACTAAAGTTTTCTTTACATGAGGATTTTAAACAGGAAAGAAGCTATGATCTGCCATAGATTATATTTCCCAAGAGTGAATACAAGTGAAGCAAATATCGATGTCCCATTGTGCCCCGTGTCCCAATGAGCCCCGGTCTCCCCTACTTGTTACATGCAAATGACCACTTTTATAACGCCCATTGTGTATCTTCTAGCTCGGAACAGTAGAATGCTAGTTAAGGATTGGTTGTGCCTGGGACACACCGCCGGATTTGATAACCTATGACCTATGCCTGAATTAACGTGAGACCTGTTACAGCAGCGGTCTGATGCTAGATGGCGTATGGAATACGCGTATCTGAACTGTGAACCATAAATACAATAGTTACTGTAAACTGTTTAAGGTCCTGTTCACTGATAAACTGTCACATAGATACTGTTTGAAATATTGCCAATACATGTACGTAACCTAGATGTTTTTTCATCAGAGTGCTGTCTGGCAGCTCGTTAAAAAAGAATATATTTACTTGCTTACTTACCAACTTACTTACTTACTAACTCTGTTACAACAATAGGGAAAAACAAAGACGGTAACTTACTAATCAGAAAAAAACTTCACAGGCTGTTTCTGAGTAGGCCTATTATATTCCAATCGTCTGAAATGCCACATTTACCATTTTTCTATAAACGACTCGTGCATTCATTTCATTCATTCATTTAAGATATTTATACAGCGTCCCTTCAAGATTTCTACTCAGAGGCGCTCCCGACTGCAGCGCGGACACTGAATCGGAGTTTCACGCCGAAGCGCATGAGCAATTGCGAGTGAAGGACTTGCCCAGGGTCTCTGCGCGGTACCTATAGGTCGTTTTTAGCACACAGTAGGCCCTATTCGCTTAACCCTCGGGCTACCAAGCATTTTTGTGACGTTGGCTACCAAGGGGGGAGGGTGGTGGTGGTTACCCCCCTGGAATTCGGGTTTGGTTTCACATATCATTTCATGTAATACACCAATGGATTCAGCATTCAATTCCGTACACAACGGTATATTTAGTTGTACATTATGTGAATGCACCTCGAAATTACATCATTTTTAACAAAGGAACCGATAATTAGCGATATTTTATATTATTGCGTGCATTTTGTACACAGTGGCGGCGCCAGGGGGCTAAGCCCCCTAAATGCGGCTCAGCCCCCATTAAAATTTAGCTGTAAACGCAAAAAGGTCATCCGGAAACTTTTTTGAGCTTTAGCCCCCAAACCTGAAATCCTGGCGCCGCCACTGTTTGTACATTTTGGATAGACAAATATTACGATTATGTGTGTTTTGAAACTGATCTGTGTATCCAAGATACACAAATACATACCTATGTTTATATACGCATAGGGGTCGTCCATTAATTATGTCAACAAAATAGGGGAGGGGGTTTGAAAAAGTTTGACAGTTGATGACAAGGGGGGAGGGGGATTCGGTAAAAGTTGACGTCAACAAATTTTTTCCAATGAATCAACACAGACCCTTCAAAATGGTAGCAAAACATTAAGTAATGCTAAAAATGTATAATTGCTTAATGTTTAATACTACTAAAAAGCTGGTAAAAACTAAACTCATATATTTTGAAATTCGAGATTGTATTTTTAGTGTAAAAATGATTCTACATGTATTGAGCCATTGTGTTTCTGTTTTGTAGGGGGGGTTCTGGGATTGTTGACATAATTTTTTAGGGGGTCCGTCAATGTTTGACAGTTGTTGACAAAGGGGGAGGGGGTCAAAAACTGCCTAAAATTTGTTGACATAATTAATGGACGACCCCATAAATATGCATCCATACATATATACATTGTTGGGAGACCTTCCCAACAGAGACACTGTTGAAGGTACTTTGTCCTAGATTGAAGAGACATTCTGGATAAAGCTAAATATATTTAGTATTGAACTGAACTATATATTGAAAGTAGGCGTGATGTTATGCTTACTAGAAATATACGAATATCGTTACTGTAACAGAGACAGAAAATAGGATAGTTGATGAACTATATCAGGTATAGTTAAGAAGGAGTGTTCTCTCCTATTTAAACCAATGTAAAAGATTCGTCGTCGAAGCTTGGCAGTTTTCGTTAGGCCTGTTGCCGTGTGATGTCGAATTCTCAGTAGAACTGACCAAGACTTCCTTGTACTAGATAAGTTCTAGTTAACTAGTTAAACTGTTGGTTTCGTGTCCGCTGTGGCCAACCAAGTTGTTTCTTTGATGTTCACCGTTCTCGAGACAAGGAGACGTGAGGATCTGATGTTATTCGATAAGGTTGTATGTGTGTTACTATTACGGATTTTGTTTTATATTATACATTCTTTTATACCCTAGAACGAGTTGTCTTCATTCGTAAAGTAGCACCTTACATTTGGGGGCTCGTCCATTTGCGAAAATTTTGGGGGTTCGTTTACATTTGTCTAAAAGCGAAAATTTCGTAAGGTAGACGTAGAAAGCAAGAAAATTGTAGTTTCGTCCAAAAGACGGTAGCACCTTACATTTGGGGGCTAGACCTTACATTGGGAGCTTCGTCCAAAAGTGACGTTAATTCGAAAAGTCTAAAACCGAAAATTTTGTAGGGACTTTTCTAAAAGAGTCTAGAGACAAAATTGTGGAAAGTACCCATTGAAAATTTCGTAGAGTAGTGTCTAAGAGAGACGAAAAGAGACGATAAAGTAAAGGTGAAAAAGCGAAAGTGGGAGACTAAAAGAAAAGTCGTAGAGTAGAGAGAGAAGAAAATGAGTAAAGATAGGAAGTAATAGAGAAAAGTCCTAGAGATATTGCTGTGAAATAGTGAAATTACTAGGCATATAGGTGAATTGAAAAAATTCGAAGAAAGTTGATGAAATTCGAAAATTGTGAAATTGATAGCCTATAGAGTTAGCATGCAAACAGGTAAAGTAGTTGTATGTTAAAGAGGAAAATTGAAAAGTTTTGCGTCGAAGAGAGTCGATAGTAAAATTTTGAAAAAGGGGCGTGTCAGTGAGATTTTGGACAATTTTTAAATTGAAAGTCAGTAAGTAGTCTGATAGTTGAAATGCCTCAGTGGAAAAGTTTAGAGGAGAAAAGAGAAAAGGCAGTAGCGTGTAAAGAGAGAAGAAAGCAGAAGAAATTGGAGGAAAGAGTAAGAAACAGAGCAGTAAATAGGCCATTGGAGGAAGCATCGATTTTTGTTAAACGTATGGCTGAAGCTACAAATAGAGGAGAGGTGATTGACAGTCGAAAGTTGGATGAAATATGGGCGGAAATAGCTCGTGAGACAGAGAAATTGGTAGAGGAAGATAAAAAATTTCTTTTTGATAGGGAACAAAAGGAAAAGAAAGTTAGGCCCAGTTGTCTAAAATTGTCAGGGAATACGCCTACGAATGAAAACGCACAAGATGTGAGGTTTGATTCGAAGGTGGCCAAAAAGGGTAAAAAGAAGGTGCACTTTGAGGATAGGAATGAAGGTTTTTGTTCGAAGGTGTATGATGACTCGAAAGAGAATGAAAAAGTTGGTCCTAAGTCGGTGTGTCGTGCTGTACGAAGTCATGTCAGTGTCGATACGCAGACAGAGGAACAAATGCATGATACTGAATTGCCTTTGTGTTGTACTGGTATTCTTTTTCCACGCGTTGGTTCACAGCGTGAGATAGTTGTGCAAAGAAATTATGGGGCTGTACACAGTTTGGCAAATTGGGATTCTTTGAATTGGTTGGACTTTACAGTTGCAGACGAGGAGAAAATGATGGAGTTTGTGGATGGTAAAAATGCCAATGTTCCGTTAGTTGATATTCAGGTTGACTGTGAGTTTCTTTCGGGAACTATTCGCTGTGGATACTTTTATACAGTACCACGTGGCATTGATTTGATACTGGGCAACGACATAGTTACGGTTGAAGAACCGTTAGAAGGGTCGACTGAAGTCGAGGGGTCCGTAGAAAATGGGATTGGCGCTGTTAACGTTCGCTCAATTGTTGTGGGTACAGGTGTTGAGATAAAGAAAACAGATGAAATGAAAACTAATGCAGATAAAGTTGAAATGTTTTCTTTGAGTACAGAAGAGGAATGTCTGAGTGAATTAGATTTTGGTGATTTTGGAATGTTTGATGAGTCGAATGAGAGTACACGTGCGATTAATGATTCTGTTGTGTATGAGAATTTAAGTGACAGAGAATCAGAAGGGAGTTATCAGATTTACGATGATGAATGTAATATGGTTGTGAATGAAGATGTGTGGGCACGATTGTGTGACTGCGAAGGGTGTTCTGAAAGGTTTGAAGAGTCAGTTGAAAGAACAGATGTGAGTAATGATTATGTGTCGTGTCTGGATTTAAGTGACAAACAGTCAGAAGAAATTTCTCTGAGGTACGATAATGAATGCAATAAGGTTGTGAATGAAGATAATTTCACACGATTGTTGGCTGATGTGAATACAAATGTAGGCGTAGACATGTTGTGTGAATGCAAAGTGTGTGATGAAAGATTTGAGATGCAGTCATCCGAGAGTGAATGGCAGCATGGTATTGTTGGTTCATTAAATGAAACTGTGGATGATGTGAGTTGTAAACAGGAGTTAGAAGAAATATGTGTGCCTGTTGCGTCTAAAGAGTTGAAAGAAGTGGTTGAATCTCCCGTTGAGATTGTGCATAAAGGTGTGTGCATAAACGTGGAAGAAGAAATGTTTGTCGATATGGTTAAGTCTATGTTGGAAGCGTTAAAGTGGATGTTGTTGAGGAGTATTTCGGTTAGACAGTTTCGGTTGTGTTGTGTGGATGTGTGCTTTGTTTGGAAAGACGACACACTTCGGATGAAAGGTTGGTTGTCTGAACAAATGGTGTTGGATGTTGGTCAGTTGCAGATGGATGATTTTGTGGCAAAGTTATCTGAAAATATGTTCGATGTTGTTGGTCATGTACAGATGGACGAGTATGTTGAAAAGGTGGATGTTAATCTTTGGAAAGATTTGAAGTGTGTGGTTGAGACACAGGAAGAGAGTTTAAGGTTGAGTTCTTTGAATGTGACTTCGGAAACAGAAGATAATGATGTGTCACATGTGTTTCGTGTGGTTGAACAGGTGCATGATAAAGATAAGGCAATGTTATCTGTGGAATCGGTAATGACAACCGTTGTGATTGCGAATATTTCAAGTTTGAGTTGTGGGAGTTGCACTTCTTCAAATGTGGCACTGGTGTGCATGGATGTGGATTTTGGTGAAAAGGTGGTTCTTGTTCGGAAGATGGTGTTGTTGTCAAATGTTGTTAAAGAAGATGATGGGTCGAATGACGCTGTGTTGAATGATGTGTTGATTCATGTGGTTACTGTAATGCCATGTGCAAATGTGTGTCAAGTGGAACACGAGGATTTGTTGAGTGATGATGTATCCTTGAAAGGTGAATGGATGATTAAAGTGTACGATGATGAGGATGAAGCTCTAGATTGTACAGTGAAAATGGATGATGTTAAAGTGGACTTGAAAGGAAGTCAAATGAATAATTTGCATGATGATGATGATGATGATAGTGTTTTTTGCGATGTGAAGGAACTTTCGTCAGACATGGTTGAGAATTGTGGAAATTATGATGAGTCTCAGTTGTGTGCTCAAGTCTATTTTCAGAATGTGGACTCGAGGAATCTTCTGGTTGGAGATGAACATGGACTTCGTGGAAACTACACGAGACGAGTTTCGAGGAACGTGAGCGGCTTGACGTTCTTGTGGATGGTGTTGACCGTCGTGGTGCTTGCGGCTCGTGGGACGTCTGTCACGAGTTGCATCGACAGCGTGTGTGTGAAGTCGAGGGAGTGGATCGAAGCGTTGGATGTGGTCTTCGATGCCCTCGCCTGCAGTTTGTACTTTGGTTGGGTACAACTGATGTTGTACGTGGACTTCCAATTGGACTTCCAGTTGTCTTTGTTTGGTGAAGCCAGGATGAACTGTAATAAACTGACACAGACTTCATGGTTTTGGAGTGCGGATTTGCAGAAATGTTCTGTGAACAGTCGGCATCGACCGAAGCGGTTGATGTTAATTAAAGATGTTGTATGTCGTTATGATTTTGGAGATTAGTCAAATGTTGGACTGAATAATTGGACTTGCTGTGGAGAGATGCAAGTTTGATTTTTGTGTGTGTTTTTTGTGTGTGTAAATAGTGTACATTTTTTTTCATGAACTGTGATATTTTAAGTTTATAGTATGAATAGTTGGATTATGTGTAGATAAGAGTATTTAGTTAAGTATATTTTGTTTGTGTGTTTCGTTCTTTGTCGAAAACCGATAGGTTTTCTCTCGTAGTGGTTGGGGGGTATGTTGGGAGACCTTCCCAACAGAGACACTGTTGAAGGTACTTTGTCCTAGATTGAAGAGACATTCTGGATAAAGCTAAATATATTTAGTATTGAACTGAACTATATATTGAAAGTAGGCGTGATGTTATGCTTACTAGAAATATACGAATATCGTTACTGTAACAGAGACAGAAAATAGGATAGTTGATGAACTATATCAGGTATAGTTAAGAAGGAGTGTTCTCTCCTATTTAAACCAATGTAAAAGATTCGTCGTCGAAGCTTGGCAGTTTTCGTTAGGCCTGTTGCCGTGTGATGTCGAATTCTCAGTAGAACTGACCAAGACTTCCTTGTACTAGATAAGTTCTAGTTAACTAGTTAAACTGTTGGTTTCGTGTCCGCTGTGGCCAACCAAGTTGTTTCTTTGATGTTCACCGTTCTCGAGACAAGGAGACGTGAGGATCTGATGTTATTCGATAAGGTTGTATGTGTGTTACTATTACGGATTTTGTTTTATATTATACATTCTTTTATACCCTAGAACGAGTTGTCTTCATTCGTAAAGTAGCACCTTACAACATGTACATGTATGCATGCATACATGTACAATGCTGCATTCAGCCATTTTCAAACAGATTACGCGTATTATTATTTATTTTGATCATTTCCGGTTTTCAAAAGACAAACATGTAAGTAGGCAAATGAAGCCCTACACTCCCTCTAAAGAATGGTATATTTGATTCTTTTCCAGGAAGATAAATGAATACGCTACAGACAAAAATTAAGAGGGGAGTCCTTCCATTCAGCCATTTTTCACGCATATTACAGGTATTATTATTTATTTTTATCACTTCCGGTTTTCAAAAAATAAACATTTAAGTATGCAAATGAAGCCCTGCATTCCCTCTAAAGAATGGTATATTTGTTTCTCTTATAAGAAGAATAGTCAATAAGCTACAGTCGAAAACTAAGGGGTGGTATCCACCCCCTGGTGCCTCGGGTATATCGGGTATAACTTTTGAATGGCGTGGGCTACCACCACGATGTTTACCTCAAAATGTGCGCCAATGAATCTGCTACAGCTACTTAAATTGCCAAAATTATATTCCGTATGAAACAAGTTTTATGCATAAAAACGTAGGGGGGTGGCAACCACCCCCACCTTTGTAACCCGAGGGTTAATGCATTTGTTCCCAACCTTTTCCAGAGCAAGACACAATTACCAACAATCATTTAGTCAACTGGATCTGGCCTGAATTTTAATCAATTTTGGTCCAACTCAAATTCTTTATTTCAATGGCGAGCAACATTTTTTGTTTACGGTCGCAGGGTTGCGACTATTTCACACTACTTTAAGCATAAAAATAGCTGTTTCATTAGTTATTATCCATACTTCTCGTATTTTTCACATAAAAATCTGCAGGAAAGGTTATGCCAAATATTTGCACAAAAAGCGACTGCCCTAATAAAGAATTTACTTACTTACTATAAAAGGTTCACGACATCTGTGGGTGCCGCAGCTCAAACGTTGGGGGAAAAGTGGCTTAATAGCCTATGTCTTGCAGGGTAGTTTATTATTTTCTTTTCCAGATTTAATAAAAAAGTAATTGTTAGGCTACTTATTTTAAATACGATCTATTATGAAGTTTTATAAATGATCACTTTTCAGTAGAATTTGTGTCTGGACTGCGGGCCTAAAGATTCATAAATTTTTTAAATTTATTTTCCCTGTCAAACATGACGTTATTTAGCCTACCTTTTTTATTCACTTAATAACTTTCTTACTTACTTAATGCGCATATTTTCTTTTCTTTTCTGTTACGCCATTTTGATGAGTTTCGGAGAAGAAACGGTCTTTGTTGTTTTACTCTACGTTATTAGTTTTCGTGAGTTATGCCCTATTTCCAATGAAGTATTGTTCTAAATAAAGGGAAAGGCGGTAAAGTCGCAGTTTACGTTGCTAAATTATTTGATATTATCACCTTAAAACGGAAGCTGGATTGATTAAATATATTGTTTCTCTAAATGGAAGTGGGATTGATGAAAACATTCCTGTGTTCAAAATTGAAGTTGGATTGATCGAAATAATTTTTCCCGTAAATAGAAGCTGGATGGATGAAATTAAGTTTTCTATTCAATAGAAGCGGGATTGATGAAAATAATTGTTTCCTTAATTAGAAGCGGGATCCATGAGAATATATCTTTGCTTAAATAAAAGTTGCATTGATGAAAAATATTTTTTTCGTCAAATAGAAGTTGGATTGATAAAAGTAATTTTTTCCAATTAAATGGAAGTTGGATTGATGAAAAAATTTCTGTATGAAATGGAAGCTGGATTGATGATAGTTAAGATGCATAAAGGTAGACTTCTTACTTACCAACGTCAAGAACGGCATTGAAGACATTAGAATAATTTAGCAACGTAAACTGCGACTTTACCGGAAAGGCTAATATGCCTACCCTACAGTCGGCTCGATTAGTAAATAAGTTAGCGCTATTACAAATGTTGGTAATCTATCGTTTTAGCGGGTTTAATTATTTGTAAATATTTGGTATTTGTAGCATTATTATTTTTCATCAATCCAGCTTCTACTTTGGTGATAATTCTTTTAATCGATCCAGCTTCCATTGGGCAAAAATTCGTTTCATCAGTCCAGCTTCTATTTAAGCAGGAATTATTTATCATCGATACAACTTTTATTTAATTAAGAATTATATTTCATCAATCCAGCTTCTCTTTAAGCAAGATTCCTTTCACTTCCATTTCATTACAAATTATTTTCGTCAATACGACTTCTATTTAGCGAGAATTCTTTTCGTCAATCCAACTTGTTGACGACCAACGCTGAAACCCAGGCAATCGCGAATAATTAAACCCGCTAAAACGATAGATTACCATGTCATCAAATCCAGATTTTCCCGGTTATAGCAAGCTCCTATTTGCGGCTGGTTTAACGTTATTGCCATTTTATTTGAAACTTTCAACTCCAATACGGGTGGATGGCTCGTTAATGTCCACCTGAAGACTCCTCTGACGCGGACCCTTTGCGGTTCCTGGAACTCATCACGCAATTTGGTCTTCGCCAACGTGTACGACAGTTTGTCCACTCTCTGGTGCGTGAGAGCTCTGCCCTTCGAGGCTGCCAAAACGGCTGTAGTCTCCCTCTTTGTTTCTCAGGTAGACCGTTGCAACAGCTTATTGGCTGGTGCGCCCAAGTACCTGTACGATCGACTACAGTCGGTGCTAAATGCAGCGGCGAGGCTCGTTTGTAATCGGCGAAAATACGACCATGTGACGCCATTACTGCGTGACGTGCTGTATTGGCTTCCGGTGCCGTACAGCATTGAGTATAAGCTCTCTCTGCTGGTCTACAGGTCACTCCATGGTGCATCACCGGACTATCTCAGGTCCTACTGCGTGCGAACGGCGTCGTCTAGTGCTGGACTGGCGCTGAAATCGAGCGTCAAGGGTTACCTGTATGTGCGGAGGACGAAGACATGCTTCGGGGAACGCGCTTTTTCAACTGCTGGCTCCAGCTGCTGGAACAGTCTGCCTCCCACGATCCGTTCAGCCAACTCAGTCGAGTCTTTCAAGTCAAGACTCAAGTCTTATCTTTTTTCCAAGGCGTATCTCTGACTGACTGTGTGCTGTTGTTTGTCAAGGCGCCCTTGTAACGGCATGTAGAAATTGTCGGCATTATTATTATTATTATTATTATTGTTGTTGTTGTTTTTGTTGTTGTTGTTGTTGTTGTGGTTGTTGTTGTTGTTGTTGTTGTTGTTGTTGTTGTTGTTATTATTATTATTATTATTATTATTATTATTATTATTATTATTATTATTATTATTATCTGGTAATAGTCCCCGGAGTCGCTAACAGAAGCGTTAGCGACTGACTTGGAGAGTTAGCGACTGACTTAGCGACTGACTTGACTAAGTCACTCGCTTATCGACTGACTAAGTCGCTTAGGCTTATCGACTGACTTAACGACTTGATATCGACTTCTCGGGTAATCAGGTACGTCTATTAGTTACCTAACAATAAAATGCATTTTACGGCGTACTGTAAAGTCACGTTTCGCTGCACGTCATGGTTTGTGGCCAAATAAAGCGGTGGTAAATTAAGAGCAAATATTGGCCTATACACCCACCAAGTCAAAACTATCAAACCATTATCGCGTTACATTCAAATCAGATAAGAAACTAAAGCATGAAGCATTCAAGTCTGCCTATATTCGTACGCCTATTGTATGTATGTCTCTCCCAGACTTATCAGTAGTTCGCCAAAATGGGTCCAAACACCGGATTTCTCTCGAAAGCGCAAATGTACGCCTATTTTCCCTAATTACACAAACATAATCAAATTTTTCCGGCATCATCTTTAGTTGTACGGTTTGTACCGTGTTTAAAGACACTGAAACCAGCGTATTTTCAACGCATCGCTTGCATCGAAAAGACGCCATTTTCAATTAAAGAAGTGCGCCACGGTAGATAACGTGACAGAAAAATCTGACTGTTGATAGCATCGACGTATATTAGGTTTCGATGGTTGATAGTAAGTCTAAATATGGATTCCTTGGAAGTTAGTGTATGTCTAGTAAAGGCAGTAAGTAGTACTAGGTAGGCAGTAAGGTAGTAATAAATAACTGCTGATATATTAAGTGGACAAAGTCGATAGCAGTCGATAGCTTAGCGACTGACTTCGACTCGAGGGCTTAGCGGCGGCGGCGACGGATGGCGGCGGCGCCGGGGACTATCTGGTAGGGATGCTTGATCTGGTCATCACCTCTGACGATAGGCCTATATGTCTGTTCACGATCTGCCCATCAATACACCGGCGTCATCGGATCACACAAAACTGGTGGAGCTAACCCTCCCTCTTTTACACACTCAACCAATACACACACCATCCCTTTGGCGAGGGGACGGGAATCTCTGGATGAGCAAGCGCTCAAGAGGCAAATTCTTCGCTCGAAAGATGCTGATCGTTGCTTAAAGACCTTTCTCTTTTCACGTGCCTGGGACGCTGAGAGCGCTTCTAAATACTCTGCTGTGAGAAGCGCTTTACAAAGTTCATATTATATTAGATTAGATGATATAGAAAATTAATGTAAATAAAAGTTTTTGTTCTGTCAAAGGTCTGAAAATGCAAGGAAGAATCCATTCAAATGAAAAACAATTTAAATGTGAAGTCTGTTACAAAGCATTTGCCCAGATTTGCCGTCTTAAAACCCACACAAGAACTCACACTGGAGAGAAGCCATACAAATGCAACGTTTGTCATAAAGGATTTGCAGAGATGAGTTATCTAACTTGCCATGCAAGAACCCACACTGGAGAGAAACCATACAAATGCAGTTCGTGTCACAAAGGATTTGCACAGAGAGGTAATCTTCAAATTCATACGAAAATCCACACTGGAGAAAAACCATACAAATGTAATTTATGTAACAAACGATTTGCATATAAGAGCAATCTAAACAGCCATACAAGAACCCACACAGGAGAAAAACCATACAAATGCAAGTTGTGTCACAAAGACTTTTCTCGGACGAATTATTTAGAATGCCATAAAAGAACACACACTGGGGATAAACTATTCAAGTGCAAGTTTTGTGATAAAGTATTTGCACAGAGGTGTTATCTTGATTGCCATACAAGAACCCACACTAATGAAAAACCATTTAACTGCAATTTATGTCATAAAACATTTGCACAGAGGAATGGTCTTCGTCAACACAAAATAATCCACACTGGAGAAAAACCATATAAGTGCAAAATATGTCATAAAACATTTGCACAGAGGCATGGTCTTAGCCAACATAAAAAAACTCACACTGGAGATAAACCGTATCAGTGCAATTTATGCCTCAAAGTGTTTTCATGGAAGCTTATTTTAAACCAACATACAAGAACCCACAGTGGAGAAAGATCATACAAATGTAATCTGTGTCTCAAAGCATTTTCACAGAATAGTAATCTTTCGTATCACATAAGAAGCCACTCTGGAGAAAAGCCATATCGTTGCATCTTATGTCACAAAAATTTTACAAAGCAGTGTTATATGGAACGGCACAAAAGAACGCACACTGTAGAAGAACTATACAAGTGCAAGTTCTGTAGGAAAGTGTTTTCATCGAGTGAATCTCTCAAGCTGCATTCGAGAAAACACGCTAAGGAAACGCCATCTAAATGGAAATTATGTGACACTGCATTTTCACGTAGTGATGTTTGCAACTACCATGGGAGATCCAATGCTGCTGAGAGTAAATTCAGTGAAAGCATTGTGCCCACCATCGAACAAGAATGCCATGCAAATACTTTCAATTAGAGATTCAGTGCGGACTATGAGAACTGTGTTAATGGAAAACTGTTATCAGCGACTACAGTAACCTCACAAGATCTCTCTGTGCAAAGAAAGAATCCCACTGAAGTTGAAGAACGGTGTTCTGGAGTTCACTCTAAAATCAGAGATTATGTTGATGCTTTAATCGTTAGACCGTATGGATGTGGAATGTGTGATCAACTGTTTGAAATTGAAAAGGAATTTATGGAACATTGTTACCATCACTACTGTGAAGCTCCAGAGAAAGATACATTTCTTGAAATATTTGAAATTCAACTGTGTAGTTACTTTCCGAGAGCACTGACAAGAGATTAGTTCACGACTCTACATGTGTTGTTAAGTCTATTCGTGTTTCACCAGTTTTAGTGTTATCAGTTTTGTTAGATGTTTATCTGTTCTTGTTTCATCAAATCGAGGATATCCATATAACCAGGATGTTTAAATAACGTGTTTTCTGAGACAGAGTTGGCGACTGGCATTGTCCATTGTGCAGTTGACTTGTGTCTAGTGTGCAGTGTGTATTACGAATTTATATGAGATTAGCTCTAGTCCGCTACACATGACTTCATTCTATTACTTAAATTTGACCAGTTGAAGTAGAGTTTGACATTTTGAAGAAGAGTGTGCAGCTGACATTTCTGACTACTTTAGGCACTGCATTGAACTTATTGCTCGTGTCTGCCTCAGATTTGATTCAAATTTAAATGTTTCAATTATTGTTTTCCTTAACCTCTCATCACTTGACATTGGCATCGGCACTGTATAGCTCAGTCATTCTATTTTCACATGTCTTCTCAAAGTAGACTTGAAAAGAAATTAATGGGTGTGAATTGCATGTACAAAACAAATTCTCCAAAGATTTTGTGGTCATCCAAACAAGGACAGGCAATCCACCCTCATATGCCGAGGCTAAGGAAAATAAAGTCGTTAACACTTCATACGCATGGCGGCCCCAGGACTAGCTTAATGGTCTGCTCCTTACGTCTGTAGCAATTTCAGGGTTCCGCGACAACTCGTCGAACGACATTTCGTCTAACGACACTTCGTCTACGACAATTCGTCTAACGACATTTCGTCTACAAGACTGTATCTGTATCCATTACGGCTAATCAACAGAGGCCGCTTTCTTATAGTTTCGCTAAAACGTGCTATATATTCTCAGGAATCCAACTTCTAATTACTGACAAGATTATTTTCATCAATCCAGCTTCTGTTGAATGGAAATCTATTTTCATCCATGCATCCAGGTTGATTTCCAGCTTCTATTTACGGGAAAAATTATTTAAATCAATCCAGCTTTTGTTTCAACACAGGAATGTTTTCATCAATCCCACTTCCATTTCGGGGAAACAGTTTTTCATCAATCCAGCTTCCATTTTAAAGTGACAATATCAAATGACTTAGTAGACAGGAAATGTCGTTCGACGAAATGTCGCTCGACGAAGTGTCGTAGACGAAATGTCGTTCGACGAGTTGTCGTGACACCCAATTTCAGTCAACTCAACTGCAGAATCAAACCATATTTCAAAACTTCCGATTTTGTGATGGCTTTCTTAGACGACGTTACAAAATGTGTTCCGGACATATATGACAAGTAGTGATGTTTGCAAGTATTGCAGCTTCATTGTAACTGTTATATTCATTCACTCAGTCCGAGAATTATTATTTATATAGCGCCACTTAAAAAATATCTACTCACAGGCGTTCTCGACGCTAGCCTATTATGATGTTAGGTGTCATTACAAACGAACATATTTAATCAATTAGCAAAATAATGCAAGTTAGCTCAACGAGTCACCAGGTAACAAACGTGGAACCAACCATGTATAATGTGTACATTACTGACGTCAACACACCTCTATAGTCATGACTCTTAGTCAGCATTTAAATTTATGTTTTTTTATGTTACCATCGCCTTCGACGGCGTTCTCCTTTGGAGCGTTACTGTTTGGGGCACAGTGTGAGGCACGGATTCAGCGACTGACTTGACGACTTAATCACATGTCTATCGACTGACTAATACGCCACAACACGACAACTGACTTACCGACTAGCTATTAACTTATCAGGTAATCATATGTCTATTGGTTACCTAACAATGTAATGCATTTTACCCCATACCGTACCGACCGTGCAATCACTTGGTGCTGGTTAAATCAACTACGATTTATAATTGTCAAGGAAGAACGAGTGCCAATTGGCTCTGTGGTTGCGAGGGTTGGCCTCTTTCAGTTCAATATCAGTAGGCTAGCCTAGTACGCCCACTGGTCGCCCAGATCATGTCTCACCGGTAGAAGTTCACCAAAAAAGCCCAAAGGCCGGATTTCTCACGGAAGCGCAACTGACCGCCTATTTTCCCCAATTTTATAAACATAATTTATTATCAATATTATGTTCCTCTCTCTATCTGCAGTTGTACCGCTGGCTACAGATGTTGAAACCAGCGTTTTTTTCAACGACACTTTGGCAAGTACGAAGAGACGTCAGGTAACGTGACAGACATCTCATTGATGGCAGTAAGAAATGGCGGTTGTAAGTATAACAAGTATAGTAGGTTTGCAGTTAAGCAGTAAGCTAAGTAAAGAACTGGCGATCTGATATCGACTGATTGTTAGACGGTTAGTCTGTGGCACTGTGACTCGCTTCTTGTAGACAATCATAGTGAATTGTTGCTCCTGTCCTGCTACGGTTAAAACAAGCCAACTATTAAGCGAACGAAGTCGCTAGCAGTTGATAGCTTAGCGTCTGGTTTCGACTTGAGATATTAGCGGCGGCGGAGGCGGATTTTGGCGGCGCCGGGACCAAGGCACGGAGGCCGATTAGTTAGAGAGCTCGGCTTGTAACGTGGAGAGTAAGGGTTTGAGTTTCTACTCAGGCGGTCAGTGTGTAAGGACCTTGAGCAAGTACTTCATTAACAATTATTGCTCAGCGCCATCGACGTTTCGTCTTGCGTGGTCGTTTCTGCACTTATGACCTTTTGAAGAAACTACACTTTACTTTGCTCATGAACATAAGCGACCCATTTGTAGATCAAAGTAATATTGGTAAACAGTCATTGAACAAGTTTTAATTTCAATTTTTCAAAAAATATCAATGAAGATATTTATATTTTTAAGAAATTTTATATTATTGCTATTCATGATGGAATTATGCAAATTTCACTGAAATATTTAGCAATCTCAGTAACTGTTAGGCCTCCATATGTCTTCCATTTACATACGAATAGTAATTTCAGAAAGCATTGAAGCTTCTTATTTTCTCTTTAACGCATGTAACGCTGTCAATGCATTTTCGAATCCAAGATTATCAACTCAGTAATTATCAAAGTGCAAGTTCATTGTTCTATCTTTCGTCTTCATCATCATCATCATCATCATCATCACCACCACCACCACTATCATTATCATCAACATTATCATCTATAATGTACACATCTCTATTCTGGACTCATATCTGTTCTAAATTCAGCGTCCATGTGTCCATGTGTGGCTAGGGCGTCTAGCTGGTATTTCTAATCTAATAATCCAACCTTAAAATTTAACGGTGAGGATTGTGTAACTTGTCTTTTTCAACATAATATATTATACCTTCACCAAAGGATAATGTAAGGTCAATGTCAAAACAGCCCAAGGTCGAACACAAAACAGTGTAAGCTTACATAATCAGTAAAGTTAGCAGCAGGCCATCCAAAGAGCTCTGTATTGCTTGCTAGACTAACAAGCGCATGTTTGCACAAGCCTGTACAACTTGGCAATTTCCCTTGAATCTTCCATTCAATCGGTTTGTCATCGAGGATGTTTTGCAGAGGGACATAACGTACGTCGTCTCTGCATTTCCATGCTGTCTTGCCATTTGTATCTTTTTTTTACTGCTTCCTCCTCCAATGATAAAGATTCGTTCATTCTCAATAACCATACCAAAATGACCGACATAAACTTGTCTTAATCTGTTCTCTTTCTTGCCAAGTCTCCGTCTCATGGTTAAATATAAAACAAGTATTCAGTCCAAGTAGAACAACATAATTATGTATCCCAAAGTGCAGCTCTCATAAGAGTATATTAAGGCCGCGGCAGTTGTGTCGAAAGGACAGAGCATGTGTTTTCTTTCGTGTTGTAGGCTACACTTGAACGTGATTAAATGCCCTTTCACCTTCGTACCAACCACCAAAAAGATATAGTGAACTCTTGATTGGAAGACTGCTAGAACTATGGGCACAGTGAACCAGTTTTCCCACTGTAGGGCATTTGTCAGTGACTGCGTTGTATGCCTCCACGCTGTCTAGAACCAGTATTGTATCAATTACATTCTAAATGTAATTCAATTATAATTACAATTACATGCTTGTAAATGTAATTGAATTACAATTACAATTACTTGATTGTGAAAGTAATTGAATTACAATTACATTTTGATTGTAATTCAATTACCAATTACTTTTCAATTATTCCTTTAAAATTGGAAAATGATTTATAATTTTTTCGATAATTTTTAATTTACTCTATTTTTAAACTAAAACATCCAATGGATTGTAAATTGTAATAATATATACATTCGATTGTATTATAAGTTTGTCAGGTATCCAAAATACGATTTGCAATTATGATCCATTAAAACAAGTTAGAGTTTATTTAATTTTTAGTAGAAGTTTTTCAAAATGATAGTCTGTTAGAGAACTGGGTTGATTGTGCCTGGGTGAGTGAGTCAATTCGTCCAGCAGTGCTAAAGAGACGCTCAACTGGAGCTGAAGATGGAAGCTCTGTTATCTGTAGGTAGCAGCAGTAAGCTAGCTAAGAATAAGTGCTTGACTGCATGGATAGTCTGATAATGAAGGTCAGCCCTTGCCCTTGAGGTCTATCAAGGTGTGCTGTAAGATTTTAAGAGGGGTGTAAGGAAAGAATAATGTTGACAATTATGTTGCCTTGCAAACATAATGCAGAGCAGTTTATTCAATTAAACGGGTGGCCCGGGTCAACCCGGCACGCTGGCATCGTTGCTGACTTTATGAAAGTAATTTGTAATTTACACTTCATTCAATTACAAATTACATGCAATATTGTAATTGAAATACAATTACAATTACTGGACTTAAAATGTAATTCAATTACAATTACAATTACAGAACTTGTAATTCAATTACGTAATTCAATTACATGTATTTCAATTACTGAACAACACTGTCTAGAACGCTTCCATCTGAATCCACAAATGCTCCACAGATGTACAATTATTATACTTCATCGATAAACGCTGCGCTCTGTCTACGGCGGCCTTGATCTAAAGAAGAGCATTTCACCCAACCAGAAACGGAATTGTATTTCCAGATTTCATTTAATTATTTGTGACTTATTTTAAATACGCGCTATTATGAAATTTTCAGTAGAATTTGTATCTGGACTGCGGTCCCAACGATTCACTTTTTTACATTTATTATCCCTGTCAAACATGACGTCATTTACATTTGTGAATCACTTAATAACTTACTTACTTACTTACTCGCCGCACATATTTTCTTTCTTTCTCTGTCACGCCATTTTGATGATTTTCAGAAAAGAAACGGTCTTTGTTGTTTTACACTACGTTATTAGTTTTCGTGAGTTATATCAACTTAGGCCCTATTTCCACTTAAGTATTATTACAAATAGGGGGAACGGCTATATGCCTACCTTACAGTCAGCCTCGATTAGTAATTATGTTGTCGCTATTATAAATGCTGAGGAATTTAACTCAGGCCACGCTTTTCAGCCGATTTTAAGCCTTCTACCCATTTTATTGGGTTTCTTTCAGCAGGACGAGAATTATTCGTAATCGAAACTTGTAGGCTATATATTTCATGAAAGAACAGTGTAAATAACCGTAAACATAGTATGAAAAGGTAATCTATCGTTTTAGCGGGTTTAATTATCCGCCATTGCATGGGTTTAAGCGTTTTTCGTAAACAAGTTGGATTGACAAAACGAATTCTTGCTAAATAGAAGTCGGATTGACGAAAATAATTTTTAATGAAATAGAAGTGGGCCCGATGAAAAGAATCTTGCTTAAAGAGAAGCTGGATTGATGAAACGAATTTTTGCCTAACGGAAGCTGGATCGATGAAAAGAATTCTCACCAAAGTAGAAGCTGGAATGATGAAACATAATAATGCTACAAATACGAAATATCTACCAATAATTAAACCCGCTAAAACGATAGATTACCGTATGAAAATATTGGAAGTTGGGTTGAAATTATGATGCACTAGTGTGGTAGTACTGCTGGTTTATCGTTTAATATTAGATCTATTTAAAAGTTTACTAACAGTACTCAATGATAAATTTGGTTACAGTTGTGGTTTTCTTAGCCATACTGATGTCATCAACCCAGATATGTGATGTCATCAAATCCAGATTTTCCCGGCTAAAGCAAGTTCCTATTAACTGCTGGTTTAACGTTATTGCCATTTTACTTGAAACTTCCAGCTCTAATGCGGGTGGATTGCTCATTAATATCCACCTCGAAGACTTCTCTGACGTGGACCCTTTGCGGTCCGTGGAACTCTCACGCAGATAGGCTTAGGCTTAGGTATGTTCAGGATCTGCCCATCCATCCACCGGCGTCATCGGATCACTCACTGGAGGTGCTAACCCTCCCTCATTTGCACATTGAAACCATAGCACACCATTCCTTTGGCGAGGGATGGAAATCTTTGGATTAGTAAGCGCTCAAGTGGCAAATTCGTCGCTCGAAACATGCTGATCGCTGCTTGAATACCTTTCTCTTTTCACGACCTGCGACGCTGAGAGCATCTACTAGTCTATAGCTCTGCTGTGATTTAAGCGTTTTACAAATATTCTTACAGGATTAGATTAGAAAATATAGAAAATTAATGCAAATTCAAGTTTTTATTCTGTCAAAGGTGAAAGGTCTGAAAATGCAAGAAGGAATTCATTTAAATGAGAAGCGATTTAAATGTGAAGTCTGTAGCAAAGCATTTGCCCAGATTTGCAGTCTCAAAATTCACACAAGAACTCACACTGGAGAGAAACCTTACAAATGCAATTTGTGTCACAAAGGATTTGCACAGAAGAGTCATTTAAACTGCCATGCAAGAACACACACTGGAGTAAAACCATACAAATGCAATTTGTGTCACAAAGGATTTGCACAGGAGAGTCATCTAAACTGCCATTCAAGAATTCACACTGGAAAAAAACCATACAAATGCAATTTGTGTCACAAGGAGTACACGAGTAGGGATAATTTGGAATGCCATAAACGAACACATTCTGGTGATAAACCATTCAAGTGCAAGCTTTGTCACAAAGAATTTGCAAGCAAGATTCGTCTCAACCGTCATAGAAGAACGCACACTGGAGAAAAACCACACAAATGCAACTTCTGTCACAAAGGATTTAATCGTAAGGATAATTTAGAATGCCATAAACGAATACACACTGGAGATGAACCGTATATGTGCAAGGTTTGTCAAAAGGGTTTTGCACAGAGGAATGGTCTTAGACAACACGAAATAATCCACACTGTAGAAACACCGTATCAGTGCAATTTATGTCCCTACGTATTTTCAAGGAAGATTAATTTAAACCAACATACAAGAACCCACACTGGAGAAAGACCATACAAATGCAATGTGTGTCACAAAGCATTTACACAGATTAGTAATCTAAAATGCCATACAAGAAATCACACAGGAGAAAAACCATACAAATGCAATTTGTGTCACAAGGGATATTCTCGTAGGGATTATTTAGATTGCCATAAGAGAACACACACCGGAGATGAACCATTCAAATGCAACTTTTGTGACAAAGTATTTACACAGAGGAGTTCTCTTGACTGCCATAAAAGAACCCACACTGATGGAAAAACATATAAGTGCAATTTATGCCATAAAACATTTGCACAGAGCAATGGTCTTAGCCAACATAAAATAATCCACACCAGAGAAAATCCGTATCAGTGCAATTTCTGTAACAAAGCATTTGCATCATGTGAAGCTCTCAAGCTGCATTCGAGAAAGCACGCTGAGCAAAAAGCCATCTAAATGGAAAATATGTGTCAGTGCATTTTCACGTAGTGATGTTTTCAACTACCATGCGAGATCCAATGCTGCTGAGAGTAAAATCAGTGAAATCATTGTGCCAGCCATCGAACAGGAATACCATGCAAGTGCTTTACATGAGAGATTCAGTGCGAACTATGGGAACTGTGTCGATGGAAAACTGTTATCAGCTACTATAGTAACCACACAAGATCTCCCTGTGCAGAGAAAGAATCCCACTGAAGTTGAAGAACGGTGTTGTGGCGTTGACTCTAGAATCAGAGATTATGTTGTGGCTTTAATGTTTAGACCATTTGGATGTGGGATGTGTGATCAAATGTTTGAAATTGAAAAGGAATTTATGGAACATTGTTATCAACACTACTGTGAAGCTCGTGAGAAAGATACATTTCTGGAAATATTTGAAATTCAGCTGTGTAGTTACTTTCCTAGAGCACTGACAAGAGATTAGTTCACGAGTCTACATGTATAGTTCAGTCTATTCGTGTTTAACCAGTTTTAGTGTTATCAGTTTTGTTAGATGTTTATCTGTTCTTGTTTCATCAAATCGAGGATATCCATATAACCAAGATGTTTTATAACTTGTTTTCTGATACAGAGTTGGCGACTGGCATTGTCCATTGTGCAGTTGACTTTTGTCTAGTGTGCAGTGTACATTACGAATTTATTTGAGATTGGCTCTAGCCAACTACACACGATTTCATTCTAGTACTTAAATTTCACCAGTTGAAATAGAGTTTGACATTTTGAGGAAGAGTGTGTAATTAACGTTTCTGACTACTTTAGGTACTGCATCGAACATTCCTCTTGGGTAGATGGAAGGTGTGAGAAAAAAGGGAGGAAGTAATCACTTGCACTATCTCTTATTTACTTGTTGCATGCAAAGGACAACTTTCGTGGTGCCTGTAAACTGTTGAAGGTGTTGTTCGCTGATTAAATGTCACATTTAAAGTTGTTTTACAAATAATATAGGCAAAATCAAGAGATGATAACTAAAAGTCATAAGGAAGCTGAATGTCTTATAATCAAGCATTTCTTATACTATACTCCAGAGACTCATCTTTCGCTTCAGTAGCTCTAGAGGATGTCAAGTCTAACATTGCACAGCATCGCTGATGGCAGTAGACAGAAGGGGTTGAAAAGGAGAACAGAAATCACTTGTCTCTTATTTACTTGTTACATGCATATGACCACTTTTATAGCGCCTGTTGTGTTTCTGATAGCTTGTAACTGTAGAATGCAATATAGAGATTGTTGTACTTGGGACACACCAGCGGATCCGAGAACCTATGACCTAGGCCTCACCAGCTTGCTCTTTCCCAATCTATTGAATCTCTTTCTGCTGATCTCAATTGTTGGATGTCCTCTAATCGTCTTTCACTCAACTCTTCCAAGACTCAATTGATCTGGCTTGGCACTCGCCAACAGCTAATTAAACTTGATTACGATTTGCTTGCCAAGCAATTCCCTCAGTTTACTTGCTCGACAAATGTCCGTAACCTGGGTGTTACTCTTGACAGGACTCTTTCTCTGCACATATTATCTCTAATCTCTCTCGGTCCAGTTTTTATCACTTGCGGCGTCTACGTGCCATTCGACGATCTGTCCCCTCGCCGATTTTTTCTTCCATGGTTCATGCCTTTGTCTGTTCGTGCATTGACTACTGTAACTCATTACTTATGGGCCTACCAAAACTCCGTCTGGCTCCACTCCAATCAGTACTTAATGCTGCTGCTCGTTTGATTGCTCGCCTACCTCGTTTCTCCCATATTTCGACTTTCATGACTGAAGACCTTCATTGGCCTCCTCTAAGTCTAACTGCTCGGATTCAGTTTAAAATTCTCTTTCTTACTTGTAAAACGTTTTTGGGTCAAGCTCCACGTTACCTCTGTGATCTTATGAGACGGCCTATCTCAGCTACCTCTGGACGTCCTCTCCGCTCTTTTGACCATCATGACCTTCTTGTTCCTCGGTCTCGGACTGCCACAGCACAGCATCGTGCCTATGCCTCTGTTGGACCTTTGCTATGGAATGACCTCCCTGCTTTAACTCGTGCTGTGATGTTATCTGGAGGCACCACTGTTTCTGCTCGTTCTCTTAAAACTTTTCTTTTTTCGAGGAGCCCTTCGCACTGGAAGCGCCTCTGATTAGGTTGTACTGCGAGAGGCGCTTTATAAGTCCGTACATAGAATAGAATAGAATAGAATAGAATAGAACAGAATAGAACGTGAGACCCGATACAGCGGCAGTCTTATGCTAGTTGGCGTTTGGGTTGTACACGTGTGTGAAATAAAATACACAATAGCTACTGTAAACAGTAGGCTAATGTTGTTGAAGGCGCTGCTCGTTGATAAAATGTCACATAGATAGCCTACTGTTTAATTGATTGCTTACTTAACATAGATGTTTGTTCGTCAGAGTGTTGTTTGGCAGCTTGTTAAATGAAGAATATACTTACTAACTTACAAAAAAAACACGATTACCACAAGAGGCAAAATCAGAAAAAAGACGCGAACTCACTAGTCGGTTAAAAAACTTCAGAGGCTATTTCTGAGTATATTCCAATCGTCTGACATGACATTATTTTAGCCTACCATTTTCAATAAACCACTCGTGCATGTTTAGACACTCGTTTTGAGCACACAGTATGGATATGCGCTATAGCTTAGGCCCAATACATTTGTTCCCAAAAGTATTCCAAAGCAAGACACCCTTAGGCCTACTAAAGTAATCAAATCAACTGAACCTGGAATTAATTTTATTTAATTTAGGTCCAACTCAAATTCTTTATTTTAATGTCGAGTAACGTTTCTTGTTTTCAGTCGCAACGTTGGGACTATTTCACAGAAGGCCTACTTTAGGCTAAGTATTAAAAATAGCTGTTTCATTAGTTATTATCAGTACTTCTCACATTTTTAACGTAAAATCTACACAAAAGGTCCTGTCAAATATTTGCACAAAAGCGACTGCCCTATAAAAGGCTCACGACACCCTTGAGTGCCGCAGCTCTAAGGGGTCGTCCATTAATTATGTCAACAAATTTTTAGGCAGTTTTTGACCCCCCTCCTCCCTTGTCAACAACTGTCAAACATTGACGGACCCCCTAAAAATTATGTCAACAATCCCAGAACCCCCCCTACAAAAAAGAAACACAATGGCTCAATACATGTAGAATCATTTTTTACACTAAAAATACAATCTCGAATTTCAAAATATATGAGTTTAGTTTTTTACCAGCTTTTTAGTAGTATTAAACATTAAGCAATTATACATTTTTAGCATTACTTAATGTTTTCGCTACCATTTTGAAGGGTCTGTGTTGATTCATTGAAAAAATTTGTTGACGTCAACTTTTACCGAACCCCCCTCCCCCTTGTCAACAACTGTCAAATTTTTCAAACCCCCTCCCCTATTTTGTTGACATAATTAATGGACCACCCCTAACGTTGGGGGAAAAGTGACTTAATAGCCTAGCCTACCCAGCCAACACACACACACAGGAGACCACACGGTTCCCATACGGTTTGTCATACGGTACCCGGACGGGATAACCGGCGGGATACCGGCGGTTTTTGTCCGCGGTTTTGAGACGGGACCCATACGGGATAGCCCGCCGGGCATCCCAGTTCATTCCCAGATGACTTAAAAGTGATTCCAGTTCTATTCTATTCTATTCCAGTATGCATTTTACACTTCATTACACTGCAAATTACATGAATATTGTAATTGAATTACAATTACTGGACTTAAAAAGTAATTCAATTACAATTACAGAAATTGTAATTCAATTACATGTATTTCAATTACTGAAATTCAGCGATTGCTTTAGCCACATAGTACAGTAAGCTGTGCTAAATAGCTAAAGCAATCGGGTTGTTCAGTAATTGAAATACATGTAATTGAATAATAATTTCTGTAACTGTAATTGAATTACTTTTTAAGTGCAGCAATTGTAATGCAATTACAATATTCATGTAATCTGAAGTGTAATGAAGTGTAAATTACAAATTACTTTGATAAAGTCGGCAACAATGCCAGCCTGCCGGGTAGACCAGGGCCACCCCTTTAATTGACTGGATGTTACAGTTTTAAAAATAGAGTAAATTAAAAATTATAGAAAAAATTCTAAATCATTTGCAAATTTTAAAGTAATAATTAAAAATTTATTGGTAATTGAATTACAATCAAAATATAATTGTAACTTAATTCCTACACAATCAAGTAATTGTAATTCAAATGCATGTACAAGCATGCAATTGCAATTATGATTGAATTACATACAACACTGAAAACAATAAATAATCAACAATAGCTTTAAATGACACATCAATTTAATAAAGGAAAAATAATCAGTCTGCTCTGCAATATCATTAAAGCTTTTGTCAACAATGTCATCAGCAGTATTGGTCAACTTCTGATCGGTGGTGATTGACTCCGACTTGGTCTGTGAATTGTGCCGATTTCAATAGCCGGTGACCTCCAGTGCTACGATCCCTAGCGTTACCAAACCAAACAGCCAACTCGTCCACAACCAGTTTCTTCATACTGTCCTTGGTAGCAATATTTTGCTTTACAGCACCTGATTTTTCAAATATGAAACATTTGACGTGCTCAGATTTGTATTGTAAAATTATATTATTCCAACAATTCTGTCTAATATTAAATGGCAATATTTACAGACACTACCTGGATTGTCTAATTTACAATGTTCGAGTTCAGAAAAGTCAAATCAATCTCGACTTTAAAAAATGCAATAATGGTTTTAAAGGTTTAGCACTGAATAAAGCATGGTTGGCAGAATATTGAATTTTTTATTTGAGACAAGCATAAATAATCCCCATCGTTATTCACGAGTACTTGTATCTAAACAATTAAAAAGAAGAAGCAAATCAAAGAAGTTCTATCCTAACAATAGACATTGAAATAGTCTTCAGATATTGCAATTTGACCAAAAAAATTATAAACATGCTGGCCTTTAAGTTAAATGTCGATATTTTTCTTTAGAAATATTTGCCATCAACACAAATAACTTATGTACACATCATCTAACTTTATGGACACAAAGAAACAGAATTTAATACAACCTATAAACAGGAAGATAAAAATTGCATGCCCAGAAATTAACGGCGAATCATACAAGAGGCTTTAAAAACCATTTAAAAAATAAAATGACTCACCAATACTTTTATCGTTGAAGTGTCAAGCACCTTGTCCTCCACGCTTGTCAGATCCTCAGTTTCGATTGGAAATTGCATGCCCTCAGGCAGCTCCATTGCCACAAGTCCGCCTGCTGCATTCAGTTGCCTTGAAATCGACAGCAGCATAGATGAATGTAGTTTCTGAGTTTGTTGCAGGTCCTCCAGGCTGGCCAATATCTTTATCATCAGATCAGTCTGCTATCCAGATCGCCACCTACAAAATCAAGTCTACACAGAATCACAGATAACCATCATACTTCCTTTATGAACAATACGGTGATCAAACCAATCTTCAAAACACATCAAATAATATGCATAGAGATATTAAGCGGCACTGTGCAAGATCTAAATAAGACCCACATGAGAAATCTCAAAAAACAAATAAGTAAATTTTTTGTCAAGCAAATCACCTCCGATTCACTTGTGACGTTGGTGATATACAAATTCCACAGTAACATGTATGTATTATCAGCAAGTGATTAGCTGTAATACAAAATTGTGTTGACACTTTTGATCACAATGCAACACCTTTGGCATTCCTCTATGTTAGGGTTAAATTAAATTTTAATTAAATTTTATCATTTATGAATTAATAGGCTAATTCACTCTTTATTGGTACTATGTGTCAACACACTTAACAGGCTCAATATATTCCACAGCTTATCATTTGTGGCAAACAGTAGTAACAACAATTTGATAATTTACATACACATTCACGATATGATCATACAACTACTGAATCATTGAAAACTTATAGAAACGAAGCAACACAATTATTTTTTATAACAAATCAAATGTATTGCCACTAAAGATAGCTAATTCTTAATCATCAACGTATTTTAGAACAAGACATAATTATGTGTTGACTGATATCAAATAAAACTGGATGATACACGCTGACATCAAGAAACATAACTTACTCTGTCGACTGCAAGTAATGATATTATTAATAACGAGAATAATAAAAGTTCACACATTGGTCGATCTGTGTATCGTATCTCCTTTGAGGCATCCTCTTCATCGCTTGGCAAGGAGCTGTGTACAGACTTTAGTGTTCTGATCAGCAAACAAAACACACAGAATGACTTATCATTACGTGATCATGTATTTATATGATTACTTCAGAATTAAAGTTGTGTTCCACTAAGGTTGACCTACATTTGTTACAAAATAGTGCAGCAATCCTACACAGTTAAAATTCAGTCAGTTTACAAAAATTAATTTAAGATTATTGTATGATGCAATGGGGTAGCTAAGGTTGGTTTCACCCAGTGTAGTAAACTCATGGCGTCACCCCCCATGGAACTCCTCCCATACCAGACCATACAGAATCCTTAGTAATGTTTTTAAAATTAAATGCTGTATAGTTTTTATATTTTAGTAATTATTTTAAAAATTATAAGCCACAACTTTTAGCCAAAAGTAGTCTAGCAAAACAATTACTTTTTACTAGTAAATAAATGTTTTTGTTTTGCATAAAACTGGACAGAAATTAATCACGACACCTGCAAAAACAACAAAACACAAAACTTAAATGACTGATATGCAAACAAGACAAGTAAAGACTAATGATGCATAACAAATAGGGGGTTTCAAAAGAATTTGACATGGACTGGCACCGCAGCTGGCAAAATGCATTTATTGTACTATGGCCGTTATCTTAAAAAACATATAAAGAATTTCATATAAAGGGTCGCCCTAAACACTGACAGATACAGGCAATGCAGGAACCAATCGGAAGCAGGTACATATTATACCATGGATGGCAAACCTTTTTTAAAGGTGCGTGTCAAAATGCGACTAAAACATTTAAAAAAATACTGTCACGTGCCCTTCGGAATTTTGCAGTCTATAATTGTTCTGCTCAGGCAGATTTTAACTGACAAAACGTAATTTAAAAAAATGAATGAAAAGAAATTATTTCAAAGATGGTTTTAGATTGGTGTTACAAAAAAGTCCTTTATACAAGAAAATGTGAATTCCTACAGTGATTTACTATTTCTAAGTTTTAAATTTTGGGGGACGCTCCAAATTCCGTGTCCAAAAAATTTGAGTGCGTGCCACTTTGGGCACGCGCGTGCTAGAAGTTCGCCATCCCTGTGTTACACGCTAACCCTAACACGTTCAGTACATAACCCTAACCCAATCTCCGTCGCTACTATCCGTGTCCTGACCACAAATTAGATGCAGCCTCTGCATAATCTGTTGATATATAGATATTGGTTCGTTGGTATAATAAATATAGAGTAATCTTCCTTTTCACACAAACAAATCGCGATCTCTGAAATACTTACGCATTCAACTATCGTTTAAAAAATGGCGGTATGAATACGAATGCCGCTAGAAGGCGCTACGACTCGGGGTTAAACCAGACGGTTCCCGTACTCAAACCGTGGCCAAAAACCGCCAGAAAACCGTACCGGATAAACCGGATAAAACACACACGGGACCCGTGCGGTCGTGTTTGCTGGGCATGTCGTGCAGGGTAGTTTATTATTTCCTTTTCCAGGTTTATTCAAAAATAAATTAATTGTTACTTAGTTCAAATACTCGCTATTAGGAAGTTTTATAAACGATCGCTTTTCAGTAGCATTTGTATCTGGTCTGCGATCCTAATAATTCATAAATTTGTGAAAATTTGATAGTTCCTGTTAAATAATTATGACGTCATTTTAGTCTGTAATTCACAGCGCAATAGGCCCTATAATTTGCTTTCTGTCACAGCGCAATATAATTTGCTTTCTGACACAGCGCAATATAATTTGCTTTCTGACACTGCGCAATATAATTTGCTTTCTGTGTGAGACTGTGACGCCATTTGGAAGAGTTTGAGAAAGGAAACGGTCTTTGTTGTTTTTCATTACCTTATTAGTTTTCGTGTGTTATGTGAACTTAAGCCCTATTTCCACTGAAATATTATTCTAAATAAGGGGAAAGGCTATATGCCTACCTTACAGTCGGCCTCGATTAGTAATTAGCCTATGTTATCGCTATTATAAATGCTGAGGAATTTAACTCAGGCGACGCTTGTCAGCCGATTTTAAACCTACATATGGTTTCCTTCGGCAGGACGAGAATTCTTCCTCATCGAAACATGTTTATATTTTTATGAAAGAACAGTGTACAATTAATAATCGTAACAATAGTATGAAAATATTGGAAGTTGGGTTAAATTTATAACGCACCGAATGTTGCAGTACGACTCGTTTATCGTTTAGTATTAGGTCTAGTTTACATTTTAATAACCGTACTCAATGATAAATGTGTTTAACGTTGTGGTTTCTTAGTCATGGTGATGTCATCAAACCCAAATATAAAATGTCATCAATCCAGATTTTCGAGGTTAAACCAAAGCTCCTGTTAGTTGCTAGTTTAACTTTATTGTAATTTTACTCGAAATTTCCAGCCCTAATGCGGGTGGATAGCTCATTACTATCCACCTCGAAGACTCCTCTGACGCGGATCCTTTGCGGTTCCTGGAACTCCTCACGCAATTTGGTCTTCGCCAACATGTGCGAGAGTGTAACCACTCCCTGGGAGGGATTCTTCCTCTGGTCATAACCTCTAACGATAGGCCTATGTCTGTTAAGAATCTACCCATCCTTTCACCGGCGTCATCGGAGCACTCATTGGTCGAGCTTACCCTCCTCTTTACACACTCAACCGATATACGCACCATCCCTTTGCTGAGGGGATAAAAATCTCTGGATTAGCAGACACTAAAGTGGGAAATTCGTCCCTCGAAACATGGCGATCGCTGCTTACCTTTCTCTTTTCACGGGCCTGTTCATTGCCAGTATCTAGAAGGCAATGGCCTGTCACGCTGAGAGCGCTTCTAAATACCTCTGCTGTGAGAAGCGTTTTACAAATGTTCATTTTATATTAGATTAGATAATATATAAAATTAATGTAAATAAAATTTTTTGTTCTGTCAAAGGTCTGAAAATGCAGGGAATAATCCATTCGAATGAAAAATTTAAATGTGAAGTCTGTAACAAAGTATTTGCCCAGATTTGCCGTCTTAAAACCCACACAAGAAGTCACACTGGAGAGAAACCATTCAAATGCAACGTGTGTCACAAAAGATTTGGAAAGAAGAGTTCTCTAGACTGCCATGCAAGAACCCACACTGGAGAGAAACCATACAAATGCAACATGTGTCGTAAAGGATTTGCAGAGATGAGTTATCTAACCTGCCATGAAAGAACCCACACTGGTGAGAAACCATACAAATGCAGTTCGTGTCACAAAGGATTTGCACAAAGAGGTAATATTCAAATTCATAGGAGAATGCACACTGGAGAAAAACCATACAAATGCAATTTATGTAACAAACGATTTGCATATAAGAGTAATCTAAACAGCCATATAAGAATCCACACTGGAGAAAAACCAAACAAATGCAGTTTGTGTTACAAAAGATTTGCACAGAGAGGTAATCTTGACATTCATACGAGAATCCACAGCGGAGAAAAACCATACAAATGCAATTTATGTTACCAACGATTTGCATATAAGAGTTATCTAAACATCCATAGAAGAACCCACACTGGAGAAAAACCATACAAATGCAGTCTGTGCCACAAAGGATTTGCACAGAGAGGTAATCTTCAAATTCATACGAGAACCCACACTGGAGAAAAACCATACAAATGCAATTGGTGTCAAAAAAGATTTAGTCGTAGGGCTTATTTAGAATGCCATAAAAGAACACACACTGAGGATGAACCATATAAGTGCAATTTATGTCATAAAACATATGCACAGAGGCATGATCTAAGCCAGCATAAAATAATTCACACTGGAGAAAAACGGTATCAGTGCAATTTATGTCACAAAGTGTTTTCAAGGAAGTCTATTCTAAACTGCCATACAAGAACCCACACTGGAGAAAAACCGTATCAGTGCGATTTATGTCACAAAGCATTTTCAAGGCTGATTATTCTAAACTGGCATGCACAGAGCCTCACTGGAGAAAGACCATACAAATGTCACAAAGCATCCACACAGATTAGTACTGCTTCGTATCATGTGAGAAGTCACTCTGGAGAAAAACCATATCGTTGCACCTTATGTCACAAAAACTTTACAAAGCGGTGTTATATAGAACGCCACAAAAGAACGCACTCTGTAGAAGAACTATACAAATGCAAGTTCTGTAAGACAGCCTTTGCATCGAGTGAAGCTCTCAAGCTGCATTCGAGAAAACACGCTAAGGAAAAGCTATCTAAATCTAAATTATGTGACACTGTATTTTCACGTAGCGATGTTTCCAACTACCATGCGAGATCCAATGCTGCTGAGAGTAATTTCAGTGAAAGCATTGTGCCCACCAACGAACAAAACTGCCGTGCAAGTGCTTTCAATAAGAGATACAGTACGGACTATGAGAACTGTGTTAATGGAAAACTGTTGTCAGCTACTACAGCAACCACACAAGATTTCTCTGTGCAGAGTAAGAATTCTACTGAAGTTGAAGAACGATGTTTTGGCGTTGACTCTAGAATCAGAGATTATGTTGTGGCTTTGGTTTGTCGACCTTATGGATGTGGAATGTGTGATGAAATGTTTGAAATTGAAAAGGAATTTATGGAACATTGCTACCAACACTACTGTGATGCTCCAGAAAAAGACACATTTCTTGAAATATTTGAAATTCAACTGTGCAGTTACTTTCCTAGAACACTGAAAACAGATTAGTGCACGACTCTACATGTATAGTTAAGTCTATTCGTGTTTAACCAGTTTTAACGTTATGAGCATTAGTTAGATGTTAATCTGTTCTGGTTTCATCAAATATAGGATATCCATATAACCAGGATGTTTTATAACTTGTTTTCTGAGACAGAGTTGGCGACTGGCATTGTCCATTGTGCGGTTGACTTGTCTCTAGTGTGCATAGTGTTGTACGAATTTATCTGAGATCAGCTGTAGTCTCCGACACACGATTTCATTCTAATACTTAAATTTTAATAGTTGAAGTACAGTTAGACTTTATGAGGAACGTTTCTGACTATTTTAGGCACTGCACATAACTTATTCCTCGTGTCTGCCTCAGATTCGAATAAAATTTAAAATGATTCAAATAATTTTTCATTAGCCTTTCATCACTTGACTGGCATCGCCACTGTTGAGATCCTTCATTTTTTTTTCAAATGTCTTCTCTAAGTAGAATTGAAATTGTTAATGTGAATTGCATGTACAAGACGACTTCTGCAAGGGGGAGAAGTGGTCATCCAAACAGGGACAATTAAAGAGAGAGAATTGGGTTTTAATCCCTGTGCTGATGTTCGCATTTAAATTTGGCACAAAATTGTGCATTACTGTGCATTAATTATTCCCCTATATACTTCAGCCAGAAAACGACAAGTACCCAATTGCATAGTAAGCTCTCCGACATCAAAGTCGCCTAACCAAGCCATGTAGTATAGTCTGGCAGAGAGCGGACAGAGACTGGTCCGAAGTAGATCAATTTTTGGACGTCCTTAACGGATGACTGCAAGGCGTTTGCGACAAGCAACATCTGCTGTAGAGATTCAATATATCTTTAAAGTTCACATGCCACACTTGTTTCAAATCGTAATTTCAGAAGTTACCAGCGCTACTCAGAGCTAAACACAAGACACAAGCTTATAATAATAATATTCGTTTATTGAAAAATCACTAGGTTGGCACACCGTAACCCATTACAGAAACTATATATATGAGCGCCGCGTGAAGCAGACATGCGCAACTTGAAATCCAAGCAGTTTATTATCAAGAACCACTGGCAGGTGTACACGCACGCCTTGTGCAAAATATCAACATCCATGATTGAATAGCATCAAAACACAACCATGTACATCATAAGTGTAGCTACCACAAGGTGCTGGATAAGCACCAACTGGTGAAGCATATCCAGAAATATTGCCCACTGTTGGCATAAGGTCTATAAATTTATATTATCAGCAATGAAGTCACACAGGATTACCAGTTGACTTTAAATAAATATAAAACTGTCAGAACAGCAGCAATGTCAAACAAACATGTCTTAGTAACAGCTGTTTAAGACCAAATGTGACGCCAGGGCTCAAAACCCGTCGCTTGTCGCTTCCTAGATATTGAAATAGGAGAGAGGGGTCAAAAATATTGAATATTCTTCAATTCAGCAGTTGCCTATGAATTTGCCATAATTTGCAAAGTCTCTCTCTCTCTCTTCAACCATCCTCGATACGAGGGTTGTTCGCATTGTAGACGATTCTTCTCCATCCTCTCCTGTTCTAAGTTTCTCGCAGCAACCTGTCAGTTGATAATCCCAACCATTCGTCCACGTTGTCCATCCACCTCTTCCTTGGTTTCCCACTTGCTCTTCAATCAATATTCGTTTAATTTCAAAATGATCCAGTTGACAAAACGCAACAGGTTACAAGTAACACAATTAGCTAAAAGAGTCAGTCTAAAGATAAAAATTCTAGACAAATACAAGTAATTATAATTATAGGACAATTAATATATATCTTTAAACAAGATACGTGGTATGTAATTACATTTATCATTGATTGGGAGATTAAAATTGTGAATTCTAGGACGCAAGTTATATTTGATTTGCTGTGTAGGTGGGAACATTCCTCGGAGAACATGACATGAATCCCCACAAATAGCCCGAAATAAGCCAGAATCAGCAGCTTGGGACATATCTACAACGCTAGGGGTAGTAGACAAGAGGAAACCTCTACGTGTCATCCTATTTAGCATACTTTGTAATTTGTTCCTATCAGTCTCACTGGCATAACCCCACCATGCAGGGGAGGCATACATTAGGTGTGCCACAGTGGTTGCCATAGCAACATCGTGCAACGCGAAAGTAGACATGCCGTGATCTCTCAAAACACGGAGGGCGTATAATGAAGTGGAACTTGAGGTAAGGACTTTTTCAGTATGCTTTGTCATGCGCAAGTCAGAACTAAGGGTAATCCCTAGCACTCTAATAGTGTCAACCCTTTCAGCACCTTGGATGACAATAGGTATAGATGACCCTTTAAAACCTCTTCTTGAGAAAATTATTTCACGAGTCTTAGATGGATTTAACTTCAAATTATTAGTTTTTGCCCAGGATGCTACATGGTCATATTCTTCGGCAGCTGTTCCAATATTAGATGATCCTACTAATAAATAGGTATCGTCAGCATATTTAACAAGAATATTAAAGCTGTTTTTAGGATGAAGGTCAGACGACCCAACTACGTAGGATCCAGGTCCAACCCCCGAACCCTGAACACAACTAGCATTTATGAATGCAATTGACGAAACTTCTCCTTGAAATTTGGTGATATGCTTGCGGTCATGAAAATAATTTGAAAGCCAATTGAAAATATGATCGGGAATATCAATAGATCCAAGCTTTTCCAACAAAGAATGATGACGAATAGTGTCAAATGCTTTGGAGAAGTCCATTGAAACCATGATGACAAATTCATGTTCCCGCAAGAGGGTAGTAACATGGTGTAAGAGGGCGATGATGGCAGCAGTGGTTGAACCTGTAGGCCGGAATCCATATTGGTCAGCTAGATTCTCTGCTGTAGGTGGTATTTCGAACGCAGGGTAGATATATGTGCGAACGATTACTCGTTCAACAAGACGTGAAAGGATCGGCACCACGGATATCGGACGATAATCAGATGGAGAAGCAGGATCAGGTACTTTAGGAATTGGATGAATGACAGCAATCTTCCACTGGTTTGGCACATGTGAAGTTGATAGAGAACTGTTGATCAAGTGAGTGAGGATCGATGCAATGATGGGTGCCAGAATTCGAAGAAACCAGGCAGGGAGGGCTGCTCCCGGTAGGCCTATCGTTCCTTGCTGCTCCCGGTATCGTTCCTTGCAAAGTAGTTATCCGATCTTGATGCCGTTTGCTTTATTTTATACAGAATATGGCCCTCTATTGTCCAGCAAAATTGCAGCGTAATAAAATAATGGATGCTGAGGACTTTGATGACACGAATTTTCTTTAAAATGTAGTCTCGACTCTCGTAGGACATCTAGAAAACATGCGGTCTGCACAGAAACAAGTTGTATTGTCAGAGTTGCTGGTTTTGGCTGAGTCCCAACTGACGAAACACATCCAGAAATACTGTTGAATGGTGGAGTGACTGCATAGATCATTCATTGATGTGGAAAACCTTAAAGGAGATGGGAATACCAACGCATCTCATCATGCTGCTTAAAAGCTTATACGAGAATCAGGAGGCAGTTGTCAGGACGGAACACGGCGACACTGGAAAATTCAGGATAGGGAAGGGAGTGAGACAGGGGTGCATACTCTCTCCGGTCTTGTTCAACCTATATGCTGAAAGGATAATTCGAATGGCAGAACTGGAAACGGCGGAGGAGGGAGTGAAGATAGCAGGACAAATACTGAATAATCTAAGATATGCGGACGACACAACGCTTTTGGCTGGGAGAAAGGAAGACCTCGCCGAACTAATAAAGAGACTGAGGAGGGAAAGCGAGAAGGCTGGGCTATACTTCAATATCAAGAAGACCAAGATCATGACAACAGCAGAGTGGGAAACATTCGAGATAGATGGAGAAGAAATACAGGTCGTAACGAGTTTTTCGTTTCTGGGCTCAATGATCGAAAGAGAAGGTAGATGTGAGACAGAGGTGAGGCGCAGAATAATACTAGGGAAATCAGCAATGCAGGGAATGGGAAAGATATGGAGAGATAGGCATGTGAGTATGGAGACAAAAGCAGGGTTGGTGAAATCAATGATTTTACCGATAGTGTTATATGGATGCGAGACGTGGACAAAAACAAAAGCGATAGAAGATAAGATTGATGCGTGCGAAAGGTGGATATGGAGAAGATTACTGGGCATATCGTGGACAGAAAAGACAACAAATGCATCTGTCATCCAGGAGATAGGGCAACTAAGAGGAGACTTGACACTGCAACAAAGAGCCATCAGACAGAAATTGATGTACTTTGGACATGTAATGAGAGCAGAGGGATTGGAGAAGGAGATGATGCTGGCGTGTGGAAAGGGGAGGAGGAGTAGGGGCCGGCCAAGAACTCGCTGGATGGAGGAGATACATAGGAGGACAGCGATGAACCTCACACAACTAAGAATGAAGTCGCTAACACTTCATGCATACTGATTCAGGACTTTGGAATGCCTCAGGGCTTAGTCTATGTATTTATTTTAGAACGTGTTTTATTACTGTCAAGCGTTACACGCATTCATCGCACTTTTGGCAACGTTGTAGACACGTCTATTAATTAAGCCAATCATTTTGTTTTGATTTCCACGTATGGTTGTTTTTTTGCCATCATGCGTGAACCATGATTGATCGCACTTTTAGCACTGTTGAAGTTTCGTTCCATCGTACAGATCATGTTACGTTGTCTCAAAACAAACAAACAAACAAACATACACACAAACACACACACACACCGACACACACACACACACACACACACACACACCTACATACACACACACACACACACCTACATACACACACCTACACAGTTGCACACACACCAACACACACACACACACACACACACACACCAACACACACACACACACACACATATATATATATATATATATATATTTATATAGTATAGGCCTATAGAAATAGTCGCAACGCTGCGACTGAAAACACGAAACGTTGCTCGTAATTAAAATAAAGAATTTTAGTAAGACCAAAATTGAGTGAAATTAAGGCCAGATCCAGATGACTTAATAACTTTTAGTAAGGGTGTCTTGCTCTAGAAAAGATTGGGAACAAAATTTCATGCATTAGGCGAAAAGGGCCTACAGTACTGTGTGCTAAACACGACCTACATGTAGGTCTAAGCATGCACAAGTCTTTATAGAAAAATGGTAAATGTGGCATTTCAGACGATTGGAATATAGCCTACTCAGGAATAGCTTGTGCTTATTTTTACTGATTAGTGAGTTAGCGTCTTTTACTTTTCCATATTGTTGTAATAAAGTAAGTAGGTCAGTAAGTAATTAGGCTAAGTAAGAAAGTAAGTATGGTCTTTTTTTAATCAGCTGCCAAACGGCACTCTGGCGAACAAGCATCTAAGTTACGTAGGCAATCATTCAAACAGTATCTGGGCCATTATCCCAAAAGTGGCAAACTGGTGTCCTATGTGTTTTTCTTGGAGTTTCTTCATAAGTTTTACATATTTTCTTTTCTCTCGTTGAAAGAATGAAAAGATGAACATTTTCCATCACTATTTTAGTTCCTACATATTTGAAAAGTTTTAATTTTTTTACAAAAAGTACACGAAAAGTCATTACCATCCCCTGTCCGCCACCACGTACAATGCATGACATTCAGCTGCCACGTAAATGTGGTGCAATAATCTGTAACAAAGGTTTCTCATTTATGATTTTGATTAATGAATAGCTAGAGTATCCAATAATTACACATTTACACTGATTTCTATAGTATTTCCTTCTCCAAAAACCTACAAAATTTGTCCAGGGAAATACGCGTCATTGCCATCCTCATTTTTTGAAAGCCTCTCGTTTTTACACAACGCACTTACTTACTTCAAGAAATAGAACGAGAAACAAGATCTGGTCTACATCTGACTAAAAACAGAAAGGCCATTTGAATATTTTCGATTGTCTTAATTTTATGGTTTGTTTTCTGTAAATTAGAGAAGAGAAAATTTCTGCATCATTGCCATCCATTTATGTATTTCATTGGTTCGGTGGATTACAACATTGATAACTGATTTTCTTCATGGCTTTGTGGAACAGATTGAATTACTGATCTCAAACAGTAATTCGCATGGAAATGTTTCATGTGCTGTCATTAAGGACAGCATTATGTCATTACCATCCCCTGGTTGTTTTTCATCATTACCATCCCTTTTTTTCAGAATTCTGCGATTTTCTCATTACCGTCCCCATCTTCATAGGGATGGTAATGATGCATTTGTTATTACCATCCTCAAGGGTCATTACCATCCCATTTCATATAAAAATAAATTAAAAAATTTTGGAAGTAATTAGAATTTACTATGAACTCTGAAAATGTTTGCCAAGTTGCACCTAATGCATATAATACACAGTTGTAGTCAATGCTGGTCAGATTTTTTCTGTCACTTAAAATAGTATAGCGGAATTTTAATAATTTCGATAAATTGCTTAATTTCTCAGCACCAGACTAATATATTTTTTGAAGGAAAAGCCTGCAGTATTCCAAATAATTGCTGGTATCATCTAGTTTATAATTGCAAAAAATCTAAGCACCAGATGTATATTTCAGGTCTGTGTGATCAAGTAAAAAAGGGGGATGGTAATGACAAATCAGGAGTTTCTTTTGTATAAAATGTTAAAAATAATTAACTTACGATTACAAATATACTGGATTTCTTTCAGATTAGTTAAATTTAACATAGTAGCCGACTAAAAAACATACTTGCAAGAAAGTTTGGGATAGAAAAAAATTCATTTTCCAAAAACCGGATTGGACGCTTTTGGGATAATGGCCCATCTATGTGACAGTTTATCAGTGAACAGCACCTTAAACAGTTTACAGTAACTATTGTATATGTGGTTCACAGTTCACATGCGTGTACAACCAATACGCCACCTAGCATCAGACTGCCGCTGTAGAAGATCTCACGTTAATTCAGGAATACATGTAGGTCAAAGGTTATCAGATCCGCTGGTGTGTCCCAGGCACAACCAATCCTTAACTAGCGTTCTACAGTTCCGAGCTAGCAGATACACAATGGTCGCGATATAATTGGACATTTACATGTAACAAGTAAATAAGAGACAAGTGATTTCTGTTCTTCTTTTCAACCCCTTCTGTCTGCCATCAGCTGTGCAATGTTAGACTTGACATCCTCTAGAGATACTGAAGCGAAAGATGAGTCTCAGGAGTATAGTATAAGAAATGCTCGATTATAAGCGTAATCAAGGCAAAATCAGGAGATGCTAACTAAAAGATCATAAGAATGGTGAATGAATTCAGCTTTCTTATGATATGTTAGTTAGCATCTCTTGATTTTGCCTATAATAATTATTGTAGTATAAGTTTAAATGTGACATTTTATCAGTGAACAGCGCCTTCAACAGTTTATAGGCACCATTAAAGTTGTCTTTTGCATGCAACTAGTAAATATTAAAGAGATAGTGCAAGTGATTTATTTTCTCCCTTGTTTTCTCACTCCTTCCGTCTACCTTCAGCAATGTTCCGTAATGTTAGACGTGACATCGCCATGAGTAAATGAGTCAATGAAGCGACTGCTGAATTGAATATAAATCTAAACTACAACATACTGCAATCCTCCCAGCCTCCTATCTCCGCCAGTTGTTTACAGTCCAACCACTTGGCTCAACCCGCTCCTCATCCGCCCAAACACATCTCCGCCTATTCGTCGCCTCATCACTAAAATTTGCAAACTCGCTCCAAAGCCATAGCAGTTCCACCTCTCTGGAATAAGCCCCCGCTAGTATTACGACAAATATCTGATCCGTGCAACGAACACGCCAAGACCTCACCTCTTACTATATCTCCACAGTTCTTTCACTCAAAATCGAAAACACTTCCTTTGGACAAATCCTATAACGATTCCTCTCTCGCCGTGTCAACTCTAAACTATAGCCATCTGTCTGCCTGCTTGATCCATTTGGATCTAGACTTGGAACCGATTTCTTCTATCGAGTTTGATTTGACTAAGCGCCTGTGAATAAGCTGGTTCCTGTGGCTTCGTTTCGGGACGCTGTACAAATTTCGAGATTGCTATTACGATTACGATTAGAAATACGAGTCTCTGAAATATATTATAAGAAATGCTTTGATTTCGGAGAGTCAACATTCTCAGGCTTCTTGTTACATCTTCGTCAATTCCACCGAGACGGCGAGGCATTCTAGGATGTCTTGTTCTTTTAGAGCGTCGTTGATTCCAACGTCTCAGAGTCTTCGATGGACGTAAGCTGTGTTCCTGTGCTGTGTAAATTGTCCTGTTTTTCAATTCTTTTATGCGACTTCACATCCCTTGTGTTCTCTGTCGGCTCTTGAGTTGAAGTCATCTGGGAGGAGACACTATGGTCTGGCTTACGACAGCGGCAAATGTAGTTTGAATAGACGTAAGAAAGCTTCTCGTTCATTTTCTGAAAAACACCCATATTTGTGATTAGTAATTTAATAAACCCGTATTATTATGGTCTAAGCATGCACAGTGCATTTAGCCTAGGTCTTGGGTATTGTCAAAAGAAATAACTGGGGGTTAGACGTTGATTTATGCACAGTTTGGATGTGAAATGTAGACTTTACTATGGGATCCTAAAAAAGACTAGGGGGTTGAACCCCACAACCCCTCCGGCAATTCTCACCTTGTCCTGTTTAGCAATGCAGTTACTAGCGAGTTCAACTAGGCCTATGTCTTTTGTGCGGATAAGCAAGGCCCGTCCCAAACGACTTTCGAATTAGCAGAAGCCGGACATAGCGTACTTCGTTCAACATTTTAACTGCATCTTAATGCGGTCACAAAATCTTGTTTTCAAACTTACTTGTCCATAAAATGTACGCACTACCCCAAATGAATGTTAGTTGATAGTAACAAGTCTGCTTACCTTGTTATGAAAAAGAGCATGGAAGACAAATATGAGCAGTCCCTGTAAAAATAAACAAGCAATCCAGTCTGGAGCCAAATTTAAGAAACACATCCTCTTGAAGATATGCAACTTATTTAACCCATACCTGATTTGTGAATTGTGCATGGCTGTCATAATGTGGTGCCACTTTGGTGTCCTATGAAGAATGACCAGTCAAAAGTATGGTTCTCCCTAATGGAATATTTCTTAGACGTTTGGAGCCACTTAGCCAACTCTATTTTGACTCGAATCTCCAGTGCACTTCTATATCTGGACAACCCCTTGATACGACGCTTAGCTTCAGAATATCGTTTTAGACATTTGGAGTGCACGATCACGATTATTACTTGGGACGCAAACAGCACAGATAGGCTCAACATGTACTCCGAGAAACAGCAAGGCCTAACCACAACAATATAAATCGTATACATGATTATGGATATGAGCATTCAAAAGCTCCTGTAGTGCCACTCTAATATAATAATTATACTAAGACTGCTAAATAAATTGTTCGCAGATGTCAAATTTCCACCGAATGTGGCTTCCGCCCCAACCGAACACACCGCTTGGTTGAAAGCCAAGAGACAAACAGGAAGCAGACAAAGAACCACCATCTAAAGAAAAGAGGGACAGATAATATATTCGTTTATTGGTAAGAAACAGGTAGACACACCGCTATCTGATACATAATAGTAGCCTAATAGAAAAGTTTAAAATGAGTATGGTGTTTTTAGTCATACAGTGTCAGATTAGAGGGACAGAGACTAAGGAGAGCGAATCTTTACTGAAAAGATTCCAAGAGTCTGAGGTCAGCTGCAAAAAATGGAATTATGTCTCGTAAGCCAGCAAAGCATAAAGATAAAGCAGTTGGTGGAATTGTAAGTAAGTTCAAAGCAACGATTATGCACATTTATAGTATTGGTGTTTGCACATTTATAGTATTGGTGTTTGCACATTTATAGTATTGGTGTTTGCATTTTTATAGATCTATGCATTTTTATATGCATGGATGGATGAATGAATGAGTGTGTTTATCAATGTATGTGTGAATGTACTAAAGTATGCCATTGCATATATTTAGGTACATGTATCTGAACCTTTAACCCTTTGGAGGTGAGGTGGGGGTATGACACAGCCCATAGCTCTTTTACGCTGCGTTTTCTACGGAAGAGGTAGAACCAGCTTGGATTATTTTTCTCTACCGTAGTGAATGTGAAATACAGACACTTTAGGCCAATTTAAGGTACTTTTAAACGCACATTTATTTTATTTTGTTGCATTATTGCATATTGAAGTGAAATTATAATTTTCCTATACATGTGATTTTAATGAATGAAAAAAGTAGCCTAACGGCTCAGTGCAGAATAAAACGGGCGATAATATAAGATATTAATGTTATATAGTTGATATTGCGACTTGCAATTAAAACATGTGTATTGGGGTATGTCATACCCCACCTCACCTCAAACGTTCCAATGCCTCACCTCACTTCCAAAGTGTTAAATAGCACCTTCTAAATTATGTAGGCCTATTTAGCCCGCACAGGTTATGCTAATTAGTCCCATTGCAGCAGATGTACGTCTTGATGAAACACATCGTGTCTGTATAAAAGAAAAGCGATGACAAAAACTATCTCACCTGCAGCGAATTGGTTACGACAAACAGGTACTGGAAGACAACGGAACTGAAGACAATGGAGAAGACGCCAAAGAGCCATCCAAGACCAAGCACTGGACAAGTAACCGACATATTCCAGAGCGTTGCTCTTCAACAACATATACACGAATTTTTCACGCACTGACGAACACCAGCTACGTGTAATATAATTTAGCAGAACACTGTGTATGAAGCTATCAATGAGATGGAAAAGGTGTGTCTTTAAATCTTTAATGTTCGAGAAATGCAATGCAGTCCGCAAAAACGGGGAACAGACCGAATTTCAATAGCCTGCGTAATATGTTCCGTAACGATCGTCAAACGACAGAGAAGCCACGACGTGCACGTGTTGAGATGCGAGGGGCGTAGATGTACCGTATTTAGAATGCAACAAAAGGTCATTTGAAAGTTTATAGTACATGTAAGCAAACCGTTGATATTCAAAGAAATAATCCTCGGATTAATTCATCTAATAATTATAACCTATTTATTTACATAGCGCTGTCCTCATGTTGAACGAAACATCAATTAATGGTCGCTTCGAGTGAATACTAATCAAAAATTGCAATCCGTTTGTACGATCTGTGTGTTCTGTTTAGGCCTATTACACATGCATGTCCTTCCCAGTGTACTTCATACCAAAACTGACTATTGTAAAAATTATATTATAGTAACCTGGAAATTCTGCGCAAAACCAGATATAATAATCGTTTCTTAGCGGTAGGCTATTTACCGTATCTCGTCTCTTTTCTTCGCGTTATTTGCGATGAAAGATCTTTTCCGAGACATCCACACTAGAACGATGGTTAGAATGACGAAGTTAGCCTGTTTAAAATATAAATCCACGAAGCACGTGAACTTCCAAGCCGAAACTCAGATTGCATTGTATTACAATTATTGCAATTGACGCATCAGTTATATTTTAATTACTGTTGATAGATATTATCTTCAATCGCGTCTATATCTAGGCTAATGCACAAGACATGAACCGATGGCGCACCGAAACAGAAGGTTAATCAGGTCAATTATAGCCCATAGATCGGTTATTACCTCATTCATGGTTTGCTTGTGGTGTGCATAATTCATTTGTAACCGTGGAAAAAGTTTTAAGCTGGTATCATGTGACTTAATAGCGAATGTTTTAATTTGAATTCTTAAAATAATAAGTTCTACAAAGAATCTCTCTGTTTATAATTATATAGATAATAAGTGCCTAGATAAATCCAAAGATATTATATTATCTATATAGTTTACTTGACTCTAGAAATGCGAATGGATGAAAGTTACAGATAATCAAACTACATACTCTGTGTGTCGTATAAGCTAGTAGTTCTATTGATACATAACAGACATATTGCTGCTGTAGACTACTTGCCGTCATGATACACAGAACGGGACCAATGAAGGCCCAGATGAGACCACTGTCAACTGATAACCAACATCTGCAATCACGTAAGCGGTTTATAAACAGCCCTATCAATTCTAAATCAATTAATGATATTTTTGATACGTTACAGTTATTATATAATTGTCATTGTTATTAGTAGGCCTACTGGTAGTAGGAGTAGTATAATTAATATTAGTATTTGCAGTAGTAGTAGTAGAGGTGGTTGTTGCAGTAGCATTCACATTTCTGCTTAAGGTTTATATTATTATTTTCTTTGTTATTATTATAATGGTAATTATGAATATAATAATTGTTTTGTCATACTCGAGGTACATATGATCCGCGAGACTTAAAAAGCTAAGAAGACACAAATTGACAGAGAAAATGCACATGGCGCCTACACTTTAGAGCAGTGAGATGTTCGTCATCCTTTCTTGACGTTTCATCATCAAAATTAATGAAAAATATTATAATATACACTGAATTTAGATATCTAAAGATGAGATGCAAAAATTTGGTCTACACATGTTGGTGACTCCGGACAGAACAGCATAAGCTAGGTAGATAGATTGATTGTTCTCTTGAAAGGCTTATACAAAGGCGCGATGTAAGTGCTCAGCTACAAATATTCTGATACCAATTAAATCCTGTTAAAGTGGAATTTATTATTAAGAGTAACTGACGCGAATCCATTTCCGTATCCTTCGACTCTGGTGGATCCAAGAGACACAGCCACAATGATGAGCGGTAAGACTGAACAAATAAGAGAAACGTAAACATTGAACACTCAGTCAAAGTATATTACTTATTAGAGTAGAAGTCAAAATTAGACTTTGGGGCCAAACTAGTGCCATATAAGTTACCTATTTGCTCGAAGAAGTCCAATCCAATGTGACCCTCAGAAGATTTTTAAAGACACACTACACATTATCTATTGCTCAACAAGACTCCAAGTAAGTTAGATGGGTGAGACTATAATCAAACCAAAAGACGAGTATTCAAAACTCTCTTAAAATTTAATAAAGAGCTAATCACAACCTAGCTATTAAGTTATGTTATACTCAGGGCCGGATTAAGACTTCAGGGGCCCTAAGCCAAAATCCGGATTAAGACATCCGGGGGCCCTAACACTGGCGTCAAGTGGGGGAAGGGAGCATTTGCGCCCCCAACCCGGATTTTACAAAATAATATTTTTAACAAAATTACTTATCATCTTGGTTTTTAACAATGCATGGCTCTGATTTTTTCCACAGTTTCATTTTTATCAAAACTAGTTAAGATAACCTGAAAGATTTAAAATATATGAAACATTGAAAGTTTTAGCAGCTTTGTGTTTGAAATAGACGTTTAGAAATAGCTGAAAACGGATCCCAGAACGTTAACAACTGCCTCCATATCATGTCAAATGCTTTCAAAAGCATTGGCGGCTATTCGGATCCTCGCAAGACCCCTAATTGCGGGAGCGAGTACTGATGGTGACGTGATCGGTTGCTTTCGGCATCCTCGTTAGTCTCCGTCCAAACAATTCAAAACTTTGACCCCTAAAATGAATTCTTTTCCCCTCCTAAAAAAATTCCTGTAGACGCCAAAGATTATGTTCCGTTATACTAAATTTAGGTAATTTAGAATTTTCACCCGCTTGCGCCCGGTCACCGTGTGAACAATGTATCTATATGGTCGACACAGAGTGGGAAATATTATAGTTTCGCTTTAGTATTAGAGTTTCGCTTTAAGCCTTTGACGTCTGCCGTCTGTCGCTAGAGGCCCCTGTACAGACTGAGTGTGTGAATTTGCAACTAGGGTCAGAATTCAGTAAGTAGTAACTAAAACTTACTAGAATTAAACAATTTAAAATTATACAAAATTAGGAATTTGCTACAACAATTTGATGTAATTTCTCCGTATTTGGGGCTCGCAAAACCTTGCGGAGCCCTAAGCCATGGCTTAACTGGCTTATGCCTTAATCCGGCACTGGTTATACTGAACTCCCATCTATAAAGAACTAATCACCACTTAGCAATTGGTTAAGTCACAGTAAGCGCCTTTTGCTACATTTATCTATAGAGATATAGTCTTCGAATCGTCGAGCAATTCTTTGCAAATTGTGCAGCCTCATTGAGGACAAATTTTTCTCGTGCATTTCACTTCTGCCCACACGATCTTTCTTTCCTTTACACTGGTTCAGGCTTCATTGATTTTATGCGGAGTGAAAAACGATTCGTCGTTTCGTCAGACATGTCGAACGGAAAGGAAGAGATTGGAAGAAGAAGGCACTGAACGAAACAAGCTTCTTCGAAAGAAGTAGGTATTTCTTTGGAATAGGGTTGAGTCATAATAACGTTGTAGACCTATTGCATTTATCAGTCAATTAATCATTTTATTGATGCCAGGTTTCGTTAGCAAATATAACCTATCGAATTTTACATACAGGTTTTCAAGCAGGTTCGTTACATACGAACTTTACGGCTAACTTGGATACAACAGTCAGACCCAATCTATAAGATCAAATGCCACCAAATATTTACCCCAAGCAGAAGCAACGAGCACAGTGGTTTCGATAGTTCGTCTGACGTGGAAGACAAAGATGATATAGATCAGCAGTTCGACACCTTCTGCCAACATGATGAAAAAAGCGGCCAGGAAAAAGTAGTGGAGGAGAACTGCAACAGCTTTGCAACCGTCCTACAAGCCAACACACACACATGGTTCACTTTACACGGTTTATATATATATCGCGCTCTATAGAAATACTGCTTTAGCTTTCGAGATCTTAAAAAATATATCGCAGCTCAGGAGTTAATCAGTGTAAGAGAACAACAGTTACTTTGTCTCATACCGCAGTAAAATCGGGTGTGATTGCAATGATTTTACTCGTATTAATACATAGGAAAACTTACCGATAAGCTTATAATAAAATAGTGTTCATTAGTGTAAAATTCGCGTTCAATAGGAATATTACGAACAAGTAACGCTAGATATAGGCCTACTCCTTAAAATAATAATTTACAACAGGCAAAACACATGACGATGTAGCAAACTCTTGCACGAAATGATTGTTTATTTAGCAAAGAGAACTAGTTAGCTTAGGTTTTACAAAAAGTTACGGTGTGGTCATACCTTGGGGTTGATTTTGTCCGCTCCAGCCATGAAGATGATATAAGCAATTATTAGAGCGACGCAGAGATTAAGTAGAACTGTTGCCTGTGCTGATTTGGACTCTCTGTTAACAAAGCACATCGCAATACAGAAGCAATTCTTTCTATACATTTCGGGACTCAAAAATTCACTTATAAGAAGACATAAAACATAAGGATTTCCTCAACATTCCATTACAGCTGAGATTCATTTGTTAGCTCAGTTAACTTCGAGTGATAACTCAGCTCTTGAACAAAGTCCATGATGAATCGGTCATCGCTTGAGAGGAAGCAAGTACTGAACACTGAGCCACAAAGATTTACTGAACATTTCGACTAAAGTAAGTTAAGAATTTCAAAGGTTTTTCATTCACGTTCACACGACTTACTTCCAAGTTAAGGCATAGACGAGAACGGTAAGGATGAGTGCAACGACTGAAATACTGCAACCGATGATTGAAATGATGGACAGCGCCCTGTCGTACTGCAAGAGAAACATTTGCAATGAGTCAGATAACTTCATTAGTATTACTATGACCGTCATTGAAATACCATGCGAAGCCGAAAACTATGTAATATGTAAGCTTATTACTGTGGAACACGATCATCAATGCTGTCGGGCGCTGGCTCCCTGATTCAAACTTCTGCATTAGGGTAGAGACAACCGGCTACGCTCATCCTCGAAAAATCTTCTACGAGGTTTGGCGACTGTTCCTTCCCTGTCTCAGGACCAACTGCGTGGAACAGTCTTCCTGACTATGTGAAGAACGCGCCATCTCTGGTATTATTGCAGTAACATTGGAAGATGGATAAGCGATGAAAACACGATATTGATGCTTAAATATTGCAGCAAAAATAGATATTGGATGAGCGACGAAAATATGCTATATTAAAACTGAAAAAGTAGATGTTGAACTGCTGTACGTATTGGGATTTAGGATATCCCTGCGGATTCGATCCTGCCGAGGAGACCCTTTGCAACGCCCACAGTTACTCGTCATAATATTCTGAAGTACCTACCAAGCTCAGAAAAGTAGCAAGTAGGCTACCAGTAGCAAGTGCTGCAATAAGGAAATAAAAATGTGGAGAATAATTATAGTATGAAATTTTTCAGTTTTGAAATGCCATGCAAATCCAAGAAGTACAAGTTACTGGTATAATGATACAGAACATTATACAACACAACTATATTTTATATTGCCCTCCTTCCAAAGGTCAGAAGTGTACACACGGCAATACTAAACAACACCGATTTCGCTCATCAACTGTGATTTAAAGATTATGCTCAAAGTTCTTGGGGATTATATATTATACGCATGCATCAAAATAATAATGTTCACATTATCGGCTCACCGAAGGAATGCTGCTCATCAAAATGGCGAAGTTTGTCAAATGATCACATCTACAGATCGTGTGAGTTAAATTCGTCGATGTCACCGAACACCCATTGGAATCCCAATCGCCTCTAGAACATCGAGCAAATTATACGATCCATGTAAAATAAAGAATATACTTACTCACTTACTTACTTCTGTGGATCAGACTTGAACCAGGACATGCAGTAGTACTACAATTTTGAAAATACGACAGACACTTCAACGCACAAACCATTTCAAGACACATTGAAGTTAAAAAGAACACAAGTAAACAAGCTGCGATGAAACCTAAGCCACATTAACTGCTATATTTATAATTGTTGCAACCGTTAATTTAGTGTAAACTTAAATGTCCACCTGTGAAAGTTCCAGAAGGCGCACGTTCTTCGGAAACTCATCCTCTCTGCCTACAAAATTTAGCCAAAGTCAATCATTTTATATACTTTTTTACATTAGCATTGAGTAGGCCTATACGAGCACACATTTCAAGCCATTGCTTTTCTAAAGTGGTACTGCGGCTAATTGGATTGTCTCTGTGATGATAAGCATGCGTTTCGGAGTGATCATGGTACTCAGAATTATTCTGAAGATCCTGCTGCAGATTAAGATGTTCATAATCTTCATTTAATGATCATTATAAGACAGAAATAGGAAGATTGAAAGAAACATAAAGTACGTCGATGCATTTTGAAATATTGTATTGATATCCGTGTAGACCTGAGGACAATACAAACAAATTGCAGCTATTCAGCGCAAGTCGCGAATGAGCTCGTTAAAAAACTAGTGCATTGCGCTTAGTTTAACAGGTGCTTCAGACATTTTCTAGAATATGTCGAAGTAAGTAAGTAAAGTAAAGTAAGTGTGTTCTTTATTAAACGCCGGCAAACGCACGGCGCTGTACATACAAAGTTATACAAAGTTATCAAATAGTAGCGGAAAAGTTAGTTAATAGTAAAACTAAAAAAAACACTATGGCCTAACTGTACAACATCCTAGCCAGGAAACCGCGCCTGGTGAGGGAAACAAGTATGTTATAGATGCGTGACTTGAAGTCGGTGAGAACTGTACCTGATTATGTTGTAACGTTATAGTGACTGGTCGATCTGGTTTTTCTTTCGTCTTCAGTCCGCCAATTGAAAACGATAAAACTCGTGAGATGATGGCGTCAGCGTCTCTATATTGATAGAAACTTATACAGAGTTTCACTTTGGTCAAAAATCCATTGATGATTTGTGCATTATGATATCTGCGCTCAAAGCACTCGTTAAATCGGATTAAAGCTACCGCTTTAGAATGAATAACGGAGATAACCTTCGACTTTGGGGACAGTTACTGACTAGCTATAAGCCCTAGGGAGATAATAATTATTTCAATAACTTCTTATAAGAAGTAGTAACACACTCGGCATCAAAATGCTATACAAAATTAAATGCAATATACATGTATTTTCTCCCAGTGCATGATGGCTAGGTGGTTCTGATGCACAGGTCTAGCTGAATTGCGTTCAAGCCTGGAGGATTATACAACAAGAGGATTCTGTTTGTTGAGCAGGAGAATAGAAAAGGACGTACATGGATGTAAATTAACCTGGGTCTATGGCTACAACGGCTGAAACCGTACCATGCTTTCGTAAAGGCGAGGCCCTCCTCAGTTATTAGCTTGCCAGAATGATAAGTAACGCTGATTGCGTATTTTTCGCAACTGGGCTCCACCGTGATTGGGTTGATAGTGAGGCGATTGTTTGTGAGCGTTTGTGTGAGGTAACCACTAACCAGCCATATTGTGCTGTGTATGCGGTTGTGCTAATAGTAATAATCATTCTTGCGTCACACAAGTTTCTATTATGGTCTCACGCTAAAATAATATAGTTGATATGGTTGCAAGATAATCAGAATACTGTTTCGCTGCTTACTTATTTTCTGGAAGGAACTCGTTAACGGTTCGATAGTATGAACCCCACACATTCAAAGTTGGCTGAGTTTCCGATGAAATGCCTGCAAAATCGAACACTATGAACGTTAGAGATGCATGAATCAACGATACTACAGGCTATTAGCGCTAGTGTGTTTGTGATGTTAATGGAACAGCAATCAATTTATCTAAGTGGATTTTTTCCCGATTAACGTAGCCTATTGTTTTTCTTATTGTACTTTCACACAATTATAGGCTATTGTGCGATGCTTAAAAGTTGCAATGTTGAACGTCCTGATAATTAACTACACAATTGTTAAGTATCTAGATGGCAAATAACTTAGTATGTTACAGTAGCAGGCGGTCATTGTGTGCCTAGGAAACGGCTGGTCACAATATCTACAAGAAGTGTAACTAAATTAATTGCTACTTACTGTTCTCTAGTGCTGTCGTAGATATTGATATTTTGTCGCCTCTGTTTTCACCCCAAACTGAGCGACTTGGAAATTCCAGTTGAAGAGGCAGATTTGACTTTTCCAGTGACCAAACTTCTAAAACTAAATTGAGGATATGGAGTGAAAAAACATACGGTGCGAATGGCTTGATAGCGTGAAAATGGCGTGAAACTCCGATTCAGTGTCCGCGCTGTAGTCGGGAGCGCCTCTGAGTAGAAATCTTGAAGGGGCGCAATATAAATATCTGAAATGAATGAATGAATGAATAGATTCGAGTTGAATGTTGATAAACTACAGTATGTTTCACATAAAATTATTGTTACTTTGTGACTTACGTGTAGGCTATAATTGTGATTTCAGACTCGTGACAGTTGACATTTTGGTGAAGCGAGCTCGTGGGTTTCTTATGCGAAAACAAGTCCATTCCCAGGGATGGGCAGTAATTGAAATTACGTAATTGAAATTACTTGAAATTGCGCAATTTGTAATTTGTTAATTTTTAATTCAATTACATTTCCCATGTATTTTGTAATTTGAAATTACATTTCGTTTTACAAAGTAATTTTTAAATTAATTTGTAATTCAATTACATTTTTCCGAGTAATTTGCTCATCCCTGTCCATTCCATTAACAAACGTAGGAGGTCATGACTAAGTAGTCCATTTTTTAAAAATTTCATATTGATCTTAACTCTGTCTTCTTACCCAAATTATCGGCATCTTCGTAGCTGTAGTTAACGGCGATAGCTGTGGATAGACTCCGTCCGTATACCTCAGCTGCGAATAAAATGATCGTTCCTACACTGCTATCAATCTACAACAATTAAAAAACACATTGAACAGTGAAACATAATCTCATAAATCTCTGAGTTTTAATGAATATGCGTATTGTATTATACATACTTGGAGAAGCACGATCACTCAGGATCTGGAAGGCGGCGGAATGACGTGGGACGAAGCTATGCTGGACGCGGAAGACAGGATAAAGTGGAGAGGCTGTGTCGCCCGATGCGCTGCCAGCGCGAGGAAGGACTAAGGTCTAAGGTAAGGATTATACATAATCTTATATAATTTGAAAACTTCTATAACGCTGTTCTCATAATGCATGAAGATTCAATCGATTGTAAGCTCAAGTGAAATCGTCATAAAAGTTGTAACCCATTAAGGAAGATTAGTCAAAATCCGTTAAGTCACAGAAACCAGCTGAAACAGTCGAGTTTTTCATTCATTCATTCATTCCGAACATTTATATAGCGCCCCTTCAAGGAACCTACTCAGAGGCGCTCCCAGCCCTGCCACGGCTAAACAGAGAAGACTTGAGAAGGCGGCAGTAAGCAGGCAAATTGCTTTGAGGCATCAAGCGCAGCTCAAGTGGGAGCCCATTCCAGGTTGAGGGCCCAACAACCGAAAAGGCTCGGCGCTGCTTGAGACATAAACGGGCCCAGGGGACAAGGAGCTCTCTCTTGGCCGAGGAGCGCAGAGCCCGACGGGGGGCCAGGTCAGAGACAGGACGACAGAGGTCAGAAAGGTATGATGGAACACAGCCAGCAAGGCACCGCCAAACTAAGGCTGCTATCCTGTATAAGAGATGCGCTGCGAGGCAGAAAGCCAGTGCAGAACATCGCGCATGTAAGCGGAGACTGAAGCGTATTTTGGAATACGACCAATAAGTCGGGCAGCTGTAGGGAGGACCCGGTCAAGACGGTTTATTAGGCCAGAAGAGAGACCAGCGCGAATCGAACTACAGTTATCAACTCTGCTGGTAACAAAGGCATGCACAAGAACAACGGCAGCATCATGAGAGAGAGAGAGAGAGAGAGAGAGAGAGAGAGAGAGAGAGAGAGAGAGAGAGAGAGAGAGAGAGAGAGTGAGAGACAGAGACAGAGACAGAGAGACAGAGAGACAGAGACAGAGAGACAGAGACAGAGAGCGGAGCACAACACGCAGCTGGCGGAGCTGGTAGTAACAGCTTCGCGTAAGCAAGTTAACATGTTGAGAAAAACTAAGCTCTTGGTCGAGCGTCACCCAAGGTCACGTACAGTAAGTGATAATGTGACATGAGGGTAAGTTTCAGCCAACAGTTGCATGTCTACACCGGCCAGCTGTCGGCGACTACCAAGCCAGATAAACTGAGTTTTGGATGGGTTCAGGAGCAGACGGTTTGAGGTCATCCAAACAGAGAGGGCATCAATAGCACGACACATATCTTCATATCCAACATAATTGTAATGCGTGATATGAATTTACGAGTGTGATTAGCCTACTTACTTGATTCATCGGAATTTCTTAAAATCCTGTGATTATCAGAAATTTCAGCCATTGCTTAACGCAGTAATGCTCCCGCCCAACTTCTACCGGTTGGTCGGAATCATATTTATTTTTTATGACTTTTTTCTCTAATTCTATTTCTGAATTTGCATCCTGTTGTCAAATGTACCCATATAAGCATTACGGATTTAAGAAAGTTACGAACTTGTTGTTTTTTCCACGCCTATTTTCACTTATAAACAATATTAAATGAATTTAAATATAAAATTATTAAATTACCTTCTCGATTTTTTGCAATTTATAGTCGTTACTTAACAGAGCTGTACGTAAACTATATTTTAATACACTAATCCACTAGCATTCGGTGAACATAAAAATATGTCCCGAAAGTGGGTGATTTGATCGTATTCGTGGTTAAATTTACGAGAATGATACAGCTAAACAGTGCACTACTACTGCGCCGAAAAAAGAAGGATGAAGTTCCCGTGAGGATTCCTTTTTTTTACTGGATTCTGCTACAGTGTAGCTCTGTTCAATTTCAATACATGAATTGCTCTTCACTGACTGGGTGTTGATGAAAACGATGGTGTCGATGACTATTGTGATGATGACGATGTCAACGACGACGATGATGTCAAGGATATGATGACTACAATGACGACGATAACGATGATGACGATGATGACGATGCTGATGACGACGATTATGATTACTATAGTGATGACGATGATGATGACGATAACTGTGATGACAATGATGTTGATGATTACGATGAAAATGAGGATAACGATGACGTTGTTGATGATGATGATGATGCTGATGTTGACGACGCAACTAAACCTTCTTCGTTGTACATAATCTCCGATATGAAACTTACCAACTTCATCCCATTTGCGCACATGCGTAATTTGATGATGCGCTCCTTACAAAGTTAAGAAGTGCACGTGAAGCTGGGCAACCATTAAAAGCCATAAGTAGACTGGAAGAGGTAAGTTTTCAGTGTGGAACGAAAGACATTCTCGCTAAGAGAGTTGCGAACATGAAGAGTTAGAGAGTTCCAGATACTTGAAGAGAGAAATCAACTGTGAATGAACGCCGGTATCACGAAATAGAGTATGCGTCCTAGGACTATCCGGGGGGATGTATGAATTTATCCCCCGGATGGAATAAACCGGTTTAGAGTATCCGGGGATAAACCATTCTATCTCCCATACGTATACGCATCACCATAGCCTCGGCGAAAATCCAGTCAAAATCACCAAAAACGATGTAAATTGATTTCAGGTCGACTTACAAACTAAAGATGCGCAATTTTAAAATGTTATGTGTACAATAAATGCAAACAGTACGACTGAATAAACTTAGAAACCGCCAAAAATGCAAATTAAACCGAATACACCATTTCGCAAAGGGGGAATACTCATGTATGGGGGATACTCTATTTCGTGACACCGGCCAAAGACAAGGCGTGTACGAGGAATAACATACTTTCCAGCAGATGCTGATCGAAGAGAGGAGCGACCTTTAACAGAGTTGCAGTGTGTAGATGTGAAAAGAAGTAGGATGCCACATGATCTCCACATGCCCTTTATACATCTGCTATACGCCCACATTCCCAGACCCTCATTACGTGTCCTTGCAGAAAATGACATCTGTAGCAATTAGTCGTTAATTAAATCCTTTAAATCCTGATAAAAGAGCACCATTTACCTCCGCAAGATCCGCTGATAGTGGATTTATCGTAACCTTGGTCGCACTGATTACATTTCCCAGCCCCTGTTGCACTACATCCGGCCGCACAATGTGCTGAACAGGCTACACAGAAACCATTCATTTGACTATTAAACGTCCTAGATAACTTGTGTCATAGTACCTCAAAACTATATATCCTTTATCTCACAAATCTTGCAGCAAACACATCTCGTTTTAAATAATGTTGAAAAATGACGGGAATTTTGTTAACAACCTAACACCTGTTAAATAAGCACAATCCCAAACCCTCAGAACTTGCAACAGTAACAATAAAGTGCTACAGATTATATTTCCAACAGAGAATGACATCTGTAGCAACCTTGTGTTAATTAAATGCTTTTAATTCAAAAAGAGCAATACATACGTTCGCAAGATCCGCTGATAGTGAATCCATATCCTGGGTCGCACTGATTACATTTCCCAGCCCCGGTTGCATTACATCCAGTCAAACAGTTCACAGAACAAGCTACAAAGAACGTATCCATACTTAACACATTTCGTAGATAACCTGTGCCATAGTATCTTTAAATTCACAAATCTTGTAGTAAATACAATGACGAATTAGTTATCTTGAAAAGGCGTTGTCACTTAGTTATCCAACTTTAACGGTGCAAAATTCCAGACTATAATCAGAACTTGCGACAATTACACAGTATTATAAAAATTAGCATTTTATTGTCAATGTCTTTAAATCCTGATAAAAGTGTAGTGCATACGTCCGCATGATTCGCTAACAGTGAATCCATATCCCGGGTCGCACTGATCGCATTTACCAGCCCCGGTTGCATTACATCCAGCCATACAGTTTGCAGAACAAGCTACAAAGACAACAACCATTTACTTAACACATGTCGTAGATATCGTGTGTCAGATTATTAAGTGTGTCAGATTATTATCAATTAAGTAATGAGGAGGAGCTCATTGAGGAGTTAAGAATTAATGGGACTAATGTTAATGATGCGCAGCAAATGGCCAATGGACTTAATGACTTTTTCACTAATATTGCTCAGTCACTTTCTGATAAACTACCTCCTTCTCCCAACAATTTTAATAGTTATCTTAAGTCTCCCCAGCAAAATTCAATGAGAATTATATTAACTACCCCTGAGGAAATTTTAGAATTAGGAAAGAATTTCAGTAAAACTCGCAGTAAAGGGGTTGATGATATAGACCCTTCTCTAGCCGCACCTCACTTGGATAGAATTTCCAAGCCTTTGGCTGACATTATTAACTGCTCGTTAAGTACTGGAATCGTCCCTGAAGCTATAAAAATTGCTAAAATAGTACCTATATTTAAGAAAGGTGAAAAGGATAATGTCTCTAATTATAGGCCTATTTCTGTTCTACCGTATTTCTCGAAATTCTACGAAAAACTTATGTATAATAGACTCTCCAGCTATGTAAAAGACTATAACATTATATACCCCTCGCAACATGGATTTCAACAGGGGCATTCCACTCATATGGCATTAGTCAATATGCAAGATATGATTACTAGGGCCATTGATAGTAATGAATATTCGGTGGTTTTTTTTTGATTTAGCAAAGGCCTTTGATACGGTCGATCATAGTATACTATTAAAGAAATTTGAATACTATGGTATCAGAGGCATCCAACTAAACTGGTTTGCAAGTTACCTTGATAAACGTGCTCAAAGGGTCCTTTGCAATGGTGTATGGTCAGAACTTAATTGGATTAAATATGGTGTCCCTCAAGGATCCAATCTTGGGCCGTTACTATTTCTTCTTTACATTAATGACCTAGCTAAAACTTCGCCTACTTTGTACTTCATTTTATTTGCGGATGATAGGCTACTAATGTCTTTCACTCCCATGGATCTTGGATGGAGCTTGTGCGCCTTGTGAACTTGGAACTTGCTAAAATAAATTACTGGTTTGTGGCGAATAAACTTTCATTAAATCTAGATAAAACAAATTACATCTTGTTCAGGTCGCATAAAAAAACTCCACCTAAAGAGAATTTGGGTATAACAATTAAAGATACTCCTCTTACGCAGGTAGAATCAACTAAATTCCTGGGGGTACATATTGATCAACATCTGACATGGAAAGTACACATTAACGAGGTCTCTAATAAGATTGCTAAGAATGTTGGAATTCTGAGTCGTATAGCTTATCTGTTGCCTCAATCTGTTAAGATAAATCTATACTATGCACTTATCTATCCATATCTTAGCTATTGTAATTTGATTTGGGCAATGACCTATCCCTCTAGGTTGACAAGATTGATAATTATGCAGAAAAGGGCTGTTAAATTAATTGCTGGTGCTCGAAAACAGGCACACACTGCCCCACTGTTTAGTGAATTAAAAATATTGAAAATTGACCAAATAAGGGATTTTCAAGTTGGAGAGTTCTTTCTTCGCATGGAGCACGGACTTCTTCCACAGATATTCAAGGATTTTCTGCCCCACGCTTATGATATCCACTCCCACTATACTAGAAATGCCTCCACTTACCGTTCTGTTAAGGTTCATTCTAACGCTCGGTTACATACAGTCAAGTCCCAGAGGACACATAGGCCTACAGGGTGGGCCAAAAAAAAGTGCCCCCCTACGCATTTTTGCTGATATTTCGGCCAAAAGTAAGAATTTTTAAATCACGTTTTATAGGCTTAAAGGTAATTCATATCTACGTATAATGGCCAAATATCAAAGAAAATTTTCAAACAGAACAAAAGTTATATCACTTTTAGTGAGTCCACCCACTGTTTTTTGATGATTCAAAAACCTAACGCAGCAAAAAGCAACAAAAAACGATTTTACTAAGTCATTTGTCAAATAATTGTTATCAAACAAAGTTGATCGTTGTTTCACAACTTGAGTTCAATGTGTCCACCACCAGTACCCATACATGTTCTGAGTCTTTTGGTAAAGTTTTGATGTCTTTGTTGATGGGTTCCAGAGGTAAATCTTCCCACATCAACTTCAATGCGACCTTCAATTCTCTTATCGTTTTTGGCTTTGATCGCAGATTGTGATATTTCTCCAGCATAGCTCCCCTTACGTAATTAACCATTTTTTGGAGTGCGGAAGATTTGGGCCTTCCACTTCCTTTACGAGGATCCAGAGCCGATCTCCTTTCATCAATGCGGGGGCATATTTTTTAACGGTAGGCCTACTCAGCTTCCACTGTTTATCAGGGCAAGTGGCGATTAGAGCTTTAGCTCAAAGAAAAGACCCTGCTCATGAAGTGTCTGCATACGCATTTTGTCTGTAATTGATACCTTGCCCATCTTCATATTTTAGAAATTTTCATTGTTTCAATAAAAAATTATTAATCTGAAAAATTCTTTATTTAGCAACTTGATCGTCTTCTTGCTAAGTGACGTCACAGTGACATACAGCTACGCTGGTATCCCATTTCTGTTCTAAATAATAATAATATGTATCTGGCAATATCAAGTTTGTTTGATAACAATTATTTGACAAATGACTTAGTAAAATCGTTTTTTGTTGCTTTTTGCTGCGTTAGGTTTTTGAATCATCAAAAACAGTGGGTGGACTCACTAAAAGTGATATAACTTTTGTTCTGTTTAAAAATTTTCTTTGATATTTGGCCATTATACGTAGATATGAATTACCTTTAAGCCTATAAAACGTGATTTAAAAATTCTTACTTTTGGCCGAAATATCAGCAAAAATGCGTAGGGGGGCACTTTTTTTTGGCCCACCCTGTACATGGAATACAATCCCTTCTAATATACGTATGTCTAGCAATTTGTTCATCTTTAAAAAAAGACTACGTACACACCTTTTATCTGTGTAACATCCATACATTACCGTGAATGCCATCAAGCCGCATTTAGTTAAGTTATTAGTTAAGATTGTAGTTAAGTTTTTCTCTTCATGTAATGATTGGATTTAATTAGGCCTTATGCTGTGCAATCATCCTTGAGAAAAGCGATACTGTTGTTCAGCCATTCCTTTATATATCTCTTTTTTACAGGCCATTACTGAATTTACGTTATAGATAACAAAGGCACGGGCACCCTACTTTAGCGGGACTAACATCCCTTCTGGGTGTCCCTTTTGCTACCCTGCTTTCTTTCTATTATCTTTATGTTGTTATATGTACTGCTGTTATGTTTTTGGGTTGCAAATAAATTGATTTGATGGATAGATAATCTTTAAGTACATGACCCTTTATCTAAGAATTCTTGTGGCACACATTATGTCAAATAAATTATCTTGAAAAGTGAAGGTCGTTTTGTTATCACTAATAAGTTATTGAAGCCATCAGAATGTCTAATTTTATATAATTCGCAGAACATCCCTATTTTTCAAAATGGGAGTATATTTTAATGTTCCAAAATAAGAATATTTAAAGTGCTTTAAAAAATAATTCAATGCTTAATGACAAGACACGAAATTATTATTATATCTCTAACTTTGCAATAAACCTGTAGTTTGCCAGTGTCATCTATAGCCTAATTATTATTTATAGTACTATTTCTGATTGCAGAGGAATAGCAAACTACAACATACCATCACAGGAACCGTTTGAGGTCTGTCCAAAACCGAAATCACAGCGATCACACTTTCCAGCACCAGCTATGGTACATCCGCCCGCACAACGCGCAGAACAGACTAAGTCAAACAGTTCAACAGACAGTAAGTACTTTGAAGAAACAGATGTCGGACGCTTTATGGTAGCTTTTCACTAGGAACCAAATGTGCTCATTGTTACACGCACATTTAAAAAAATTCGGCAATGTAACTGATGCGGGATGTCTTGCATTGGCCCCCTTTTCCCGCAGCGTATCAATGACTGGTCCTCTGCCTTGGGTTGGCGCTGTCTCGCGGGTGTAACCCCTCTTCATTTACAGCGATACTTGCCAAGTGATAGCCCAACGTTTGAAAGGCTATGCCGCCTAGTCGATACCAACCTACACTGTATTTTCGGAGGTCCCAAGAAAACCCGGGCCATGACCTTCACAGGTTGGTTCCACCCCTGAAGTCGAAAGTCTACTGCCCAAGGTCATGACCTCATGACCGGTTTTTGCCGAATGCAAATAATTGCATGAGAAAAACTTTTATAACCAGAATGCCATACTCATACTAACTTAATACCATAGTTACTACTTAATTGTGATTGCCTACTTAACCTATATGTGGTGTAGAGGTATGTTCGGTGCCTTGCAGCCGAAGGGTTGCGGGTTCGAATCTACCTCAAGCCGCCACGTAGGGACCCTGGGCAAGTCCTTCACTCGTAATTGCTCATGCGCTTCGGCGTGAAACTCCGATTCAGTGTCCGCGCTGTAGTCGGGAGCGCGCTCTGAGTAGAAATCGTGAAGGGGCGCTATATAAATATCTGAAATGAATGAATGAAATGAATGAATGAATGTTTGTTATCCAGAGTGCTGTTTGGCAGCTGGTTAAACAAATAATATACTTATTTGCTTTACTTATTATTTGCAGGAGCTCTGCTTCTCCACGCTGAGCGTCGAGCACCTTGGTTCTCGCCGCTATTCTAAGCAGGCTGAGCTCATTGTCCCTCGGTCGCTGACTTTTATTGTGCAGCGCCGTGCCTTTGCGGCGGCTGACCCTGCAACTATCGGCACTATGCCTAGAACCCATGAGGCCACATTCTGCTCAAGCTCAAAGACTGCTATCTTTAGCCGGGATTGAGCTGAGGGCGCCCCTGAGTAGATATTGTTAAGGGACGCCATAGGCCTATAAATCTCTGTAATGAATTAATTAAACCTGACTTGATGAATCGTCCCTTTTCCAATACAAACCATCATCGACCACACGCTAGAGAACAAGATGATCGCTGTGGGTAAAATCCTCTCCTTCCAGTTCGGTCCACGCGTCGACTCGACCAACCGATGCAACTCGTCAAGCGCCTACCTATCGCCGACTGGCGAAATCATAGCGCCACTAATTGAAGCGAACCTCCAGCTTCCTTAGCCGCCCGACGATCAGAGTTAAACCACAGGTTGTTGGAACGCGTCACACGGCGCGTAACTTCAACTAGTGGCGCATGGGAGTCCAGCAAGGCTCTGATGACATCATTGAACCGGTGAGTCATCGCAGAAGGACCTTCGTCCTCGAGCGAAGAACGGCACAGGCACAGGCACAAGGCGATGAGATCACGTCTAGTGATCTCCATGATCTCCAACGCCTTCTTGTCAGCATCCGGTGGCATATACCCAAATCCCAACCGGTATAGCAGGTCATAAATAATATAATGTAATAGTAAAACTAGAAGTTGGATGAGCGATGAAAACATGGTATCAATGCTAAATTATTGCAGTAACATTAGAAGTTGGATGAGAACGTTTATAGCAGAAATAGAAGCTGGATGAGCCATGTAAAAATGATTTTGATAATAAATTATTTCAGTAAAACTAGAAGTTGGATGAGCGATTAAAATATTTTTAGTAGATGTAGAAGTTGGATGAGGGATAGAAATATGTTATAGTAGAAGTAGAAGTTGGATGAACGATGAAAACATGGCTAAAATATGTTTTAAAATTTTAAGAACTGCTATACCGGTTGGGATTTGGGTAAATGCCATCCGGTGGTCTGACAGACAGCAGGATACTCTGTTCACATAGACGACTGGTCTGTCCTCGTCTCTTGTAGCAATGACAAGAATGCCCCCACGCACGGCCGTGAAAGCATTCACGTGGGAGTACCCCAGGGGTCGTCGGAAACACATTGCACCTCGCGGGTCACCGCCTTCAGCTCGCAGACGCATTACATCACTGCCACTTCAATCAATTAAGCAAAAATGCCACACATTCGATTGATTTCCCGTAACCTTCTCGTCATATAAACTCCACCATTCTAAGCCACGCCCATTAGTACATGAACTCTACCAAATTCTATCAAAACCACACCCATAACGATTTGGGGCGCGGTGGTGTAGAGGTATGTTCGGTGCCTTGCAGCCGGAGGGTTGCAGGTTCGAATCCGCCTCAAGGGGTATAGTCGGTGCCTTGAGCCGGAGGGTTGCGGGTTTGAATTCACCTCAATCCGCCGCGTAGGGGCCCTGAGCAAGTCCTTCACTTGCAATTGCTGATGCGCTTTGGCGTGAAACTCCGATTCAGTGTCCGCGCTGTAGTCGGGAGCGCCTCTGAGTAGAAAGCTTGAGGGACGCTATATAAATATCTGAAATGAAATGAAATGATTTAAACTCGGCCTACTTCTATCTAGGCACATCCATTACCACTCAGTACGCTCTAAGCCACGCCCACTATGATCTAAGCCAGGGGTGGGCAAACTTTTGGCACATTGGGCCACATTAAGCGCCAAAAAAATTCGGAGGGCCAGGTTAATAATTTTAAACTTTTAATAACCACTAAAAATGAATTAAAATTGATTATACTTTGGCTGTAACTTGTGAGGTGTATACAACAGTTACTGTTACTGTGCTGTCAACATGCAAAACAATTTCCTCTTAATCTAGACTTCTAGAGTGATTGCACTGGTTGCATTCATTTATACACTCATTCTGGGCACTTATATTATATAACGCCGCTTAAACCAACCTACTCGGGGCTTTAATAGCCCAGCCACGGCTAAAGAAAAATGACTTGGGTGATTTCTAATACATATACTTTGATTGGTCAGAGGTTTCATTCGCAGCGCTGATGATAGATCATTTCAGATGGTGGGGCCTGCAACCTAGAAAGCTCGGTGTACAGTTGCCTAGCAGTCAAGCGAGCCCGTGGAATTATAGGAGTTCCCTCTTCGTCGTGGAGCGAAGCGCCCTTAGCGCTACAACGTCGGTCACTGGGCGGCAGAGATCACCCAGGTAAGATAGAGTACAGCCAAGGATGCAGCGTGAAACCAAAGTAGCAATCCCATAATGATATCCGTTGGGCCACAGGAAGCCAGAGCAACACATCTCGCATGTAGGCAGATACAGAGGCGAATTTGGTAATTTGCCCAATGAGCCGAGGAGCCGGGCAAAAATCCCGATCTTGTCGACCCAAAACTACAAGGGGAGAACAACGAGGATCGAGCAACAGTGATCCATTCGACTAGTGATGAAAGCATGTACAAGAGCCACAAGAGCGCCACGAGAAAGAGAGCGAGAAACCACTCGGATCTGGCGAAGCTGATAATAACGGCTTCGAGAGACTAAGTTCACTTTCGTAAAATCGAGTTCAAGTTTACATCAGCTAACTGAGATTTGGATTTGGATTTGTTTATCTTCATAATGTTTGTTTGTAAATGGATGCTAATGATTCAAACCAGAATAGAAAGTAAGAAAGCACCATGAGGAACTCTTCTTGCGGTCAGAATTTCAAATTTTAAGACTTTTTAATTTTATGAAGAATTGTGTGGACCAGATAAAATGTGTTGGCGGGCCGGATAAAAAGTGTTGGCGGGCCGGATCTGGCCCGCGGGCCGTAATTTGCCCACCTCTGATCTAAGCTTTAACCCAATCTACATAAAACTAATTGCTTAGTCAAATTACGCTATCGTCCAATCCCGCTAGCTAGCTAATCAATTACCTGAGTAACACTGATGTATCACTCCGAGATGTTTTGAAGTAGAAATAGCACTGCACGGATCTCCGAAGATGCTGTTGTCAGCAAAGACGGTACAATTCGACTCTCCGGAACACCTGTCAACGTGCGCGTATGACGATAGCATGGATGATCAAAACAGATAGATATCAAGTGCTTCTGAATCGTTGCTTCGAGTCATCGACTGCTTACGAACTACGGCACTCAAATCTCTATTATTATTATTATTATTGTTATTTATTATTATTATTATTATTATTATAATTATTATTAGTATTATTATTATTATTATTGTTATTTATTTATTATTATTATTATTATTATTATTATTATTATTATTATTATTATTATTATCATCATTATTATTATTATTATTATTATTTTATTATTATTAGGCCTATTATTGTATGCCTTTAAAAGAGCCAGTTGCTTCCAGCATATGAGCCTGCTATAATTATGCGTGAAAAGTAGACTCACGCATTTAATACGTATTTTATACAATACAATAATATTAAATTTGATCTTGTACTTATTCCAAAGTTCAGAAGTGCACACGCCTCGATGGAGCAGATGCAATAATTATAACGCAGAGCTGTAGTGCGCCTCGGACAAAGATCGAACCCGTAATCTTCGCGTTGCAGGTCAACCGCTCTAACCATTCGGCCACCGTGCCACACGTTCCATAATATGAACACACACAATAAAGTATCATGAATATTATTCATGATACTTTATTGTGTGTTCATATATATTCATCAGCTTCATAGTTTCCAAACAAGCATTTGACAGCACGTGGCATGGTGGAATATGGAAAGAGATGCAAAAGGCAGGAATATCAGAGCAGTTGATCAAACTTCTACAAGGGATATATCGAAAATCATGAAGGTCCACAGCCTTTCTCTTCCCCTGTTTCGGAAACGCCCGAAGACTAACTTATTTGCTAAAGACAACACTGACCTGGGTCGGGAGCACCTCCGAATTTCTGCGTGGCGCTATACAAATGATCAATTACAATTACAATTACAATACAATGTATTCAGTAGCGTCAAGACTGTCTGCAGTTTCTCAGAAATTGACTGAAATTTCAGGAACAAAGCAGGAAAGACTTACTGGCTTCGAACGATTGACAGGGAGATGTTCGAGATGCATGGTGTAATCGCTGTTCTTGACCACCAATCCTTACAAATATCGTAAGTATAGCGACCGTAGATGGCGTATTCAATGTGGATGCGCTCATTTTCTTTGCAAGCGATCGTTAATTTAGTTCTTTCGCATGTATAGGAAGTAATCGACCTGTTCATTTCAGGACCTACGACGTAAAATATCAAAATTATTGACATTTACAGTTAGCTAAGCCTTGATGTTAAGTATTTCATGGTTATTATCCGTAGCTTATTTCAAGTTCAATACATGCATTGCCTTTCAGTGACTGTGATGATGATGATGATGATGATGATGATGATGATGATGATGACGACGATGATGATGATGATGATGACGATGATGATGATGACGACGACGATGTTGATGATGATGATGACTGTCATGATGTTGATGATGATGATGATGATGATGATGATGATGATGATGATGATGATGATGATGATGATGATGATGATGATGATGATGATGATGATGATGATGATGATGATGATGATGATGATGATGACTGTCAGGCTGTTGATGACGAAGACGATTATAATGACAATAATGATGAGAACAATATTGAGGACAATTACGCTCATGACGATGCTGCTATTTGTTTGTTGTTGTTGTTGTTGATGATGATGATGATGATGATGATGATGATGATGATGATGATGATGATGATGATGATGATGATGATGATGATGATGATGATGATGACGGACGTGCAATCCCAGGCTCACAAGTTCAGTTCTGTTCTGAGACTTCTTCCTCATGCACAATCATCCATATGAAATTTACCGAACTCGACCTCACGTGCGCATGTGCAGAGAACGAAGTATACTCCTAACTTCATGCCCTTGATAACAAAATATCTGCGTTGCACGATAGACTACACCCACATTATTATTGAATTGGGAGTTATCGAAAGGAAACGAGTTGAAATGGGGCGAGATTAAATTAGGATGTCGGCAGAGTGTATGTCGGATAAAAATAAAATACAATGCTATAGCAATAATTACATAAAAGAGTTGCTAATAAATTAAGGACATAATTATGTATTATTAGATATGTCCTTAATAATTATTTATAAGTAATCGATCACTGCCAAATCAATTATAATCTTAAGTTCACCTCATTTTCTGGACTTCCACGAAGTCTTCTCTTCCACATCAGTTACAATCTAAACTGCATGCACCCTGTCAATTCTATCAAAGTCTTGCACATAACGAACTATAGTCCGCCCAACGTAGGCCTATTCTAAACCATGTCCATTTCGACAGAAATCCACTGAAGAGATCCATCCGCCCATTGCAATCTAAACCACAACCCGTAGATCTAAACCACAGCCACTTATCCAAACTCAGCCTGATTCTAAGCCACTTCCGCACAATATAGGGTAGAGTGGGGCAAAACGCCCCCTTTAACGGGTTTTGCTCAATTACAACGTGAGCAACAACATTTTCAGCATGAAATAATTGTAAGACCTTGTACTGAATGTCCCAAGTAAAGTAAAATTATGTCCGATAAAATGCCCCAAAAGATTACATTAAAAAATAATAAAATACAGAGTGCTTCAAAAGGGGGCGTTTTGCCCCTCACCTGGGCAAAACGCCCCCCGTGATTTGACCCCTCGTTACCTGAAAAGTCGATGCACATAATCAACTGCAATCACTGCCATGATGCAACAATAACTATAAGAAGTAAAGATCTCTAGAATTTTTTTAAAAGATGTCTTAAAAATAATTAAATAACAAAATATGCTTTGCTTCAGGTGACTCTGAGGTGAGAGGGGCGTTTTGCCCCATGTCAGCATTTTCCATAGGGGGCGTTTTGCCCCGCTTGGTGCTACCTTGTGAGATTGCCCATATAATACAAAATTGATATGTTAAAGCCCCATTTATTGTGCACAGTTATTCGATATAGGGTACACTTTAGACCTATATTTGTATTATTGGCTATGTCTAGCATTTTGGCACCATTAATGATACAGAATTGGTGGCTGACTCTTATAAGGAAACACGAAAAAATCAATTTTTCTAAAATAAAATAAGCAAAGCATCTAAAGATAAATAACTGACGATTATCTGATTAGGGTACAACTAAGAAACCCCAGAACATTCAAAAATTTCATTACATGGCACAGGGGGGACAGGGCCGGGAGGGGGCGTTTTGCCCCGCGGGAGCGTTTTGCCCCACTCTACCCTAAACTCCACCCAATTCTAACTAAGCCACACCTATTGGGATACGATCTCCACCAAATCTATCAAAGCCTGTCCATACCCATTTCGATGTCGTCTCCACCCAATTCTATCTAGGCTACATACATTACGATAAAGACCATAGTTGTAAAAAACGTTTTTTTCGTTTTTTATTTCTCGTCTCGTTTTTTTCCGTTTTTTATTTTTTTATGTAACTTTATTTATTTTAAAAGATTTCAATATTTTTAATTTCTCAATTTCTTTTTAAACCAAACTTATGAAAAAGAAAATAATTGTGATAGATTATACTGTCACTTGGTGTTTACTAATAAAGTTATGCTATTTGCTGATTAAAATAAATTGTGTAAACAAGGTTTATAATTTTAAAATGCAGTAGAAGATGGAGAAAACTCAAATTATTTCCATTTACGTTTTTTTCTCGTTTTTTCCGTTTTTTATTTTTCCCAATAAAACGACGTTTTTTTCCGTTTTTTATTTTTATTTTATCGTTTTTAACAACTATGATAAAGACCACCCAATTATTCAATCTAAACCACGTCCATTATGATCGTATCTTCAGCCCAGTCTACGTAAACCCATTTCTTAGTCCAACCGCGCTATCGTCCAATCATTAGCTAGTTAATAAATTACCTGAGTAACACTGATGTATCACTGCGAGATAGTTTGAAGTGTGTTGGCACTGATAACCGAAAACGTCCATGGAATTAGGAACGGTACAATTTGACTCTCCAGAACACCTGCCAATGTGACCGTATGATACTATAGATAATAAAACCAGGCAGAGAGAGACATGCAGACACACAGACACACAGAATAATCAAATTTTCACTGAAAACGCTAACATTTTACGCATTTGAAAGATCAAGGAAATACGCTAAATGATTCCAGCTACACACACACATATAGGCTACAGTTACACACTAGCACACACACATACACACACTAGCACACACACAAATACATACGCCCATACTCAAACACGCACACGCGCACACGCGCACACACGAACACAAAAACACATACTGCTTTCTATTTTACTCCAATAACAGAATACTTTCACAGTTTCTGCTTAGTGTCTTTTCACAAGACAACCGTTTAAATTTACCGTGGCGCGTAACTGTCATGCATTTCCTGCGTGACAGTTCTATCTATCTATCTATCTATCTATCTATCTATCTATCTATCTATCTATCTATCTATCTATCTATCTATCTATCTATCTATCTATCTATCTATCTATCTATCTATCTATCTATCTATCTATCTATCTATCTATCTATCTATCTATCTATCTATCTATCTATCTATCTATCTATCTATCTATCTATCTATCATCTATCTATCTATCTATCTAACTATCTATGAAATTTATATAACGCCCCTTCAAGTTCTGCGATACATAGGTAGATATAACTAATTAGTAGCGTCAATACTGTCTGCAGGTTGCTCAGAAATTGACTGATTTTCAGGGACCAAGCAGGAAGGACTTACAGGCTTCGAACGATTGACAAGGAGTTTCCCGAATAGCAAAACTCTTGTCCTTGGTCATCATTGTTACAAATTTTGTTACTAGCAAGACCGTAGTTGGCGTAGACAATGTGGATGCGTTCATTGTCCTTGCAGGAGAGCGTTAAATCACTTCCGGCGCATGCGTAGGCAATGAGCGACATGTTCACATCAGCACCTATGATACACAATATCATTTTGACATTATTAAATGTTACAGTAAAGCTAGGCCTTGATGTTAAATTTTCTTAGTTAATATTCATAGCTTAGTTCAATTTCAAAACAAGCACTGCATTTCACTGTCTCGATGACGATGATAACGATGGTGACAATGACTGTTACGACGATTATAATAACAATGATGATGATGATTATGATGATGATGATGATGATGATGATGATGATGATGATGATGATGATGATGATGATGACTACTTCGGCGATGATGACGAAGGCAATGATGTTAGCGATGTGATGATTACGATGATGCTGATGACGCAGCTACAAGGTCAGTTCTACAATGATCTTTCGTCCATTGTACTCAGTCATCCATATAAAACTTATCCAAAATATCTTCGTCGCAAACACTCACATTTAATATATTATTCAATTTGAAAAAATATCTCTTGGTCGGGTTCTACGTGTGTACGAGAGCCCGACAGCGTAGACCTTCTACAACCGTTCCAGCATCATTCGCCACCGGATAAAGTCGTCGTTTTTAGCAAACTCAAACATAATTTTGTCTTCAGAGAGAGAGAGAGAGATACTTGAGAGACACTACATAAATTTCTAGTTACAATACACAGTTGCGAATTAATTTAGCTAGTCGTGTAGAAGATGTATAGGCTTATAACAGTGTACGTGTTATTGTCGAGGCTTTATCTCTCAACCATTACCCCGCTGATACTGTGTGTCACTAGTCTCAACTAATAGCCTGTCGTATGCTCACACAAACCCTTGTGCTCTTAAACTGTTTTCCGATAATTATCATAATGGGGAAATTGCGGATTGGGCATTCCGTAAATGGTTTTACGTCCCACAGCGATCGTGTGACCGGACAAAATGCGTTATAACAGAAGCCCCGCCACGGCCGTACGCTGGTAATGTGAACATGGGCGTTGAGAGCCAAGGTTGGCCTCGGGGCAGACACTTCTCAGCGTCCATCATGGCCCCTTGTTTTTTTCAATATTATCTATAAGACCGAGTCTGATGTAAGACTGAAAAAGCCTATCAAACTATTATAATGAATAATAATGAGGGTAATATTAATAATAGTAAAAGTTGATGTAAAAATCAATTTATAGGAGGGCTGGGAGAATTGAAGTGTGTTGTAGGTGAGTGATAGGACTTTATATTCTATTCGTTCAGGAATTTTGAGCCAGTGAAGTGATTTCAGGACAGAGGTGATGTGGTGGTATTTAGGGGTTTTGGTGACAGCACGGGGGAGGGCATTCTGAATGGCCTGGAGGCGGTTAAATTATGTGATGTCTAAGTTGAGGAAACAGCATTGCAGTTATTGGCTTGCTTTTCTGGCAAAGAAATTCTATAGATCGGTTTCTCTATTATAAAGCTTAATCACCTAGTTATTAAATTGAAGAATCTAATTAAAATCGTTTAAAAAAGTAAATGAATGGATTATAATTAGCGACTGTTTCCTGAACATGAATAACTAAATAGACCGTGTAACATGAACACTGGAGACTGCAGCGTGTGTAGTGTGTACAACAGTTGTACAGACTTTTAGAGCGACATTGAAAGAGATAGACTGCGAGAGAGAGGCAGACAGACATACATGTACAGAGAGAGACACAGAGAGACAGATAGACAGAGACACAGAGTCATATGATAGAAGGCAGATATTATTTCCAGCATTCCTTAGAGATGAGTGCTAGGTAAAGCCAAGGTAATGGGAATCATCCCTTGCCCTAGATTGTTGTGCATCAGAAAGAAAGTATCTTTGTGTACAACTGTGTTCGTTTCTACTGTGGGTCAAATACTATGACACCTCGGGTGACCTAAACAGACACAACACACACACACACACATACGTCTGTGGCCCTGTGTATCATGTATAATGATTCATGAAGCATCCATCATAATTATACAGACTGCACCGGGCCAAAACCCAACGTTTTGTTCAGCTTGAACAAAGTTTCAGACATTACCCCCCTGCCAGGGCCCCTGTAATAGAACCGGGCCCCGGACAGCAACCCCCTGACCCTCCCTCTCATCGGCCCTGAATGTGAATCACGAGTCTGGTTTAAGAGAAGGTCGACGCTAATTGTCTTGTTATGATCTGATGCGGGCATAGGAAGTCATATTGTCGTATTTGCTGGTATTAGGACCCAGTGACGATCAGAGAAATAAACCGTATGCTAGGCCAATGTATGTAGGCTACATGACATTGTGCACATAGTATAAATTATCATGACAGGATGTTTGCGTTTATATATCCGAATGGCCTGCATATGTAATCTTATGGGACTCGTGCCCTAATTAAATTTCATTAGCAAACATGTTCCCGTGTTTAGTTACCTTTCATTGTCAAACAAGTTCACGTGTTAATCATTTTGAAATGGGAACTGAACAGCATATACATAGTTAGAATAGCATAACAATGATCAGAATTAGATGGACTATAGGAGTAGATGACAGGGCAGAAAAAGAATAGAGGACTAGAAAATAAACGAGAATGAAATAGAACAGATTTAGATGAATAAAACATAACAACTTCAGACAGAACAGAATGAAGACAACACAATTCTGAACGGAACCAAATGGAACAGTTAGGCATTATCAGAACAAAATACATCCGAAAACATTAGATCTGACGCTGAACCTACTTGTCTGCCCATAATAGACTTGTGAAGACGAAGACATCACGAGAAGAAAGCCCTGAATGACAAATATAAGGATCATTTCAGCGGCGACAAAAATCCGAATCCCGTTCCGCTTCCTTCCGCTTCGTTGCGCAGTTAAATATCCGTTATATATAGCAAACTCTCCGTAATAGACGACATAAGATACCCTGCATAGTGTAATAACGCAATTCCAATACGACGATTTCTCGCTGAAATAATTATGAACATCCGGATTAGCCTATGGCGCGCCGTTGATTTGGTACAGCTAATCTAGGCTGTCGCCCAGTGGCCTTGGCAGCCGATTACTTAGTCACGTCGAGCCAGTGATAGTAGGCCTACCTTCGATGTGGCTTCAGGCCGTGTTATATTCGTAACGACAGCTAAAGCGAAAACGAATATAACCAGTACTGTTATTCGTTCACAAGAACTAAAAGGTAAACGAGAATTACACTGCAAATTAAAACTGATTAAAAACGAAAACAATACGAAACAGCAGCGAGAATTATATACACAATTGAACAAAATCATTAGAACCGTTAAGAACCATGAAACTATTCATTTCAAAGACGCTATCTGATGCTGTGATATCAAAAGCCACGGCGTCAGTTGTGAGCAGTGCAACAGGGAGAGACCCTACTAGCTTACTAGAGCGTGGATAAGAGCTGCCAATGAGAGCTGCAGCAGAGTCTCTTAGCGTTGTTAATTAATGCAGCATAGAAGATGATGCTGATAATGTTAATCCAGAAGCCACCAGACCACGTAATCTCTAACCCTTTGAAAGTATACTTTGACATATGGGTCGGTCATTACAAAAGCCCTAATTGGTGTCGTTATGCCGTTGAAGTCGATAAGACCATCGAAGTGGCAGTAATTATACACTGTTCCAAAGGTCGTGACCCCAACTGAGACCAACTTTCTATATTAATTTTTTTAATTCATCATCTGGTTATCAAACTTTGTTCCTTATATATTATTTAGAGCGAATTCTAGATTCTAGCCATTTAAAGATTGTTTCTGAACTGGAGGTGTGACGGGATTGGTCAGGATATAGGCTTATCAAATAGTTCACTTTCACCATTGATGCAGTACCGTAACAGCTCCTTCTAGCCATAATACTTACAATTTCATAGAAATCTTCTTGTTTCAAGCGAGTAAGTGTCAAGCAGGTGTTTGTCGGCATTAACGTCAATCCATAGTTACAACGATCGCATTTCCCGGCTCCACAAAAGACACATGCATATACGGAACAATGTGGAGAAGAGAGCAATGCAAGTCATTAGCAAGTCGTGAAAATAAGTTGGATAATGCTAATACTACTGCTAAGATTATGTATCACAAAAACGTAGAAAATACAACAAACAAAAATTAAGTGCAGACACATGAAAACTAGGAAATAGAACATATTCAAAATTGTAATGTTATGACTCAGTGATTAAAGATGCGCATTGCCAATCATTCATTCAATCAATCAATCAATCAAACAATCAATCAATCAATCAATCAAACAATCAATCATTCATTCATTCAATCAATCAATCAACGGTGGCCCAGATTTTGTATGCGGCCTCTGTGTAGTCTGGGTTCAGGCCATAATAAGGCGACTAGTTCAGGCGCGATAGCGCATTGGATAACACACTGGCATAGAGAGCGAGAGGTACCGAGTTCGAGATCCGTTGGGCGGACATGCTTTGTAGGCTGCTATTAGCGCCGTGTATTGCAGGCTGTCTGTTCTGTTAGTAGTTAAGATTTAAGTCTTCGGTCATTTGTGTTCTTGTTAATTGTTTCAATTGCATAAGATGTAAATGTACAGCGCAGTGCGTTTGTCAGGCGCTTCAATAAAGAAAAGATTATTATTATCTCCCGGATTCCTATTAAAAGCTTTAAACCGTGAATTTCGAACTTTTTGCCGTGAATTTCTGCGATCCCTACCTATAATGTAAGATGTTTCAAATTCAACTTGATTGTGCAACGCTGAACAAAATTCAAGTAGTTGTTGACGTCAATGGTTACGAAAACACGGAGAGTCCAAGCAGATTGTAGCTAATGAGCACAAAATATGCTACTGACCGTTGATGATCCATATTTACAATTATTGTTTTCTTACTGTCTCGTAAAACATTTGTCACACGGATGCTTTATGCTTATTTTTTTTATCAATTTGATGAACTATGTACACCAAAATGCGGTTAGCAGTTGGTTTTTCAATAAAGAATATTATACTAATTACTTACTTACTGTATGAAAATGCCTTTGCTTGAGCCAATCAGTTTCTCTAACGCAGCAGGAAACCAGTCTAAACAAGAACAGAAACTAACGAGGCAGCCATGTTGCTTGCAAACGCTGATTTCACTTTTAACGGACGCAAATCAGATGAGAAACTATTGAGAAGACGAATCAAAGTTAGCCAACTTTACCTGTTTTTGATTCAGTCTAGGCAATAAATTTTTTTGCATTGAAAGCCATTGAGGTAAACCCGTAGTTTAGGTTGGTAAATTAGTTTGTATCGTCAAATTGAAATGGAAGAGCTCTGGATTGATTGAAGAAATTGTTTCCCTAAATGGAAGTGGGATTAATGAATAAAGCATATGAAATTCCACAAGAGATTTGGGCTTTAAATAGAAGTTGGGTCATTTTTTTCACGAAATGAAAGCTGGATTGATTAAAAATATTTTTTGATGAAATGGAAGCGAGATTGATGATAGTTATCATGTACATAGGTAGACTGCTTACTTACCAACATGAAGTAGGTGCTACGGCATTGAAGACATTCAAATAATTTGCCAACCTAAACTACGGGATAAACGCCATTGATACACTATGAGTTTTCTGGGGTTCAACTTTTAAATTATTTTCTGAATAATCGTGTTGCGCCGACGCCAGGGGCTGTCATAGCCTACCAAATAAAAGTTACAGTTACAGTTAATAGGCGATGTAAGCTATATTTGCTTTTATTGCCTATACTTCCCCATCCAACTGTCCAGTTTCTGTTTGAAAGTGGTTGAGGTTGATTGCAGTTACTAAATTCCTGTAGTAGCTGGTTCCAGTTATTTCCAGTGATTCGCAATTCGTTGGCTAAAAAGGACGTTCTGTCTAAACGCACATGCTTAACCCTAGGGCTACCAAGCTTTTTTGTAACACGGACTACCAAGAAGGGGGGTGGTTACCACCCCTGGATTTCGCGTTTGGTTTCACATATCATAACTTGTAATATAGCAATGGATTCAGCATTTATTTCTGCACAGAATGGTATATTTAGTTGTACATTATGTGAATGCACCTCGAAATTACATCACTTTTAACAATGGAACCCATTAATTAGTGATATTTTATATTATTGCGTACATTTTTTACTTTTTGGATAAACAAATATAAGATTATGTGTGTTTGAAACTGATCTATGTATAAAAGATACACACAATCATCCCTACACTTGTTTATATAGTATAAATGTACATCCATACATATATATCCAATTTTATCCATACATATATATCGGTTTACGTTGTAATGCCGTATTCAGCCATTTTCACACAGATTACGCGTATTATTATTTATTTTGATCACTTCCGGTATTCAAAAGACAAAGATGTAGGTATGCAAATGAAGCCCTACATTCCCTCTAAAGAATGGTATATTGGTTTCTCTTCTGGGAAGAAAACTGAATACGCTACAGACAAAAAACTAAGGGGAGTCCTTCCATTCAGCCATTTTTCACGCATATTACGCGTATTATTATTTATTTTGAACACTTTCGGTTCATCAAAAAACAAATTAATCAGTATGAAAAAATAGCACTACGTGTCCTCTGTGCAACGGCATAATTTATTTTTCTTACAAAATAAATTATGAATACGTTATAATTGAAAAAACATGAAAAATGTGTGAAAGTGTAACCTATTTTTATACATTTTAATTTATTTTGAGGACTTCCGGTTGTCTCAAGTCAACTCAGTGACCATAGAAATGTAGCCCCACATTCCCTCTATAGAATGGTATAATTTGTGTCTCGTAATATTAAATGACGGATAATATAGTCGAAAATCTAGGGGTATATTGGGTATAACTTTTGAACGGTGTGAGATATCATCTCACATTTTACCTCAAAACGTGTGTAATTGAACCCCCTACCTAAAAGGTCAAATTTTTATTCCATACGGAAAAAGTTTGAGATGAAAAAAACCTAGGGGGGTGGCAACCACCCCCCTTCTTGGTAGCCTGAGGGTTATGGAGCAGTTTCAGATTAGGACATATGTCCTCTCAGATTTGCAGTCGTTGCTTTCTTGAACAATGTTTTTCATCCATATTTTTGAGATCGTGAGGAATTTTGAAGGTCTCAGTAAGATCACCCTCAATCTGCTTCATTCCAAGAAAAAGAGACCCAGCTTTTGAAGCCTTTCTTCATACGAGTTTATTAGCTCTCTTTTGTATTTTCTTCGAGCATTCAATTTTATCGCGCAATTCTTGATCTTGTTTATTAAGGTTTCCGGTTAAGTGAAGATGGCGGATACAAAGGACACATCTGCTAACAAACTTAGAGAAATAACAGAATGTCCAATCTGCATGAATGCATTCACTGATCCACGAATGTTACCATGCATTCACACGTTCTGTTTTCAATGCCTGAAACGCACTGCAGGAACGGCACAGAAAGATCCAGGAGACAAGATGCCTTGTCCTTTGTGTAGAAAAGAGTTCCTCATTCCAGAAGATGGAGTAAATGGTGTGCCGAAAAACTTCTTCATGGAAAACCTCTTGCAGTATAAGATTACGGTACAAACGGGAAGCGCCACCATCATCTGCGATGTCTGCAGTGCCAGCGATGAGAGCAAAACAGAGCAAATACCAACAGCCACGATGAGGTGCATCGAGTGCCAAGACAACTTCTGCGATAACTGCGGAAAAGTTCACCAATTTCAGAAAATCAGTAGAAATCACCAATTGGTGAAAATTGGAAGCGAGGCTGTAACATCAGGAATTAAGCGAGTTGATTCTGTGAAATTCTGCTTTAAACACACTCAGAAATTATTAGACTACTACTGCGCTGAATGCAAGAAAGTCGTGTGTGTCTCTTGTTTTGTTGAAAGACACAAGTTGCATGATTGCAAGGATATCGCAACAGTCGATTAAGAATTTGGCCAAACGATTGAAAAGAAGACATGTAAGATATCGAACTATGCAGATGAAATGCTTGTTGTGAAAGAAAATGTTGAGAAAAGAAAGGCAGATTTTCTTAAGGAAATAGTTGAGAAAGAAAACGCAATCCATAAAACAAACAAGGATCTGAAAAAAATGAAAGATCGTGACACAAAATCGCTCTTGGATGAACTCTCTGTGGTGAAGTCAGATCAGCTAAAGAAAATGGAAGAAGAAATGGAGAATATTTACACAAGCTGCACGATATTGAAAACTTTTGAGGCTTATTGCAACGAATTAAGATCTAATGGATCGGCCAGTGACATCTGCAGTTCGGTTGATGAATTAATTCTCAGAGCAGACGAATTGGAAAAGGATCACGAGGCATTCATTCGACTATATGGCGGGGATGTGAATATATTAGATCACATTTACTTTATTAGATTTAAATTAATTAGATATCGTCTGATTTGTGCAAACGACACTCTTTTTAAAACCTTTCGACATGTCAGTAAATTGATAATGCTCAGTTCAGCATCCAGCTATCAATGAATTTACTTTTATTGCTTCAACAGAAACCACGACAGAGTTCGAGAACTGCACAGTTGTCGTTGGAATAAATGATACTACGACTATAAATACTGACGTCATCAAAATAAATTTACATCGACCAAATAAAATCTCAACAAGAAAACAAATTCCGACTAAAATGGAGAGAGAAGCAGTCGCAGCCGTTTACAGTAACACGATGTACGTTACAGGAATAGGAGTCAATACAGATGAAATCTGGAAATACAATTCCGTTTCTGGTTGGGTGAAATGCGCTTCTTTAGTTCAAGGTCGCCGTAGACACAGCGCAGCGTTTATCGATGAAGTATTGTACATCTGTGGAGGATTTGTGGATTCAGATGGAAGCGTTCTAGACAGCGTGGAGGCATACAATGCAGTCACTGACAAATGCTCTTCAGTGGGAAAACTGGTTCACTGTGTCCAGAGTTCTAGCAACAGTGTTCCAATCAAGAGTTCACTATATCTCTTTGGTGGTTCGGGTGAAGATGAAAAGGCATTTAATCATGTTCAAGTGTACAACACGAAAGAAAACACATGCTCTGTCCTTTCGACACAACTGCCGCGGCCTTATATATGTATGCGAGCTGCACTTTGGGATACCTATGTTGTCCTACTTGGACTTAATACTTGTTTTATATTCAACTTTGAGACGGAGACTTGGCAAGAAAGAGAACAGTTTAAGACCGACGTTGGGCATTTTGGTATGGTTATTGAGAATGGACGAATCTTTGTCATCGGAGGAGGATTCAGTGAAACGGATAAAGATGGCAAAAGAACATGGAAATGCAGAGACGACGTACGTTGTGTCCCTCTTCAGAACATTCTCGATGATAAACCCATTGAATGGAAGATTCATGGGAAATTGCCAAAGCCTTGCCTTGTACATGCTTGTGCAAACATGCGTTTTTAGTCTAGCTGCTAGACTCTAGCAAACAATGCAGAAATCTTTGGATGGCCTGCTGTTACCTGTACTGAGTATGTACACTGTATTGTATTTTTGACATTGACCTTACATTATCCTCAGGTAAAGGTAGAAATATTATTTTGAAAGAGACAAGTTACACATCCTCACCGTTGAATTTTTTAAGGTTGGATTTTTAGAGAAATACCAGATAGACGGCCTCGTTGCGCATGTACCTCTGATCCGCTGAATTTAGAAATGAGATGAGACCAGAACAGAGACGGGTACGTCATAGATGATGTTGATGAATGTAGTAGTAGTAATAATGATAATAGTAATAATAATAGTAATAATAGTAATAATAATAGTAATAAATAATGATAATTTTAATAATAATAATAATAATAATAATATGGAAGACAAATGTGACGGTTACTGAGATAGCTCAATTATTCAGTGAAATCTGCATAATTCAATCATGTATAGCAAAACTAAAATTCCTTAAAAATATAAATACCTTCGTTGACTTATTTTTGAGAAATTGCAATAAAAACTTGTTAAATGACTGTGAACCAATATTACTTTGATCTACATAGGGATCGCTTATGTTCATGAGTAAAGTAGAGCGTAGTTTCTTCCAAAGTTCATAAGTGCACAAACGACCACGCAAGACGAAACGTCGATGGCGCTGAGCAATTATTAATGAAGTACTTGCTCAAGGTCCTTACTCACTGATCGCCTGAGTGGACACTCGAACCCTTACCCTCCGCGTTACAAGCCGAGGACTCTAACCAATCGGCCACTTTGCCTTCGTCCCGGTGCATCCACCTCCGCCGTCGTTAATTCCTCAAGTCGAAACCAGTCGCTAAGCGACTTCTTTCACTTAATAATGGTTTGCATGTTGTTTTAATCGCAGCAGGACAGTAGCAACAATTCAGCGCAGTCATTATATTTTCACCTGTCTTCTCTTAATAGAACCGAAAGGAAAATTGTGTGTCTGAATTGCATGTACAAAACGACTTCTGCAAATTGGATAAATGGTCATCCAAACAGGGACAATTTTAAAGTTAGAGAACACGTGTGAAAATATAATGACTGATTCCTATATAAAATTTCAGTGGCGGTGCCAATGTCAATTAGGCCTATATTATAATGATGAATACAGGCTAATGAAAATGAAAACAAAATAGTTGAAACATTTTAAATTTTATTCAAATCTGAGGCAGACACGAGGAATAAGTTCTATGCAGTGCCTAAAGTAGTCAGAAACGTTAACTGCACACTCTTCCTCAAAATGTCAAACTGTACTTCAACTGGTTAAATTTAAGTACTAGAATGAAATCGTGTGTAGCGGACTAGAGCTAATCTCAAATAAATTCGTACTACACACTGCACACTCGAGACAAGTCAACTGCATAATTGAAAATGTCAGCTGCCAACTCTGTGTCAGAAAACACGTTATTAAAACATACTGGTTATATGGATATCCTCGATTTGATGAAACAAAAACAGATAAACATCTAACAAAACTGATAACACTAAAACTGGTGAAACACGAATAGACTGAACTATACATGAGAGTCGTGAACTAATCTGTTTTCAGTGCTCTAGGAAAGTAACTACACAGCTGAATTTCAAATATTTCAAGAAATGTATCTTTCTCTGGAGCTTCACAGTAGTGATGATAACAATGTTCCATAAATTCCTTTTCAATTTCAAACATTTTATCACACATTCCACATCCATACGGTCTAAAAATTAAAGCATCAACATAATCTCTGATTCTAGAGTGAACTCCAGAACATCGTTCTTCAACTTCAGTGGGATTCTTTCTCTGCACAGAGAGATCTTGTGCGGTTACTGTAGTGGCTGATAACAGTTTTCCATCGACACAGTTCTCATAGATAGTACTGAATCTCTTGTTTAAAGCACTTGCATGGCATTCTTGTTCGATGGCTGGCACAATGCTTTCAGTGAAATTACTCTCAGCAGCATTGGGTCTCTCATGGTAGTTGAAAACAGTGTCAGTGTCACATAATTTCCATTTAGATGGCTTTTCCTTGGCGTGTTTTCTCGAATGCAGTTTGAGAGCTTCACTCGATGCAAATGCTTTGTTACAGAAATTGCACTTGTATAGTTCTTCTGCAGTGTGCGTTCTTTTGTGGCGTTCCATATAACACCGCTTTGTAAAGTTTTTGTGACATAAGGTGCAACTGATATGGTTTTTCTCCAGAGTGGCTTCTTACGTGATATGAAAGATTACCATTCTGTGCAAATGCTTTGTGACATAGATTGCATTTGTATGGTTTTTCTCCAGTGTGGGTTCTTGTATGTTGGTTTAGAATATTCTTCCTTGAAAATGCTTTGTGGCATAAATTGCACTGATACGGTTTTTCTCCAGTGTGGATTATTTTATGTTGGCTAAGACCATGCCTTTGTACAATGTTTTATGACATAAATTGCACTTGTATGGTTCTTCCTCAGTGTGGTTCTTGTATGGCAGTTCTGTGCTAAATACTTTGTGACAAAACTTGCACTTGAATGGTTCATTCTCCAGTGTGTGTTCTTTTATGGCATTCTAAATAATCCCTACGATGTAAATCCTTTGTGACACAAATTGCATTTGTATGGTTTTCCTCCAGTGTGGGTTCTTGTATGGCAGTTTAGATAACTCTTATGTGCAAATCGTTGGTTACATAAATTGCATTTGTATGGTTTTTCTCCAGTGTGGATTCTCGTATGAATTTGAAGATTACCTCTCTGTGCAAATCCTTTGTGACACGAACTGCATTTGTATGGTTTCTCTCCAGTGTGGGTTCTTGAATGGCAGTTTAGATTACTCATCTGTGCAAATCCTTTGTGACACAAATTGCACTTGTATGGTTTCTCTCCAGTGTGGGTTCTTGTGTGGATTTTGAGACTGCAAGACTGGGCAAATGCTTTGCAACAAACTTCACATTTAAATTGTTTTTCATTTAATTGGATTCTTCCTTGCATTTTCAGACCTTTACAGAATAAAAATGTGTATTTACATTATATGTTCATGTGTTCTCTGGGAATCCTTCTTTGCACAGAGCGAGATCTTGTGCCATTATAAGGGGCTGGAAGTTTCAAGCAAAATGGCATTAAAATTAAACCAGCAGCTAACCAGGAAAATCTGCATTTATGATATCAGTTTAACCGAATAAATCTGGGTTTGATGACATCAGTATGACTAAGAAGAGCACAACTTTAACAAATATAATTGAGTATATGTTATTAAAATTTTAAATATATTAAGCGATAAACGAGTTGTTCAGCAAGACTTGGTGCGTCATAATTTTAACCCAACTTCTCATATTTTTCAGACTATTGCTGCGGTTATCTACAGTGTTCTTTCGTAAAATATTGTCAAGTTTCAATGAGGAAGAATTCTCGTTCTGATTAAGGACACCCGGTAATTTATCGTTTTCGAGTTCTAAATTATTCGCCCATTATAGTGTATAGTTTGAATATCAACCATCTTCTAATGCATTACTACAAGCATATCCGCCCAACGTTTACCTTTTACTATGATAAAATCCGGTCTCTTGTGCCAATTATTCTGTTATCCAATGCGCCACGGCCCCCCTACAGAACGTTTTCGTAAAATATTAAAAAGTTTCAATAGAAAGAATTCTCGTTCTGATTAAGGACACCCGGTGCCCATCGTTTTCGAGTTCTAAATTATTCGCCCATTGGTAAGTATATAGTTTGAGCATCAATCCAATTTCTACATGTATAGTCATCCTACTATAATTTTATGCAGCGATCCAACTTCTACTTAATCTCATGATCTCTTTTGACTTATCAATCCCAAATTCCACTTGCACTATAAAAATTTTCAAACAATCCAACTTCCATTTACTCAGAAGAAATTTATAAATAATAAAAGACGCTAAAATACTCGGCCGGTGGCATCATAATTAAATACACTCAAATGCGTTTTTAAATTAATTTCATGAATCCAACTTCCGGCTAAACCTTTGTCTACGTTGCCAGATAAAAATTATTTTGATTGTCACTTTAAAATGGAAGATGGATTGATGAAAATAATTTCAATTACGTTATTGATAGTTCTCGATTGATAAAACTAATTACTTTTCTGCAATATAATACAGGATTAATGCAAATAATTGTTTCCCTAAGTAGAAGCTGGATTGACGAAACCAAGGGTCTTTGCTTTAACAGAACTTCGATTGATGAAACGTTTACCTGTTTACACGATAAAATCAGCGGTTTTACCCGATAATTCTCATCATGTTATGCTGCAAATTGCTGTTAGGTGGAACGCCAAAACGATAGATTACCGTGACCCAATAAAATGGATAGAAGGCTTAAGACGGGTGACACGAGTTGCCCAAAGTTCAATTACTCAACATTTGTAATAAGTAATATAAGCGAAGTGGGTTTGGATTAGCAAGGCGGAAAGTTGTCACTACATGAGATAATGCTTTAATGGAAATTAGTTGACATAACTCACGAAAAAATGTTTCACTTAGCTGAAGGATCAGCAAAGATTGACGTTTCTTTGCAATATGTCAACATCATCAAAATGGCGACACAGAGAAGGAAACTACGCGGAGAATGAAATATTGCAATGACGTCATATTTAACAGACACTATCAAAAGACAAAAATTATGAATCATTTGACCTGCAGTCCAGATAAAAATTCTTTTGAAAAAGCAATCTCTTATAAAACTTCATAATAGAGTGTATTTAAAATAAGTAACAATTAATTTTTGATCAATTCTCGAAAATGAATATTTACCCTCTAGACATATTAAGGCAGTTTTCTCGGCGTTAGAGCCGCAGTCACCAAGGGTTGGAGAACCTTTTATAGGGATTATTGAGTACATATTTGACATTTTTGTGCAGCTTTTATGTGAACATGTGAGAAGGAGTATTATCGGCTGCAGAGCCGAATCAAATGTGAATAGTCAGGAAACAAATTGATCTGAAACTACCTTGTCTCATAATTAATTATACACAAAAGTGAGTAAGCTTAGGTTAAATAAATCACAGAACCTTTTAGCAGATTTTTATGTGAATATGTGGACAAGTAGTCTACTTATTAATTACTGACACAGCTACTTGAGCCAACCGATTTCCCTAACGCAGCAGGAAACCAGTCTAAACAAGAACGGAAACAAGCTTAATAACGAGGCAGCCATCTTGCTTGCAAACTGACTTCACTTTTAACGGACGCAAATCAGATGAGAAACTATTGAGAAGACGAATCAAAGTAAGCCAACTTTACCTGTTTTTGATTCAGTTTAGGCAATAAAATTGTTTGCATTGAATCCCACTGATACACTCTGCGTTTTCTGGGGTTCAAATTTTAAATTATTTTCTGAATATAGTGTGGCGCCGACGCCATGGGCTGCCATAACCTATCAAATAAAAGTTACAGTAACAGTTACAGTTAATAGGCCATGTAAGCTATATTTGCTTTTATTGCCTATATTTTTCCATCCAACTGTCCAGTTTCTGTTTGAAAGTGGCTGAGGCTGGTTGCAGTTACTATTTCCTATGTAACTGGTTCCAGTATTGGTTCCAGTTATTTCCAGTGATTCGCAATTGGTTGGCTAAAAAAGGATTTTTCTGTCTAAACGCACATGCTTATGGAACAGTTTCAGATTAGCGTGGTGCTTCTGCGATTATGTCCTCTCAGAAATTTTTTTAGTAAAACGATTTTATCCAGACTCTAACCCAACCCTGACCCTAACCAACCGTGCCTAACCTGACCCTTAACACACCCACGTTTGACCCTAACCGACCCTCTATTTCTGTTTAAAGGAAGTAACAGCATTTCGTGAACAATAGAATGCGCCGAAGGTTGCGCATTTGCAATCCTCAGAATTGTGTCGAAAATTTTACTTCTGAGGCGGTTTCATCCGTCCTCTCAAGATTTCCAGTCGTTGCCTTCTTGATCAAAGTTATTCATCTATTTTTTCGAGATCGTCAAGAATTTTGTAGGTCTCAGTAAGATCACCCTCATTCTTCTTCTTTCCAAGAAAAAAAGACCCAGCTTTTGAAGCCTTTCTTCATACAAGTTTATTAGCTCTCTTTTGTATTTTCTTCGGGCATTCAATTTTATCGCACAATTCTTGATCTTCTTTGATTAAGATTTCCGGTTAAGTGAAGATGGCGGATACAAAGGAGAAAGCTGCTAAGCAACTTAGAGAAATAACAGAATGTCCAATCTGCATGAATGCATTCACTGATCCACGAATGCTACCATGCATTCACACGTTCTGTTTTCAATGCCTGAAACGCACTGGAGGAACGGCACAGAAAGATCCAGGAGACAAGATGCCTTGTCCTTTGTGTAGAAAAGAGTTCCTCATTCCAGAAGATGGAGTAAATGGTGTGCCGAAAAACTTCTTCATGGAAAACCTCTTGCAGTATAAGATGACGGTACAAACGGGAAGCGCCACCATCATCTGCGATGTCTGCAGTGCCAGTGATGAGAGCAAAACAAAGCAAATACCAACAGCCACGATGAGATGCTCAGAGTGCCAAGACAACTTCTGCGATAGCTGCGGAAAAGTTCACCAATTTCAGAAAATCAGTAGAAATCACCAATTGGTGAAAATTGGAAGCGATGCTGTAACATCAGGAATTAAGCGAGTTTATTCTGTGAAATACTGCTCTAAACACACTCGGAAATTATTAGACTACTACTGCGCTGAATGCAAGAAAATCGTGTGTGTCTCTTGTTTTGTTGAAAGACACAAGTCACATGATTGCAAGGATATCGCAACAGTCGATGAAGAATTTCGCCAAACGATTGAAAAGAATGCATGTAAGATATCGAATTATGCAGATGAAATGCTTGTAGTGAAAAGAAATGTTGAGAAAAGAAAGGCAGATTTTCTTAAGAAAATAGTTGAGAAAGAAAACGCAATCCATAAAAGAAACAAGGATCTGAAAGAAATGATAGATCGCGACACAAAATCGCTCTTGGATGAACTCTCTGTGGTGAAATCAAATCAGCTAAAGAAAATGGAAGAAGAAATGGAGATCATTGACACAAGCTGCACGATATTGAAAACTTTTGAGGCTTATTGCAATGAATTAAGATCTAATGGATCGGCCAGCGACATCTGCAGTTCGGTTGATGAATTAATTCTCAGAGCAGACGAATTGGAAAAGGATCACGAGGCATTCATTGGTCGTCCGCGAAAATCAGTCGAAGTTTCTTTCCAAGCAACAGATTTGAAAGAAGTTTTACAGAAGTACAACAACAGCGTTGTGGGAAAAATCCAAGGTAATATTTTCTAAAGAAAATTTATTATTTTAATGTAGGCCTATGTACACTGTGTTTTATTTTCTTACGTGAATAATTCTTTACACTAAAATTGGCCACGCAGCAATCTCTCTGATGTGAATTATTCTTTATACTAAATTTGTCCACGCAAATCTCTGTGATACCGTTGAAGTCTGGTCTGCTCAACCAAATAGGGATGCCATCCGTCCCGATTTCGGGGTAAATGTCCTACGTACCTACTTGACCTAGTCGGGACAGCCAAATGTCCCTACTTTCTAATTTGTGACCGATGTTGTGGCTTAAAACACAATACCCGTACTATATTTGTGCTGTGGGGCATCGGTGGTGTAGAAATTTGTAACGTTGCCTTGCAGCCGGAGGGTTGCGGGTTCGAATCCACCTCAAGGGGGTATATTCGGTGCCTTGCATTGCGGGTTCGAATCCACCTCAAGCCGTCGCGTAGGGACCCTGGGCAAGTCCTTCACTCGCAGTTGCTCATGCGCTTCGGCGTGAAACTCCGATTCAGTGTCCGCGCTGTATTCTGGAGCGCCTCTGAGTAGAAATCTTGAAGGGGCGCTATATAAATATCTGAAATGAATGAATGAATGAATGAATTTGTTCAACACCACTGGATATTATTTTCTGTGAATCGTATGAAGGCATTTTGTCGAAAATATTTCAAAGTCCTGCTACCTGCATTCGATAAAGGGATTAAAAGCTAAATTTGTTCCAGGAATGAGGATAATTATCCGAGTAAATTAAAGCTTCACACTAGGGTCAAAAAATTATTAATTTGTATTAAATGTGTGATGAAGTACAATGAAGTGCTTAGGCGCATAGTTTAAGCGTTGAATAAGTGAAAAATGTGGTGGAGATGTTATTATATTAGATCATCTTTACTTTATTTGATTTAAGTTAATTAGATGTCGTCCCTGTTGTGCAAACGACATTGTTTTCCACACTATGTCAGATGTAAGTAAATGGATAATGCTCAGTTCAGCTCAGTGGCGTCACAAGGGGGGTGCGGGGAGTGCGGACCGCACCGGGTGTCACCATCGTAGGGGTGACACCAAAGTGACAAAATGACGGTCTAAACAAATTTTGTGCAGAGTTTCAGCAGAAATTCATTATTTTTAAAGTTACAGTAATAGACAACAAAAATATTTTTCGTAAGCACAGTTTACATGTATTGTCTCAATTTACCTACAGCTGAAACTCTATAATAATTTACATGTTAGAGCCTTCTAATGCCCTACGGTCAGTGCGGTCAATATTACCCAATTACAATAATGCTTCAACTTGGTGAAAAAGCTAACTTATATTTACTAGTACTTTCTCTAAACGAGCAGAACAGTCACCTGGTGATGCACTCAATTGAAGCAAGCCATCAAAGAAGTAGCAGCCATGTCTGAGACTGTTCAAGTGAATAGTCTGATAGCTGCCTCTGAAGAAGAGTTGAAGGTGTCCATTCCAAAATTGACTACTTTCTATGATGAAGTGTCTGAGAGTACACTTTTAATAGAAATACCAAGGCTGAGAAGGCATCTGAAAGCAGCAGAGATTAATCTGGAGTAAGCCAAAGATTGGGCAATATAAGACGTTTTGACATTAATAGCTGAATGGGGCTTCGAGGAATATCCCCCAGCCCTTTCAGTAAGCCTAAAATTATTTCTGACGATCTGTGTGTCTTTGGCTTTATGTGAGAGAAGCTTTGTCAAAGAGAAGCTTAAACTTATAAAGAACTATTTACGATGTACCATGGGAGAGTCAAGGCGTTCCGATCTTGCGATATTATCAATTGAAAGTGAGTTGCCTGTTGCCGAAAGGCACTGATTTCGATTAAGTGATTCACAAGTTCGCAGTCTTGAAAGCTAGGAAAGGAAAGCACTGATCTATTCGAGATGCTCATTAAGTGCTGAAATGCTTGCGTATTTGTTCCTGTTTTTTTCGTATTATTTCATTTACATATATCAATATTTTTAATTGCTCACCTGATTTTAATTGATAATATTCCTATATTACAATGTTTTAATAAATAATCAGCCAAAATTTCCAATTATTTTTCCTTATTATATAAAATTTCCCAATTATTGACACTACTGTAGTTATTATAAATTATAATATAATTTTCTGTATTCTTTAAACATTAGGCCTATTTATAAGGAGGCTGTAGGCACCTTCACAGTCCACCAATATTTGCTAATTTGATTTTTAATGATTTTACTGCTGACCTGATGGTAAATGATTACAATAAGAAACAAAATAAACAAAATATGCATTTGTAATATTTTAATTCTGCTAGTTGTTAATATCACTATTTTACCATTAGCCTACATTCTGTTATATAGCCTACAGGAATTACGATTTACGGGTAACATTAGTACAAAAAACATTTCTAAGGATTCTGCTTGGTCTGGAAAGGGAGGGTGTACATGGGGTGCCACCATGAGTTACCGCACCGGGTGACACCAACCCTAGTGACGCCACTGGTTCAGCTTCCAGCTATCAGTGAATTTACTTTTATTGCTTCAACAGAAACCACGACAGAGTTTGAGAACTGCGCAGTTGTCGTTGGAATAAATGATACTACGACTATAAATACTGACGTCATCAAAATAAATTTACATCGACGAAATGAAATCTCAACAAGAGAACAAATTCCGACTAAAATGGAGAGAGAAGCAGTCGCAGCCGTTTACATTAACACGATGTACGTTACAGGAATAGGAGTCAATAAAGATGAAATCTGGAAATACAATTCCGTTTCTGGTTGGGTGAAATGCGCTTCTTTAGTTCAAGGTCGCCGTAGACACAGCGCAGCGTTTATCGATGAAGTATTGTACATCTGTGGAGGATTTGTGGATTCAGATGGAAGCGTTCTAGACAGCGTTGAGGCATACAACGCAGTCACTGACAAATGCTCTACAGTGGGAAAACTGGTTCACTGTGTCCAGAGTTCTAGCAACAGTGTTCCAATCAAGAGTTCACTATATCTCTTTGGTGGAGTGGATGAAGATGAAAAGGCATTTAATCATGTTCAAGTGTACAACACGAAAGAAAACACATGCTCTGTCCTTTCGACACAACTGCCGCGGCCTTATATATGTATGCGAGCTGCACTTTGGGATACATATGTTGTTCTACTTGGACTGAATACTTGTTTTATATTTAACTTTGAGACGGAGACTTGGCAAGAAAGAAAACAGTTTAAGACCGACGTTGGTCATTTTGGTATGGTTCTTGAGAATGAACGAATCTTTGTCATCGGAGGAGGATTCAGTGAAACGGATAAAGATGGCAAAAGAACATGGAAATGCAGAGACGACGTACGTTATGTCCCTCTTCAGAACATCCTCGATGACAAACCGATTGAATGGAAGATTCATGGGAAATTGCCAAAGCCGTGCCTTGTACATGCTTGTGCAAACATGCGCTTTTTAGTCTAGCAAACAATACAGAAATCTTTGGATGGCCTGCTGTTACCTTTACTGATAATGTACACTGTATTGCATTCAACCTTGGGCTGTTTTGACATTGACCTTACATTATCGTCATGGTAAAAGTAGGAATATTATGTTGAAAGAGACAAGTTACACATCACCACCGTTGAATTTTAATGTTGGATTTTTAGTTTAGAAATACCAGAAAGACGCCCTCGCCACACATGGACTCTGATCCGCTGAATTTAGAACTGAGATGAGACCAGAACAGAGACGGGTATGCCATAGATGATGATGATGATGTTGATGATAGTAGTAGTAGTAGTAATAATGATGATGATAATAATAATAATAATAATAATAATAATAATAATAATAATAATAATAATAATAATAATAATAAATAATAATAATATGGAAGACAAATGTGACGGTTACTGAGATAGCTCAATTATTCAGTGAAATCTGCATAATTCCATCATGAATAGCAAAACTAAAATTCCTTAAAAATATAAATACCTTCGTTGACATATTTTTGAGAACTTGCAATAAAAACTTGTTAAATGACTGTTAACCAATATTACTTTGATCTACATAGGGATCGCTTATCCTCATGAGTAATGCAGAGCGTAGTTTCTTCCAAAGTTCTTAAGTGCACAAACGACCACGCAAGACGAAACGTCGATGGCGCTGAGCAATTGTTAATGAAGTACTTGCTCAAGTCGAACCCTTACCTCCACGTTACACACTGATCGCCTGAGTATAGGACGACTCAAACCCTTACTCTCCATGTTACTAGCCGAGCGCTCTAACCAATCGGCCACTGCTATAAATATGCTTCTTCCCGGTGCATCCAACTCCTATTACATGACCTGTATACGTTAATTCCTCAAGTCGAATTCCAGTCGAAACGAGTCTCTACAAGCGACTTCTTTCACTTAATGGTTTGCTTGTTGTTTTAATCGCAGCTTAACAGTAGCAACAATTCAGCGCAGTCATAATATTTTCACCTGTCTTCTCTTAATAGAACTGAAAGGAAAATAATTATGTGTCTGAATTGCATGTACAAAACGACTTCTGAAAATTCGATAAATGGTCATCCAAACAGGGACAATTTTAAAGTAAGAAAATATAAAGTCATTGGAGGAGGAATCAGTGTGAAAATATAATGATTGACCTATAGTCTTATACAGTGGTGATGCCAATGTCAAATGATGAAAGGCTAATGAAAAAATAGTTGAAACATTTTAAATTTTATTCAAATCTGAGGCAGACAAGACGAATGTTACATGAAGTGCCTGAAGTAGTCAGAAACGTTAACTACACACTCTTCCTCATAAAGTCTAACTGTACTTAAACTGGTAAAATTTAGGTATTAGAATGAAATCGTGTGTAGGGGCCTAGAGCTTATCTGAGATAAATTCATACTCTTGAATACTGTAGAGACACGTCAAATGCATAATTCAAAATGCCAGTCGCCAACTTTGCAAACTTCGTTAAAATATACTGGTTAAACACCTTATTATGAAACAAGAACTGATTAACATGGAACAAAACCTGATTTGATGAAACAAATAGAAGAACTATAGCATCGTGAACTAATTTCTTTTCAGTGTTCCAGGAAAGTAAAACCGGTGAAACACGAATAGACTGAACTATACATGTGGAGTCGTGACCTAATCTGCTTTCAGTGTTTTTGGAAAGTAACTACACAGTTGAATTTCCAATATTTCGAGAAATGTATCTTTCTCAGGAGCTTCACAGTAGTGATGGTAACAATGTTCCATAAATTCCTTTTCAATTTCAAACATTTGATCACACAGCCCACATCCATACGGTCTACAAACAAAATCATCAACGTAATCTCTGATTCTAGAGTGAACTCCAGAACACCGTTCTTCAACTTCAGTGGGATTCTTTCCCTGCATAGAGAGATCTTGTGCGATTGCTGTAGTAGCTGATAACAGTTTTCCATCAACACAGTTCTCATAGTCCAAACTGAATCTCTTGTGTAAAGCATTCGCAAGGCATTCTTGTTCATTGGTGGGCACAATGATTTCACTGAAATTACTCTTAGCAGCACTGGATCTCTCATGGTAGTTGAGAACATCCCTACGTGAAAATGCAGTGTCACATAATTTAGATTTAGATAGCTTTTCCTTAGCGTGTTTTCTTGAATGCAGTTTGAGAGCTTTATTCGATGAAAATGCTTTGTTAGAGAAATTGCAGTGATACGGCTTTTCTCTGGTGTGGATTATTTTATGTTGGCTAAGACCATTGCTCTGTGCAAATGTTTTATGGCATAAATTGCACTGATACGGTTTTTCTCCAGTGTGAATTATTTCATGTTGTCTAAGACCATTCCTCTGTGCAAATACTTTTTGACAAACCGTGCACATATACGGTTGATATCCAGTGTGTGTTCTTTTATGGTATACTAAATAATCCTTACGATTAAATCCTTTGTGACAGAAGTTGCATTTGTACGGTTTTTCTCCAGTGTGGGTTCTTCTATGACGGTTGAGACGACTCTTGCATGCAAATTCTTTGTGACAAAACTTGCACTTGAATGGTTTATCACCAGAATGTGTTCGTTTATGGCATTTCAAATTTTCCCTATTCGTGTACTCCTTGTGACACAAATTGCATGTGTATGGCTTTTCTCCAGTGTGGGTTCTTGAATGGTTGTCAAGAGTATTCCTCTGTGCAAATCCTTTGTGACACAAATTGCATTTGTATGGTTTTTTTCCAGTGTGAATTCTTGAATGGTAGTCTAGATGACCCTTCTGTGCAAATCCTTTGTGACACAAATTGCATCTGTGTGGTTTCTCTCCAGTGTGAGTTCTTGTGTGAATTTTGAGAATGGAAATCTTGGCAAATGCTTTGTAACAGACTTCACATTTAAATCGTTTCTCATTTAAATGAATTCCTTCTAGCATTTTCAGACCTTTGACAGAATAAAAACTTGTATTTACATTAATTTTCCATATTGTCTAATCTAATCTAATATGAACATTTGTAAAACGCTTATTATCTGCTCACAGCAGAGCTATAGATCAGAAGCGCTCTCAGCGTCGCAGACAGTGAGAAGGTCTTCAAGCAGCGATCAGCATGTTTCGAGCGACGAATTTCCCACTTGAGCGCTTTCTAATCCAAAGATTTACATCCCTCGCCAGAGGAATGGTGTGTTTTGGTTCAGTGTGTAAATGAGGGAGAGTTAGCTCCACCAGTGTAGTGATGACGCCGGTGGATGGATGGGCAGATCCTGAACAGATATAGGCTTATCTGCATGAAGAGTTCCAGGAACCGCAAAGGGTCCGCGTCAAAGGAGTCTTCCAGGTCGATATTAATAAGCCATCCACCCGCATAATGGCTGGAAGTTTCAAGTAAAATGGCATTAACGTTAAACGAGCAGCTAATAGGAGCTTTGCTTTAATCGGGAAATTCTGGATTTGATGACATTGTATACGTGGGTTTGATGACATCAGTATGACCAAGAAAACCTCAACTTTAACAAAATTTAGCATTGAGTACTGTTACTAAAATCTTAAATAGATCTAGTATTAAACGATAAACAAGCAGTAGGCCTACTGTAACACTAAGTGCATCATAATTTTAACCCAACTTCCCATATTTTCATACTATTTTTACGGTTATTTAAACTGTTCTTTCATGAAATATAAACAAGTTTGGACTATGAAGAATTCTCGTCCTGCCGAAAGAAACGCAATAAAATGAGTAGACGGCTTAAAATCGGCTGACAAGCGTGGCCTGCGTTAAATTCCTCAGCATTTATAATAGCAATAACATTATTACTAATCCAGGCCGACTGTAAGGTAGACACTGCCTTTCCCCTTTATTTAGAATAATATTTAAGTGGAAATAGGGACCAAATTGACATAACTCACGAAAACTAATAACGTAGTGAAAAACTCGAAAGACCGTTTTCTTAAACTCATCAAAATGGCGTCACAGAGAAAGAAAATACAACATGCGCCGTGAGTAAGTAAGGAAATAAGTTATTAAGGGAATAAAAAATTAAAATGACGTCATGTTTGGTAATTAATATAAAACTAAAAAAATTGTGAATCTTTATGCCCGCAGTTCAGATACATACATATTCTACTGAAAAAGCAATCATCTATAAAAGTTTTATAATAGCGCGTATTTAACATAAGTAACAATTAAATTTTGAATTAAATCTGGAAAAGAAATAATAAGCTATCCTGAAAGACATAGGCTATAAAGCCACTTTAGGTAAGTAAGTAAGAATATGCTTTATTGAGAAGCACTGGCAAACGTACATCATTTTCCCACAATAAATGAGCTGCGTAACGCAACGGTGTCGTGAACGGTGAACCATTTATAAGGCAGTAGCTTTTTGTTCAAATATTTGACAGGACCTTATGTGCAGATTTTTATGTGAAAAATGTGAGAGGTAGGCCTACCAATAATAAGTAATGAAACAGCTATGTTTAATACTTAAAATAGTGTGAAATAGTCGAAACGTTGCGTGTGGCTCAATACAAGAAACGTTGCTCGTCATTAAAAAGTAAAGAATTTGAGTGGGGCCTAAATAAAAACTACATTGGACCCGCCTGTTAGTATCTGTCGGCACTCCGGCAGACTACTTCAGCGCTTGGATAGGCGACTTTGCTGTTGCAGGGCTAACTATGCAATGGGGTACCTACTTATCGTTTTCTGGCTGAAGTCAATTGTAGCTTTATTAATGGACAGTAATTTTGTGCCATATTTAAATGTGAAAATCAGCATAAGGAATAACCCACTGCTCTCCCATTAATTGTCCCTATTTTTATGACCACTTCTCCCCCTTGCAGAAGTCGTTTTCTACATGCAATTCAGACCCACAATTTCAATTCTACTTAGAGAAGACATGTGAAAATATGACTTAGCTCTACAGTGGCGATGCCAATGTCAAGTGATGAAAGGCTAATGAAAAAAATAGTTGAAACATTTTAAATTTTATTCAAATCTGAGGCAGACACGAGGAATGTTACATGCAGTGCCTAAAGTAGTCAGAAATATCAACTACACACTCTTCCTCAAAATGTCAAACTGTACTTCAACTAGTAAAATTTAAGTATTAGAATGAAATCGTGTTAAGCTGACTAGAGCTAATCTAATCAAATGAATTCGTACTACACACTGCACACTAGAGACAAGTCAACTGCATTATTGAAAATGTCAGCCACCAACTCTGTGTCAGAAAACACGTTATTAAGACACGCTGGTTATATGGACATCCTCGATTTGATGAAACAAGAACAGATAAACATCTAACAAAAGCTGATAACACTAAAACTTGTGAAACACGAATAGACTGAACTACTAAACATGTAGAGTCGTGAACTAATCTGTTTTCAGTGTTCTTGGAAAGTAACTACACAGCTGAATTTCAAATATTTCAAGAAATGTATCTTTCTCTGGAGCTTCACAGTAGTGATGATAACAATGTTCCATAAATTCCTTTTCAATTTCAAACATTTGATCACACATTCCACATCCATAAGGTCTAAAAATTAAATCATCAACATAATCTCTGATTCTAGAGTCAACGCCAGAACATCGTTCTTCAACTTCAGTGGGATTCTTTCTTTGCACAGAGAGATCTTGTGCGGTTACTGTAGTGGCTGATAACAGTTTTCCATCGACACAGTTCTCATAGATCGTACTGAATCTCTTGTGTAAAGCACTTGCATGGTATTCCTGTTCGATGGTGGGCACATTGCTTTCATTCTCTCAGCAGCATTGGGTCTCTCACGGTAGTTGAAAACAGTGTCAGAGTCACATAATTTCCATTTAGATGGCTTTTTCTTGGCGTGTTTTCTCGAATGCAGCTTGAGAGCTTCACTCGATGCAAATGCTTTCTTACAGAAATTGCACTTGTATAGTTCTTCTGCAGTGTGCGTTCTTTTGTGATGTTCCATATAACGCCGCTTTGTAAAGTCTTTGTGACATAAGATGCAACGATATGGTTTTTCTCCGGAGTGGCTTTTTATGTGATACGAAAGACTACCATTTTGTGTAAATGCTTTCTGGCATAGATTGCATTTGTATGGTTTTTCTCCAGTGTGGGTTCTTGCATGACAGCTTAGAATATAGTTTCTTGAAAATGCTTCGTGACATAAATTGCACTTATACGGTTTACCTCCAGTGTGGGTTAATTTATGTTGACTAAGACCATGCTTTTGTACATATGTTTTATGACATAAATTGCACTTGTATGGCTTTTCTCCAGAGTGGCTTCTTACGTGATTTAAAAGAGTACCATTTTGTGCAAATGCTTTGTGACATGGATTGCATTTGTATGGTTTTTCTCCAGTGTGGGATCTTGCATGACATTTCAAATTCTGCCTACTTGTATACCCTTTGTGACACAACTTGCATTTGTATGGTTTTTCTCCAGTGTGGGTTCTTGTGTGGTAGTTTATATGACTCTTATATGCATATCGTTTGTTACATAAATTGCATTTGTATGGTTTTTCTCCAGTGTGGATTCTCGCATGACTTTGAAGACTTCCTCTCTGTGCAAATCCTTTGTGACAAGAACTGCATTTGTGTGGTTTCTCTCCAGTGTGGCACCTCGTGTGGATTTTGAGACTGTAAATCCGGCCAAATGCTTTGTAGCAGACTTCACATTTAAATTGTGTTTCATTAAAATGGATTCTTCCTTGCATTTTCAGACCTTTTACAGAATAAAAACTTGTATTACATTAATTTTCTTGGCAACAGACTATAATTGGATTATCTAATCTATTGAACATGAACATATGCAAAACGCTTCTAACAGCAGAGCTTGTTGGAACCTTGTTGTTCCAGCAGGGCTGGAAGTTTCAAGTAAAATGGCAACGTAAACAACCAGCTAACGGGAGCTTTGTTTTAACCGGGTAATCATTATTTGATGACATTATGTAGCTGGGTTGATGACATCAGTATGGCTAAGAAAAACACAATTTTCACCAAATTTATCATTGAGTAGGCCTACTGTTACTACAATTTTAAATAGATCTAATATTAAACGATAAATCATAAACCAGCAGTACTACAACACTTAGTGCATCATAATTTTAACCCAACTTCCATTATTTTCATACTATTCTTACGCTTATTTACACTGTTCTTTCATAGTATATAAACAAGTATTGCAAGCTGTCTGTTCTGTTAGTAGTTAAGATTTGTGAATTGCATAATTGTACACTGTAACCGGTTGCGGTTGTCAACCGGATTGTTGAATAAACGAAAATATATTAAGTTTCGATTATGAAAGAATTCTCGTCCTGCTGAAAGAAACCCAATAATAAAATGGGTAGAAGGCTTAAAATCGGCTGACAAGCGTCGCCTGAGTTAAATTCCTCAGCATTTGTAATAGCACTAACATTATTAATAATCCAGGCCGACTGTAAGGTAGACACTGCCTGTCCCCTTTATTTAAAATAATACTTAAGTTGAAATAGGACTTACGTTGACATAACTCACGAAAACTAATAACGTAGTGAAAAACAACAATGACCGTTACTTTTCTGAAACTCATCAAAATGCCGTCACAGTACTCAGAGAAAGAAAATAAAACATGCCCGTTGAGAAAGTAAGGAAGTTAGTTATTAAGGGAATGAAAAGTTAAAATGACGTCATGTTTGGCAGGGATTATATTTTGTATATTCGTTTAATGACATTCATGTAGACACACCGCTACAAGGTACAATTGAGGAAGTAAATTAATGCTAGAAATCTATCGTTTTTCACTGAGAAGGCAGAGGGCCTACAGGTCTACCGTCTGTAAACTACGCAGAGGATATTATAGTTACGGTCGTTCTATAATAGTTAGTTTAACAGCTGCCATGGATACGGACTTTACCAGCATGTAAGCGACACCGCCGATCTCCCTGTAAACCGATCTAGACGAAAGATGCTAAATCCATCTACCTAGCGAGTACGTTCGTGCGGGTGTGTATTAACGTCAGTCTCCATGACGATTGCGAGACACGAGTCCGTAGCCGATAGGCTCGGCTTGCAACTGATCGAGGGCGTGTGGCTTTGTTAGAAAACTGTCGAAAACTATATATTAAGTTAAATTAAATAATTAATAAAATGGTGATCTTTATGCCCGCAGTTCAGATAGGCTACATACATATTCTGCTGAAAAACAATCATCTAGAAAATTTTATAATAGCGCGTATTTAACATAAGTAAAAATTAAATTTTAAATTAAATCTGGAAAAGAAATAATAAGCTATCCTGAAAGACATAGGCTATTAAGCCACATAAGTAAGTAAGAATATGCTTTATTGAGAAGCACTAGCAAACGCACAGCACTTTTCCCACACCGTTTGAGCTGCGTCACCCAACGGTGTCGTGAACGCAGTGTGATTCTCGTTAACGATAACGATAACGAAAATGTTTTCGTTAACGATAACTATAACTAAAAAATATAATTAACTAAAACTATAACTATAACGAAAATAACAATAACGAAAATTCATCTTTATTTTCGTTAATGCAAAAACTAAAAATAGGAAGTGCAATATGGACGATTCGACATAAATGAGAACGAAAAATACCATAATTTTATTATGCAATTTGTCAATTACTTTGGAAACTCGTGTATTCATGAAGCTCAAGGCACCAATGCTTCAACATGTTTCAAAGCTCTGAGCAAACTGTGAAACAGTGGTTTAATACGCACAATTTTGCTTAGGCTTATAGCCTTAATTTTTGTAACTAAGTAGTAACTGAAATTAACTAAAATAAAAATCCATTAACTATAACTATAACTAAAAAATAATACTAACTATAACAATAACTAAAATAAAAACCCATTAACTATAACTGTAACTATAACTACAATAAATTCTGTAAGGAGAATCACACTGCGTGAATGGTGAACCGTTTATAGGGCAGTCGCTTTTTGTGCAAATATTAAATAGCTGTTTCATTACTTATTATTAGTAGGCTACCTCTCACATTTTTCACATAAAAATCTAATAATAATAAGTAACGAAACAACTATGTTTAATTCTTAAAATAGTGTGAAATAGTCGAAACGTTGCGTGTGGCTCAATACAAGAAACGTTGCTCGTCATTAAAGTAAACAATTTGAGTGGGGCCTAAGTAAAAACTACCTTGGACCCGCCTGTTAATCTGTCTGAACTCCAGCAGACTACTTCAGCGCTTGGTTAGGCGACTTTGATGTTGCAGGGCTAACTATGCAAAGAGGTACTTAGGCCTATCGTTTTCTGGCTAAAGTCAATTGTAGCTTTATTGATGGACAATAATTTTGTGCCATATTTGAATGCGAAAATCAGCATAAGGAATAACCCACTGCTCTCCCATTAATTGTCCCTATTTTTATGACCAATTCTCTCCCTTGCAGCAGTCGTTTTCTACATGCAATTCAGACCCACAATTTCAATTCTACTTAGAGAAGACATGTGAAAATATGACTTAGCTATACAGTGGCGATGCCAATGTGAAGTGATGAAAGTCTAATGGGAAAAAAGTTGAAACATTTTAAATTTTATTGAAATCTGAGGCAGACACGAGGAATGTTACATGCAGTGCCTAAAGTAGTCAGAAATATCAACTACACACTCTTCCTCAAAATGTCTAACTGTACTTCAACTAGTAAAATTTAAGTATTAGAATGAAATCGTGTTAAGCTGACTAGAGGGGACTACATCTAATATCAAATGAATTCGTACTACACACTGCACACTAGAGACAAGTCAACTTCATTATTGAAAATGTCAGCCACCAACTCTGTCTTAGAAAACACGTTATTAAGACACGCTGGTTATGTGGACATCCTCGATTTGATGAAACAAGAACAGATAAACATCTAACAAAGCTGATAACACTAAGACTTGTGAAACACGAATAGACTGAACTACTAAACATGTAGAGTCGTGAACTAATCTGTTTTCAGTGTTTTTGGAAAGTAAGTACACAGTTGAATTTCCAATATTTCAAGAAATGTATCTTTCTCTGGTGCTTCACAGTAGTGATGATGACAATGTTCCATAAATTCCTTTTCAATTTCAAACATTTTATCACACATTCCACATCCATAAGGTCTTAAAATTAAATCAACAACATAGTGTCTAATTCTAGAGTCAACGCCAGAACATCGTTCTTCAACTTCAGGTGGATAATTTCTCTGTACAGAGAGATCTTGTGCGGTTACTGTAGTGGCTGATAACAGTTTACCATCGACACAGTTCCCATAGATCGTACTGAATCTCTTGTGTAAAGCACTTGCATGGTATTCCTGTTCGATGGTGGGCATATTGCTTTCATTCTCAGCAGCATTGGATCTCTCACGGTAGTTGAAAACAGTGTCAGAGTTACATAATTTCCATTTAGATGGCTTTTTCTTGGCGTGTTTTCTCGAATGCAGCTTTAGAGCTTCACTCGATGCAAATGCTTTCTTACAGAAATTGCACTTGTATAGTTCTTCTGCAGTGTGCGTTCTTTTGTGATGTTCCATATAACGCCGCTTTGTAAAGTCTTTGTGACATAAGATGCAACTATATGGTTTTTCTCCGGAGTGGCTTTTTATGTGATACGAAAGACTACCATTTTGTGTAAATGCTTTCTGGCATAGATTGCATTTGTATGGTTTTTCTCCAGTGTGGGTTCTTGCATGACAGCTTAGAATATAGTTTCTTGAAAATGCTTCGTGACATAAATTGCACTTATACGGTTTACCTCCAGTGTGGGTTAATTTATGTTGACTAAGACCATGCTTTTGTACATATGTTTTATGACATAAATTGCACTTGTATGGCTTTTCTCCAGAGTGGCTTCTTACGTGATTTAAAAGAGTACCATTTTGTGCAAATGCTTTGTGACATGGATTGCATTTGTATGGTTTTTCTCCAGTGTGGGATCTTGCATGACATTTCAAATTCTGCCTACTTGTATACCCTTTGTGACACAACTTGCATTTGTATGGTTTTTCTCCAGTGTGGGTTCTTGTGTGGTAGTTTATATAACTCTTATATGCATATCGTTTGTTACATAAATTGCATTTGTATGGTTTTTCTCCAGTGTGGATTCTCGCATGACTTTGAAGACTTCCTCTCTGTGCAAATCCTTTGTGACAAGAACTGCATTTGTGTGGTTTCTCTCCAGTGTGGCACCTCGTGTGGATTTTGAGACTGTAAATCCGGCTAAATGCTTTGTAGCAGACTTCACATTTAAATTGTGTTTCATTAAAATGGATTCTTCTTTGCATTTTCAGACCTTTTACAGAATAAAAACTTGTATTACATTAATTTTCTATATTATCTAATCTATTGAACATGAACATATGCAAAACGCTTCTAACAGCAGAGCTTGTTGGAACCTTGTTGTTCCAGCAGGGCTGGAAGTTTCAAGTAAAATGGCAACGTAAACAACCAGCTAACGGGAGCTTTGTTTTAACCGGGTAATCATGATTTGATGACATTATGTAGCTGGGTTGATGACATCAGTATGGCTAAGAAAACCACAATTTTCACCAAATTTATCATTGAGTAGGCCTACTGTTACTACAATTTTAAATAGATCTAATATTAAACGATAAATCATAAACCAGCAGTACTACAACACTTAGTGCATCATAATTTTAACCCAACTTCCATTATTTTCATACTATTCTTACGCTTATTTACACTGTTCTTTCATAGTATATAAACAAGTATTGCAAGCTGTCTGTTCTGTTAGTAGTTAAGATTTGTGAATTGCATAATTGTACACTGTAACCGGTTGCGGTTGTCAACCGGATTGTTGAATAAACGAAAATATATTAAGTTTCGATTATGAAAGAATTCTCGTCCTGCTGAAAGAAACCCAATAATAAAATGGGTAGAAGGCTTAAAATCGGCTGACAAGCGTCGCCTGAGTTAAATTCCTCAGCATTTGTAATAGCACTAACATTATTAATAATCCAGGCCGACTGTAAGGTAGACACTGCCTGTCCCCTTTATTTAAAATAATACTTAAGTTGAAATAGGACTTACGTTGACATAACTCACGAAAACTAATAACGTAGTGAAAAACAACAATGACCGTTACTTTTCTGAAACTCATCAAAATGCCGTCACAGTACTCAGAGAAAGAAAATAAAACATGCCCGTTGAGAAAGTAAGGAAGTTAGTTATTAAGGGAATGAAAAGTTAAAATGACGTCATGTTTGGCAGAGATTATATATTAAGTTAAATTAAATAATTAATAAAATGGTGATCTTTATGCCCGCAGTTCAGATAGGCTACATACATATTCTGCTGAAAAACAATCATCTAGAAAATTTTATAATAGCGCGTATTTAACATAAGTAAAAATTAAATTTTAAATTAAATCTGGAAAATAAATAATAAGCTATCTTGAAAGACATAGGCTATTAAGCCACATAAGTAAGTAAGAATATGCTTTATTGAGAAGCGCTAGCAAACGCACAGCACTTTTCCCACACCGTTTGAGCTGCGTCACCCAACGGTGTCGTGAACGCAGTGTGATTCTCGTTAACGATAACGATAACGAAAATGTTTTCGTTAACGATAACTATAACTAAAAAATATAATTAACTAAAACTATAACTATAACGAAAATAACAATAACGAAAATTCATCTTTATTTTCGTTAATGCAAAAACTAAAAATAGGAAGTGCAATATGGACGATTCGACATAAATGAGAACGAAAATACCATAATTTTATTATGCAATTTGTCAATTACTTTGGAAACTCGTGTATTCATGAAGCTCAAGGCACCAATGCTTCAACATGTTTCAAAGCTCTGAGCAAACTGTGAAACAGTGGTTTAATACGCACAATTTTGCTTAGGCTTATAGCCTTAATTTTTGTAACTAAGTAGTAACTGAAATTAACTAAAATAAAAATCCATTAACTATAACTATAACTAAAAAATAATACTAACTATAACAATAACTAAAATAAAAACCCATTAACTATAACTGTAACTATAACTACAATAAATTCTGTAAGGAGAATCACACTGCGTGAATGGTGAACCGTTTATAGGGCAGTCGCTTTTTGTGCAAATATTAAATAGCTGTTTCATTACTTATTATTAGTAGGCTACCTCTCACATTTTTCACATAAAAATCTAATAATAATAAGTAACGAAACAACTATGTTTAATTCTTAAAATAGTGTGAAATAGTCGAAACGTTGCGTGTGGCTCAATACAAGAAACGTTGCTCGTCATTAAAGTAAACAATTTGAGTGGGGCCTAAGTAAAAACTACCTTGGACCCGCCTGTTAATCTGTCTGAACTCCAGCAGACTACTTCAGCGCTTGGTTAGGCGACTTTGATGTTGCAGGGCTAACTATGCAAAGAGGTACTTAGGCCTATCGTTTTCTGGCTAAAGTCAATTGTAGCTTTATTGATGGACAATAATTTTGTGCCATATTTGAATGCGAAAATCAGCATACGGAATAACCCACTGCTCTCCCATTAATTGTCCCTATTTTTATGACCAATTCTCTCCCTTGCAGCAGTCGTTTTCTACATGCAATTCAGACCCACAATTTCAATTCTACTTAGAGAAGACATGTGAAAATATGACTTAGCTATACAGTGGCGATGCCAATGTGAAGTGATGAAAGTCTAATGGGTAAAAGTTGAAACATTTTAAATTTTATTGAAATCTGAGGCAGACACGAGGAATGTTACATGCAGTGCCTAAAGTAGTCAGAAATATCAACTACACACTCTTCCTCAAAATGTCTAACTGTACTTCAACTAGTAAAATTTAAGTATTAGAATGAAATCGTGTTTAGCTGACTAGATGGGACTACATCTAATATCAAATGAATTCGTACTACACACTGCACACTAGAGACAAGTCAACTTCATTATTGAAAATGTCAGCCACCAACTCTGTCTTAGAAAACACGTTATTAAGACACGCTGGTTATGTGGACATCCTCGATTTGATGAAACAAGAACAGATAAACATCTAACAAAACTGATAACACTAAGACTTGTGAAATACGAATAGACTGAACTACTAAACATGTAGAGTCGTGAACTAATCTGTTTTCAGTGTTTTTGGAAAGTAAGTACACAGTTGAATTTCAAATATTTCAAGAAAAGTATCTTTCTCTGGTGCTTCACAGTAGTGTTGATAACAATGTTCCATAAATTCCTTTTCAATTTCAAACATTTGATCACACATCCCACATCCATACGATCTAAAAAATAAAGCATCACCATAATCTCTGATTCTAGAGTGAACTCCGGAACACCGCTCTTCAACTTCAGTGGGATTCTTTCTCTGTGCAGAGAGATCGTATGCGGTTACTGTAGTAGCTAATAACAGTTTTCCATCAACACAGTTCTCATAGTTCGCCCTGAATCTCTTATGGAAAGCACTTGTATGGCATTCTTGTTCGATGGTGGGCATAATGCTTTCACTGAATTCACTCTCAGCAGCATTGGATCTTGCATGGTAGTTGAGAACATCACTACGTGAAAATGCAGTGTCACATAATTTCCATTTAGATGGCGTTTCTTTAGTGTGTTTTCTCGAATGCAGTTTAAGAGCTTCACTCGAAGCAAATGCTTTCTTACAGAACTTGCACTTGTAGAGTTCTTCTGCAGTGTGCGTTCTTTTGTGGCGTTTCATATAAAACCGCTTTGATAAATCTTTGTGACATAAGGTGCAACGATATGGTTTTTCTCCGGATTGGATTCTCACATGATACGAAGCAGTATTAATCTGTGTAAATGCTTTGTGACATTTGTTGCATTTGTATGGTCTTTCTCCAGTGTGGGTCTTTGTATGGCGGTCTAGATTAATCTTCCTTGAAAATGATTTGTGGCATAAATTGCACATATACGGTTTTTCTCCAGTGTGAATTATTTTATGTTGGCGAAGACCATTCCTCTGTGCAAATGTTTTATGACACAAATTGCACGTATATGGTTTTTCTGCAGTGTGGGTTCTTGTATGGCAGTTTAGAATAGACTTCCTTGAAAACACTTTGTGACATAATTTGCACTGATACCGTTTTTCTCCAGTGTGAATTATTTTATGCTGGCTTAGACCATTCCTCTGTGCAAATATTTTAAGACATAAATTGCATTTATATGTTTTTTCATCAGTGTGGGTTCTTGTATGGCAATCAAGAGAACGTTTCTGTGCAAATACCTTGAGACAAAACTTGCACTTGAATGGTTCACCTCCAGTGTGTGTTCTTTTATGGCATTCTAAATAATCCCTACGAGTATACCCTTTTTGACACAGATTGCATTTGTATGGTTTTTCTCCAGTGTGAGTTCTTGTATGGCAGCTAAGATAACTCTTGTGTGAAAATTGTTTGTTACATAAATCACATTTGTGCACTCTTTCTCCAGCATGCATTCTCGTGTGAATTTCAAGATTACCACTCTGTGCAAATTCTTTTTGACACAAAGTGCATTTGTATGGTTTTTCTCCAGTGTGAGTTCTTTTGTGAATTTTCAAAATGCAAATCTTGGCAAATGCTTTGTAACATACTTCACATTTAAATCTTTTCTCATTTAAATGAATTCCTCTTTGCATTTTCAGACCTTTGACAGAATAAATACTTGTATTTACATTAAGTTCCTATATTATCTAATCTAATGTAGTACGAACATATTTTGTAAAACGCTTATCCCAGCAGAGCTATACATGTAGATCAGCGTCGCAGGGCGTGAAAAGAGAAAGGTATTTTTTATGCAGCGATCAGCATGTTTTGAGCGACGAATTTGCCGCTTGCGCGCTTTCTAATCCAAAAATTTCCATCCCCTCGCCAAATGGATGGTGTGTGTATTGGTTGAGTGTGTAAAGGAGGGAATTGTGCTCCACCACTGATGACGCCTGTGGATAGATGGGCAGATCCTGAACAGACATACTAGGCCTATCTGCGTGAGGAGTTCCAGGAACCGCAATGGTTCAGCGTCAGATGAGTCTTCGAGGTGGATATTAATGAGCTATCCACCCGCATAAGGGATGGAAATTTCAAGTAAAATGGCAATAACGTTAAACTGGGCAGCTAACAGGAGCTTTGGTTTAACCGGGAAAATCTGGATTTGATGACATCAGCATGACTCAGAAACCACAACGTTAAACAAATTTATCATTGAGTAGCCTACTGTTATTGGAATTGTAAATAGACCTAAGATTAAACGATAAACTAGTCGTAGTGCAACATTTGATGCGTTATAAATTTAACCTAACTTCCAATATTTTCATACTATTTTTACGGTTATTTACACTTTTCTTTCATAAAAATATAAACATGTTTCGATGAGGAAGAATTCTCATCCTGCCGAAGGAAACCATATTTAGTAGGGTGATTCAAGTTCTGTAGAAAAAAAATTGAAGTAGACAATTAACAGAGGCTCTTTACTTTTTGAGTTCCTTTCACTACATGAGGCAAAACTGTGAAATTTGGATGAAATTGGTTTGTATTTAGGACTGCCTCAAGAAGCTCAAAGTTTTATTCTGAAGATAAATTTGATTAAATTAATATTTTTTATTGTCAAGCTTTTTAAATTACTTACTTACCTATTTCTTAATAAAGAACTAAAAAAAGAACACACAGATTTACTCGTCCGCCACTGCATGTTCATGCCCTAGTGTCAGGAAGTGCCAGTCCCAAACCTGGATGCAGTGTTATTTCTATTAACTGTAACTGTAACTGAAATAGTAAAATAACTGAAAAATGTCTTGCAGTTAACTGTAACTGTAACTGAAACTGAAAAATACTGAATAACTGAAACTGTAATAGTAACTGAAAAACGAAAACTGTATAACTGAAAAATAACAAAAGTTAACTGAAAAATAAAACATGAGTGTTTTTCTTACTTACTTTTTGAATGGTAATCCTACTCTAGTCTATGTTCAGTTTTCTACACTCATTTCACTTGTGATTTCTTTTCAGTTTTCTATGCTAATTTCACTTCTGGTTCCTTTTCAGTTTTCTATGTTCGTTTCACTTCCGGTTCCTTTTCCTTTCGTTGTGTTGTCGTTGGCGCTAAACCGTAAATTTGTAAAACAATCCACGACTACGAGAATAATGTTTAGCCAAGTAGTGGTCGAAAAGTAGAGAGACATGTGGGAACATTTTGTTTACGAAGTCGCAGACGACAAAAGTCGATGTTGTGTTCACACCAATGCTGGCAAGGACGTTTAAAACCATAAGTGTGGCATGCTAATTATCGGAACAGAGCAAGTGTTAATCTGGACGTCGTGTTTCCTTAAAGTAAACCGACAATACGTTAAATTGGATTGATTTGCTGCGTAAATATTTCTGGTAACTATTCAGAATACTTGTGGTCATTGTGTTATTAGTCATGACTTGTGAAAAAAATAGCTGATGCCATAACTGAAAAATAAAGTGAAATAACTTAAACTGTAACTGAAAAATAAATAAAAATAACTGAAACTGAAAAATCTGATTTCAGTTAACTTTAACTATAACTTTAACTGAAAAATCATAAATTAGATAACTATAACTGTAACTGTAACTGAAAAACCATAACTGAAATAACACTGCCTGGATGAAGGAGGAGGACGATGCTAATGATCTTTGTTATCACACAGTGTCGTTATCTGAAACAACTTCTACTACTATAAATAAACAAACTGGTGGATTGTGCAAACAACCAAATTTGTTAATTTATTGTTATAATTTATGAAAAACAAAATACTGCAAACTATTTGAGAAATACTTTTTAGCATTTTTTTAATAAAGAAATATAATATTATGGCTGAAGCCAGGTCAAGACTTTCATTTCATCTTATTGGAAATCCTCAGAGAACGTCTTGGGGTAGATTATTACCTACAAGCTTGGTTAGTTGGAATATCTTTTGATACGACTGCATCCAACACGGGTCGCCTCAAAGGAGTTTGCGTTTTAATAGAAAAAACTGGAAAAAAGTTGCTATGGCTTGCTTGTCACCATCATATGCATTAAATACTATGTGTACCCGTATTCAATTCAAGGCAGCTTTTGGTCCAACATCCGATCCAGATGTATTACTTTTTAAGCGATTCCAACAATATTGACCCAGAATTGAACAAGAAATGTACATGTACTGTTCTAGTACAGACAATTGTCTAAATGAACAATTAAAGACACTAAAGTTGGATATGATACAATTTATAATAGATATTCTAAATGAAAATTGAACTGGAAGCTCCCGAGGGAAGATCATAGAGAATTGTTGGAGCTCGGTCTAATCTCTCTAACAGAGTTTCCACCACATGGAGCAATTTTTGAGTGCCAGATACCATCATTCCATCATGCACACTGGATGGCTAAACTCATTTACATTTTAAAGATTTTTTATTTCAAAGTAAATTCAAGCTAAGACAAAATGAAGCTGCTGGTTATTTGAAATTTGGATTTTGTTATAACTTTAGTTTATGTGTAAGCATGGATCACATGTCCCAATGCATGTGATCTGCACTTGATATAAGAGCTAACAAAATATTCATCAACATCCAAAGTAATTTCGCAAACAGGATTGAAAGCAATTGGTCGTCACTTATGGTATCTCGGCAAAGAAATGGCACCAATTGGTTTTTTCCGAAAACGTTTCCACAGAAACTAAAGTACGTCTCCAAGAGGGATTACACTAGCATCAACCTTCAACTCAACCTTGACAAAGTAGTCAGATCAAAAACAATTTTTTTCCAAATTATAGAAGACCATCGCAAACAATTTCCAAATTCATGCAAAAAACACTTTTCCTGAATGTAATGAATAGTGTTATCTAGTAAATGCAGTAAAGAAATTGGGTACATACATACTTTTCTATCAATTTTCATTTTAATTAATTAAAAACATATTGGGATTTAAAATAATTATAAACAATAGCTTCTTAGGCAGTGCCACATTGTTTTTTAAGACTGCATTATTAAGCTTTCCAGTAAAATTGTTTGTTTACTAAAATTCAATTTTTGGACGAAACGAGTTAAAGTTAAGTAATTTCAAGGTCGTTGAGGCAGTACTAAATATTATCCAATTTCATTTAAATTTTTTCCCTGTTATTTTATTACCAAAAGGAACATAAAAAAGCAAGAGCACAACAAAAATAAAATTGTCAATTTTTTTGAATCACCCTAATATTTAGGTTTAAAATCGGCTGACAAGCGTGGCCCGAGTTAAATTCATCAGCATTTGTAATAGCGATAACATAATTACTAATCCAGGCCGTCTGTTAAGTAGGCATATAGCCTTTCCCCCTTATTTAGAATAATATTTAAGTGGAAATAGGGCTTAAGTTGACATAACTCACGAAAACTAATAACGTAGTGAAAAACAACAAAGACCGTTTCTTTTCTCAGACTCATCAAAATGGCGTCACTGAGAAAGCAAATTAAATTGCGCTTTGAATTACAGACTAAAATGACGTCATATTTCACAGGGACTATCAAATTTTCACAAATTTTTGATTTATTAGGATCGCAGTCCAGATACTAATTCTACTGTAAAGCGATCGTTTATAAAACTTCCTAATAGCGCGTATTTGAAATAAGTAACAATTAATTTTTTGATTAAACCTGGAAAAGAAAATAAGAAACTACCCTGCAAGACATAGGCTAGGCTATTAAGCCACTTTCCCTCAACGTTAGAGCTGCGGCACTCAAGGGTGTCGTGAACCTTTTAGGCTATAGGACAGTCGCTTTTTGTGCAAATATTTGACAGGACCTTTTGTGCAGATTTTTATGTGAAAATGTGAAGTAGTACTGATAATCACCAATGAAACAGCTGTTTTTAATACTTAGGCTAAAGTAGGCCTAGTGTGAAAGCCGCAACGTTTCGACTGAAAACAAGAAACGTTGCTCGTCATTAAAATAAAGAATTTGAATAGGACCTAAATTAAAATTAAATTAATTCCAGATTCAGTTGATTTAATGACCTTAACCCTCGTACGCCTATGAGGGGTGTCTAGTAGACCCCGGGCCGGTTTTTTTAGTATTTCACTCAGTATCCGATTGAGTTTGGTTGTGATATTTTATGACTTTGTTGCTCGCCCAGTAATGCGCTAAAGTAATAAAAATGCAATTGGTTTCTCATAATGGTTACCATGGAAACGGCATGTAAACAACATAACCCAGAAATAAGGCTAAAAACACATGCGGTTGCAATGTGCAGCAAATGATTTGGTGTTATTTTTGATAAAGTATAAGCATTACAGTATTATTTCGTGAAGGATATACGTAAACAAACTTAGATAATGACTTCTAGACGTAGATTTTCGCTAGCTGAGGCTACTAAAATGATCGTTGATGATGAAGATGATGGTCATATGAGTGACAATACAGACGACAGTGACGATTACTCCGATGTCGAACCTGAGGCTGCTACTGCAAAAGATCTGGATCGTAACAGTGAGAATTCGACGAATTCTGCATTAGAATGTGAAGACCGGTGCAGTTTGCATGAAGAACAGTCGTCTCCAACCAGCAGTTCTGATGATGAGCAGTCGTTTTCGGGAGATGCGGCAAATGGCTATAAATCGAGAACAGGAAGACAATGGTCGAAAACAATTTCGAAAAAGAAAGGACGTGCTAGTGCAAGGGATGTTCTGAGGCCACCACCAGGTGTAAAAGTGCATGCCGAAAATCGAGAGTCAATTGCTGAAACTTTCAGATTGTTTTTATCTGAAAACATTGTGAAACACGTAACTAGATGTACCAATATGAAGTATGAAGAATATGTCAAGCAGAATCCCAGTAAGAGAATATCACTGCGCTTCAATGGCTTTCAACCATTGGAAGAAATGGAAGTAGAAGCAGGAATCGGTTTGTTGATATTTCAAGGACTTTGCCACTCCAGTAGGGAAACATTGCACGAGTTGTGGACATTGTCCAGTCATCCTATATATCGAGCTGTAATGAGTCGTGATCGTTTCAAACTGTTGTTGAAATTTCTTCGCTTTGATGACTTTCACACTCGCAGTGTTAGAAGAGGCCTAGACCGGTTTGCACCATTTCGAGAAGTGTGGGAGATGTTCGTTGCAAACTGTCGAACTGTTTACTTACCTGGAGAATGCGTAACAGTAGACGAACAGCTGGTGACTTTTCGCGGTAGATGTGTGTTTAGGCAGTATATGCCATCGAAACCCGGACGATATGGTATAAAAGTCTGGGCTTGCTGCGACTCAAAGAACAGTTACTGCTATAACGCAGCGCCATACCTTGGCAAGGAAGGAAACCAGGTTACGACTAATCTCGGAAGCAAAGTTGTCAAAGAAATGATACAACCACTGCTGAATACTGGGCGTAACGTTACAATGGACAGGTTTTTTACTGATGTCGAATTATGTGAAAATCTACTGACTGAAAACTTGACTGTAGTAGGCACAATCAAAGCAAACCGTCGCCATTTGCCGACAGCGTTACTGCCAGTTGCTGCCAAGAAGCGGGAACCTGGATCGATAATGTTTGCATATCATCAGCAGCTCACTATGGTTTCGTGGGTTCCTAAACGGCACAAGACAGTTCTCCTGTTGTCATCAATGCATCACGATGCTAGCGTCATAGATGGTAAACCAGAAATAGTCAGATACTACAACTCTACAAAAGCGGGAGTTGACACTCTCGACCAGAAGGTTAGATTCAACAGTTGCCGCAGAACTACTCTTCGTTGGCCATTGGCGATGTTTTTCAATGTTGTCGATGTTGCTGGTAACAATGCCTATACTGTATGGAATATTGAAAATCTTCAAGCTCCCGTGCCATTACATCGTCGTCGTCATTGGTGGCTGAAGCGACTAAGTATAGAATTATGTCAGCCCCTCTTGGAATATCGTCAGCAGCATGCAACGAGACTTCGTGCAGTAACTACAGATGCGATGAAAATGATGGGTTACAATGTGTCACAAGTGCAACCCATTGTCCGTGGAATGCGATCAATTGCTGGAAGAGGCTGTTGCTATGTGTGTCCAGCGAAGAGAAAGCGTAAAAGCAAGCAACTTTGCGATGGCTGTGAAAAGCACGTATGTGGCGAACACTCACGAGTAAAGATGTCTCGTCGCTGTTGCAATTGTGCCACGGAAAATGACCAGTAGGCTGACCAGCACTGTAGGTAATTACGACCAAAAGGACATCTATATAGCACTTATCACTCTGTCCGAATAATATGCTACTGCTAAGACGCGATATATATGAAACTACATTGTTACATGTTTTGTTTATCTACAATGTACCACTGAAAATGATAGGCTACATAACTGATAAATTCACATGTATGTGAATACTTCGCATACCCGAGTATTTGTAATTAGTTTTATTGTTATGTTACACATATACAAGTGTCTGCAGTGTCTCCTTGTTTTAATTTTAAGTTACAACAATTAAAAAATTGGATAGTCAATGCAAAACAGTACAATAGACCTAGGGGTCTGCTAGACCCCCCTCATAGTACTAGAATGACTACAAAAAGTTCAGTCCTCGGAGGGTTAAGTAAGGGTGTCTTGCTCTGGAATACTTTTGGGAACAAAATAATGCATTAGGCCTAAGCTATTGCGCATAGGCCTACTGTGTGCCGATGCTGAAACCGAGGGGTCTAAATGAGTGGTTTATTGGAAAATGTAGGCTAAATGTATCAATGTCAGACGACTGGGGTATACTCAGAAATAGCCTCTGAAGTTTTTTACCGATTAGTGAGTTAGGGTCTTTTGATTTTGCCTCTTGTGGTAATCGAGGTTTATGTAAGAGGAAGTAAGTAAGTAAGTAAGTAAGTAAGAAAGTAAGTAAGTAAGTAAGTAGTATGTAGGTAAGTATATTCTTTATTTAACCAACTGCCAAACAGGACTCTGGCGAAATAGCATCTATGTTAACCCTCGGGCTACCAAGCTTTTTGTAACACGGACTACCAAGGAAGGGGGGGTGGTTGCCACCTTCCTGGATTCTTCAGGTTTGGTTTTCACGTATCATTTCTTGTAATACTCCAATGGATTCAGCATTCATTTCTCCACAGAATGGTATATTTAGTTGTACATTATGTGAATGAACCTCAAAATTACATCATTTTTAACAAAGGCACCGATAATTAGAGATATTTTATATTATTGCGTACATTTTGTACTTTTTGGATAAACAAATATGCGATTTTGTGTGTTTTGAAGCCGATCTGTGTGTCCAAGATACACAAATACATTACCTAGGCCTACACATGGGTTTATATACGTATAAATATGCATCCATACATATATACATATACATATGTGCATGCATACATGTACATTGCTGCATTCAGCCATTTTCACACATAGTATTACGCGTATTATTATTTATTTTGATCACTTCCGGTTTTCAAAAGACAAACATGTAGGTATGCAAACCCAGCCAGCACACACACATTGGGTCAATGTTGGCCCGATGTCAGAGTCACCATCGGCGAATGGTTGTATACCCGACATCGGCAAAAGGTTTTTATGAAATCCGGTCCAATGTTAGTCCAATAACGTTGGCCCAATGTTATTGGACGAACATTGATCCAATGTCGTATATAAGTCGGTAAAGGGTCGGATTGACGTGGGCCGTCGGTTGGATATAGGTGTGTGTAGCCACGTTGGGTCAATGTTATTGGGGGAACATTGGACCGGATTTCATAAAAACCTTTTACCAATGTCGGCCATACAACCATTCGCCAACGGTGATCCTGACATCGGACCAACATTGATCCAATGTCGTATATAAGTCGGTAAAGGGTCGGATTGACGTGGGCCGTCGGTTGGATATAGGTGTGTGTAGCTACGTTGGGCCAATGTTATTGGGGGAACATTGGACCGGATTTCATAAAAACCTTTTGCCAATGTCGGCCATACAACCATTCGCCAACGGTGATCCTGACATCGGACCAACATTGATCCAATGTCGTATATAAGTCGGTAAAGGGTCGGATTGACGTGGGCCGTCGGTTGGATATAGGTGTGTGTAGCTACGTTGGGCCAATGTTATTGGGGGAACATTGGACCGGATTTCATAAAAACCTTTTGCCAATGTCGGCCATACAACCATTCGCCAACGGTGATCCTGACATCGGACCAACATTGATCCAATGTCGTATATAAGTCGGTAAAGGGTCGGATTGACGTGGGCCGTCGGTTGGATATAGGTGTGTGTAGCTACGTTGGGCCAATGTTATTGGGGGAAAATCATTGGACCGGATTTCATAAAAACCTTTAGCCAATGTCGGCCATACAACCATTCGCCAACGGTGATCCTGACATCGGACCAACATTGATCCAATGTCGTATATAAGTCGGTAAAGGGTCGGATTGACGTGGGCCGTCGGTTGGATATAGGTGTGTGTAGCTACGTTGGGCAAATGTTATTGGGGGAACATTGGACCGGATTTCATAAAAACCTTTTGCCAATGTCGGCCATACAACCATTCGCCAACGGTGATCCTGGCATCGGACAAACATTTATCCAATGTCGTATATAAGTCGGTAACGGATCGGGTCGACGTTGGCGATCGGCTATAAATTGGAGGGGAAAGCTACGTTGGCCCAACGTTAATGGGCGAACATTGGACCGAATTAAAGAAACCTTTTGCGTTATCCTTTACCGACTTCTATACGGTCCACATTGGGGGGACCTACTAAAATGTTGAGCCATACGGGACGGTGGAATTACGAGCGCCGAAGGCGCGAAGCTGCGATTGCAGAAGGCAAGAAACTCCTAACGACTAGGGGTATGGGGAGCGTCGTAAGCTCCCCCATCGGGTCTCAGGCGGAGCCCCAGAAGCCGACGCAAATTTTGAGCATATGATGCCAAATGGAGTACATTTTGGGCCTTAATTTACCTCAAATTTTTCACCGATGATTTCTATATAAAAGTACCTAAAACATCTAGATCTGTGAAAAATGTGACTTTATTATACGAATAAACTGGACGTAACAAGGGTTTAAGAGAATTGAACGGAAAATAGTAGAATAAGCACTAGAACAGTGTTTGTCAAAACTAGGAAAATCGGCAGGGAGGAAGCCTTAACGGGTCAATTTTCTCAGAATACCGTTAAGGCGTTTATGTTCCCCTACAGGCTACAGTGGCAAATCCACACCAAACAGAGGAGGCATAGGCCGAGGGTAGTAGCCCTAACAACGTCAAATTAATTGTAAAAAAGATCAGTGCCAAAAATATGCACAAAGTTAGTTACATATTGCAGTTAGTTATATATATATATATATATATATTTACTGCATGCTGCTTGTATACGGAGAATGGCGATCATTTATACGTATACATAACCACCAAATGGCTGGCGGTAGAAGCTGACGAATCGACGATGATGATGATGATGATGAATCACTATTAGCGCGCAAATGATACTTATTGTATTACCAAAACCGTTGTGGGGCAGCATGCTCCCGCCTTGGCGCCACAAAATCAAAATTTGTGTGAGCTTCGGCGTGTTTGGCTCTATAGGTTAACGGTCCTCTGGTCATGGTCGTCTTTTTTACAGAGTTCCTCAAGAGTAGGGCAACCTTGGCTAAGCGTACCAGCTTACGGACCACAGCACAGAGTATAGCGCCGCAAAACCACTGCACATATTTTAAATTAGTAGGCCTACTCTTAAATTAGTTCGTAAATAAAGCGGAAACAGTCACGTCATCAACGAATATTTACGAATATTTACGAATATTAAAAATTTCGTAATATTCACGAATATTTACGAATATTAAAGGCTGAAGTTACGAATTCTCATTCTATGCCGTGGGCGACCAAAACGCGTATATATCCGAACATGGATTGTAGGGCTTTGCAGCATATTTTGTCAATGTGTGCCCCAAAGCCAATCCGATCAGAGATGGTGACACCCAAAATAACCATCTCCTGCTGGACTCTCTTGATGCCAGGGATGATAGGTGGGAGGACAATAGGTTTGGACCTCGGTTGTTTGACAACCGTTTCTCTGGTCTTAGCATATGGTTTAATTTAAGATTCCTAATGGATGCCCACTTAGAGATATGGTCAAGTTCAAAAAGAGTGCTGTCAATGCATGAAGCAGGGTCCAGGGACCAGCAAGTAGCTATCGTCGGCATATATAGTGAGACGGTTTTCACTGTATTTAAGTTTAAGGCTAGAAATGGATTTGACAAAATCAGTAGGTCAAAGGCCAGAGCCTTGTAATATACTGGCATTAATGGTACAGAGGGGAGAGATCGCTCCTCAACGACTATAGGGGGTATGGGGAGCGTCGTAAGTTCCCCCATCGGGGTCTGGGGCGGAGCCCCAGCCGACGCAATTTTGAGCATTTGATATCAAATGGAGTGCATTTTGGCGCTCTTGTTTGCCTCACAATTTTCAAAAGTTGGGGGGACGTTCCCAAGCTGTTAATGGGCGTCCATTGGACCGAATTAAAGAAACCTTTTGCGTTATCCTTTACCGACTTCTATACGACATTGGGTCAATGTTGGCCATACGACGTGTTTACCATCGGCGAATGGTTGTACATCCGACTTTGGTCCAATGTGTTTTGTACCCAGTATTTTAGTTGTCAATCTGGTGCTGGGGTAGAAAATGTTACAAATTATCACAGTACACAAACGCATGTCAAAACATAATGTTGGCAATAATTAAGAACTATGCATTCTTTAAAGAAGTCAATGCAATCCTTGAATTTTAATATTTAATGACTTCAGCCAATCAATAATTATAATTATTATAGCAAATCGTTGGTAGTAAGCAATCACATCGACAGCTTCACATCTGTAGGTCACTTTCTTTGTAGAACTCATTCATAAACAGATATTCTTTAATTAGCCTACAGCTGTCCGTACGCTACAAACTAGATTACACTTGGGTTAGTATTCAGATAAAATTTATCAAAGTACAGGTTTACGAAACACATTGTAAGTTATACTGTAAAAAGTGCAGATATCGTCTAACAACTTCATTTATATAAAGTTTCTCAAAGTTGCTCTTAGCCAGTAGGTCTAGGATACACATTGTAAGGTAATACTATACAAAGAAAATGAAGTCAGTCAGGACACTTAATATAGCACATTTTAAGTGCTTCACAAAAGCGTTGTAAGCTTCAGACAGTTCATCATTCACTAGCAACACTTGTCCACAAAAATCAAAGCTGCTAAAATCCCTTGGTTTGTAGTGCATACCGGTACATAGTCAAAAGGCTTCTCAAGATTTTTAAATTTTGAAAACACATACAAACGCTTAGTCAGAGTCATAACACCCAGTCAAAATAAATTAAAATAGTCACTATTTCTGACTTAACCATAAAAAGTATTCAATTTATCATCATGTAACACTTTTCAAAATATAAACATGACTTTCACCAAAGCACAAACCTATTTCTTAAATTGCTTTGATCAAAAAGAAATGTGTAGGCTACTGCTGGTTTTCAAGTACTTGGAGTGCTAGTTCTTATGCTCCAATGTCCATTGAAATTAATGGTTAAATGCACGTGCCATTACATCTAACAAGAGGAAGGGCTAGTGTCTCATCTGTCTGAGTGGGTATGGTGTAGGAATATTATGGCAAGTTGGACCATAATACAAGAATTTATGCTCCATGCTGCTCAACACTTGAATGACGAGAGTGTACCAAGTGATCCTAAACCGATGCAGCTCGTCGTTAAAGTGTTAATGCCAGTTCACCTACCAGTGATATATTCAAATGGCTAGGATGCTAAATGTAGTTAAGAGCTGTTACCAAATATAATACTGTTAAACAGCAGAGATGGGCATGATTAGTTAAATTGCTAATCAATTAAAATAATTATTAGAATTAGCTGAAATTTGCTAATCGATTATAATTAGAATTAGCAAAATCTTGTACCTAATCAATTAGCAATTAGATTTCGATAATTTAAACATATATTTGATTCATGAATTTGTTAAATTTTAATAAAAGCACAGCAAGTTACTGCAGTCTCCTTAGCCTGCATGGGTTTCCTTGTTTGCACACAACATCGTGAAGTTGCAATTCTCATTAGTTTTATGAAACCTTCATTTTCCACTTCAGAAAATGATCGCATTGCCTGCATCAAGTAGTTTGACACAGCAGTTGTTAACTCATTCTTAAAATAATTTTAAAAATTCTAATCAATTAGAATTAAGAACAAATTGCTAATCAATTACAACTAGCTGTTTTATCAAATCAATTAGCTAATCAATCAGATTATAATCGATTAGTTATCCATTCCTGTTAACCAGTTAGAGTTTACATGAAACAAGTGTTTGGTTAATTGCACATTATTTTAACAAAAACTCCAGATTTTCTAATAGAAATTTGTTATCATCAAGTATACTGTTAAATAGTTATAATTTATGCGAAACAATTAAGTTTTTGATTCAATGTCCAGTGCTTAGCCAACATTTCAATTCACAAGAAGTAAAAAACAATAAGCTAGTAACTAAAGCAATCACATCAATGCTAATACAGATAATCATTCATTTAAATGGCTGAACAGCTTGAAACCTATGTTAATCAGCAATTTGACACATCTAAAAATCATGTCACTGACTGTTGCAGTAGTACCGATTCTTGAACAATATAGTTTTTGTGAATATGTGATTAAAAGGATAATGCTGCAGAGTTTGATTTGTGAAATCAACAGCAAACCCCTACAGATGTTATGACTTTCTCGACGTTCTCCATTATACAGAGCCTGTTTCATTCTAAACAGCCTTTCTTCGCGGCTTTTATGTTCCAATGTCAAAGGGTTGGGGCCAGCATGGCACATGAGTGCTCTTTGTAGTTAAAAGAAGGCTCGACTGGAAACATGGTAGAACATAAGTCACAGGAACTGAAGCCACCGCCGTTGTGCTGGTCTCCGATGGGCACCGAGTGCTTTGTTAGCCTGTGGAGAAGAAAACATCAGTTGTAGGCCCTATTCATTTTGGGGGTCCATAGAGTAGTGGTAACATAACTGGTGTGAAGAGCAGTAAGAAGCGGAATCGCTTCCCGCAAACCTCCCAAAGGTCCACTCAGCCTATCATTTGCGAGATGGCGCAATGGTAAAATGGTACGTAGGACGTGATGGGCGCCTTTCATGGCTGCCGTATAGTTAAATTTGACTCCTGTAATAACTTGTGATCATCCGTTCATACTGAATTGTAATCGTACTGCGTTGTGTCATTTTGAAATTAAACTAAGATTATTATTATTATTATTACAAGCATACCATGACATGGGGCTGATTGTCAAATCCAAGCCCCGGACTTCTAATGTACCATAAATAATGCACAGTATATTTGTCTAGCCATGTAGCATATACCAGTTTACAATGCTCCTATAAGAAGATTGACAATGTCAGAGTAACTTTAGAAGCATTATGTTAACAAAATTTGAACATGGGTTGATAAATAGAATGCAAAAGCATAAGAAAAATGCTGCAATTGCTCTAATATGTTAGGATTGTTACTGTAAAACTTTTTATAAATTGCCTGTACACCAGGGTAAAATGTAATGTATTTCTTTTGATCATGATCACTGCTCTGACATTCAGTCACCAACACAATTGCACATGCTTCTAAGCTTTGTCAGCCATTTTCTTGAAATATAATTGTAGCATTGATGCTGGCAGTGGCACCACATGAGACCTAGTGCTCATAAAAGACTGGCATTTACATGGCTGGCATAACTTGGGATCTGGTGCTTAAAAAAGTTTTAGCATAAGCAGACTGCTGCCAGTAACTCTTATGAGATTTTAATTTTTCAGAAACATAATATACCATAATGATATTAAGTACAACAGCTATACTATTAGTTCTGACAGTGTAACATGGAATCTGAAGTACAATAACTATATTGTTTACAGCAAACAGTGTCACTGTCTCATCCTAAAGTAATAATAATAATAATGACATTCTTTATTTCAAAGCGACAAATGCAGTATGATTACAATTCAATATGAACGGATGATCACAAGTTATTACAGGAGTCGAATTTAACTCTATACAGCAGCCATGCAAGGCGCCCATCATGTCCTACTACTTGTTTTACCAACGCCATCTAGCGATTGATAGGCTGAGTGGGGAACAGACATTATCCCCCTGGACATAATCCCCCCGGACAAAATCCCCCCAAGCTAGGACATAATCCCCATGGTAAGCTACGATATTATCGTATAATATTTTAGAAGTTTATTATACTAGTCTGTCCCAAAATTGTTACCAGCAGCAGGAAAAATGATGAAAATAATTGTTGGCCTAAATGGAATTTTTATTGTTTGATGAAACTATTTATAATTAATATAAAATTGTTTCAGTAAATAGAACTGAACGACATTAACACGTCTTAACTTTAAACCTAAATGACACTAACAAGTCTTAACTTTATAGGCCCTAACTGAATAACCGATTGACATTAACAAGTCTTAATTATCGAACCAAATGACACTAACAAGTCTTAAGTTTGCCATGTCACCTTAGTGACATGGCAAACAAAAACAGCGGAATCAAGGTTTATCAATGACATGCAGAAATTGGCTAATTGCACAGAGGGGGGATTTTGTCCGGGGGATTATGTCCTACGCAAAATCAGGGGGGATTTTGTCCGGGGGCTTTTGTCCGGGGGATAATGTCCTACACTCGCTGAGTGGACCTTTCTCGTCAGGTAGCGGGAATCAATCCCGCATCCTACTGCTCTTCACGCCAGTGATGTTACCATTACTATATGGACCCCCCAATCACAAAAGTATCACACATTTTGTACCTGTTCAGTTAGAGGCTATACACAAGCCTAAACACACAGTTGCTTAATTCCAATTGTTGATACTTTTCCATTATAGTGTGGCACTATGAAAAGGTAAGAAATGCAGTAAAGTTCAAATTCAGAACAGTGCGTTTGGACTGAGGAGACCGTGATGCCTTATTGTTTGCAAAGTTTCCACCAAACTCTGCACAACTGCTTGCTTGCAATCTCTCAATGCCATAACTCTATCTTGTAAAAGAATGCTAATTTCACACTATAATGAGCAAGTTTACTGTAGAACAGCTCAACAAGAGAAATCTTAACTTAGCACTACAGAATAGTTAACCTATCATAATATAGTCTATTCTGTGGCAACTTTATAACACATCCCAGGTCTAATAAAATCACAAGGCAGTGATTTCTGTTAACTAATATACATGTAGAGATAATTGGGAATGGGGTTTAACAGTAACTACGTTGGCTGCACTTTATTTGCTCAACGTTCACATGAAGTTTGCTGTGAGTGCCGTAGATACTCAACCATTGTGTTATTACAGAACACAGATTTACACGAACCAGTGTGTTTAGCTAGTTACTTGTTAAAAGTTATTGTTCTGCCACAACTGTATGAAACTGCTCGATTTATGCAGTAATTTAATAAAACAAGAATTAACCATTTCAATGCATAAAGTCAACCAAAAAATGATCCAATACTTTAATTATCTTAAATACTTATTTCAAAATCAGCTAAATTATCAAAATGCCACATAAAAACAGTCTAATACGTCTTCAGTAGAGATCTACGGGCAACAAGAAAGGAATAAATTGCTTGACAACAACGGTGTATGCTCGGTAAACCTGCATTTTAGCGTATCTTATTATTGCATTGAATATATCCTGCGCATTTTATAATTTCTCATATCTCGCTTCGTAAACGGAAGCTGGATTGCTGAAAATAATTCTTTGCATAAACAGAAGTCAAATTGCTGAGAATAATTGTTTGCTTTAAAATAGAATTTGGCTTGATGAAAAGAATTCTTTGTGCAAATAGAAGTTGGAATGATGAAAAGAATTTTTGCGTTAAAATGGAAGTTGGATCAATGATGAAAAGAATATCTGCGTTGAAATGGACGTTGGATTGATGAAAATAGTTGCCTCTGAAACTAAAAATCGGATTGATGAAAATAAAACTTGCGTAAATAGAAGCTGTATTGATAACAGTTATTAAAAAAGTTAAAATAATTAAATACATTATAACTTTTCACTGTACGAAAGAATAAAATATGCTAAGATGCAGGAATATCGTATGCTCAAACGTAACTTTTTTGGGTAAACGTGTAGACTAGCGTCGTAAATTATTCGGACATTGTAGCATTAGTATTTTTCATCAATCCAACTTCTACTTTGGCAATAATCCTTTTCATCAATCCAGCTTCTATTTAGGCAAGAACTCGTTTCATCAATCCAGCATCTACTAAAGCAGTAATTTATTTTTTCATCACAACTTCTATTTAATTAAGAATTATTATTCAGTAATTTATTTTTTCATCAATACAACTTCTATTTAATTAAGAATTATTATTCATAAAGCCAGCTTCTATTTAACAAAGATTGTTTTCATCAATCCCACTTCTATTTAGCAAGAATTCTTTTCGTAAATCGAACTTGTATTCGACCAACGCTGAAACCCATGCAAACTATTAACGGGGACTCGGTTAATTTTGCACTTTAATCTCTTTTGTGGAATTTCGTTTCGGGAATTAGCACTAATTTTCGGTATACAGTTGGTCTAAAACTGCTTTCGGGAATTCGGTTTATTTGGCATAAATCTTAATCGCTTTCAGGGAATCGGGATTCGGTCGTGAAGTCTGTAGAGTAGACCACGCTTTGTCAGAGATATGCCAGATTTAGGTAAATTCATCGTTTCGCCGTGAATTCTGTTGAACTTCTCTAGCACCAGAATATTTTGAAGGCGAAGAAAGAAGTAAGTGTAAAAATAAGTATTTCTCAGGCAAAAAACAACCAAGACGATAAATGACTTAGCATTTACCAAAACTACAACGCAAAGAAAGAATATCAAACATTGGCGCCCAAGGCTTAATTTTCATAGATGAGAAGTGGAAAGTCGCACAGATAATTTTATTCCCGGTTGCTTTCGTACCCACAGATGTCGCCCGGCTAATTTTTCACACCTCATATTAAAATATGATATTTTACTCTTCAGGTACAGGCAACGTTTCACTCTGAAAACATAATCATTTATCGATTTCGCTTTAAGAATATAATATCATAAACTGCAATATTGATGCATATGTTTATTATATTAACTAAACCTACGCAATAATTTCCTAGCCGCCAGAGGGCCACGCTCAAACTATTCACAACGTGTTCAACGAGTTTAATTTATATTATTCATTATATTATTATATATTAATGGGTATACCTTTATTGTTGCCTTTATTGTCCTTGATAAATCATTTTATTAATGCAGCAGAAAAGAAATGATACAAAAGAGAACGAACAACGTAGGCCTACATATACTTTGAGAGTTATACGTGCAGATCAAAGCCAAACTACATAGGACTAGCAAATAAATAATGTTCCTGACTGCTAGCCTAATTGTACCGTTGTAGCCTACGTGGAATAGAATGGGCTGTCATAATGGGTAGGCCTATACCTTTAGGTACAGAATGATCGCAGTAGGCCCTAAGTACTTATAATTGCCAGAGAGCTGGCCTAATTGTCAACGTGCGTGTGAAAAATGTTTAGTCCCAGGAAAAGTCACTTAGATAAACATTGAATTGTGCTAGCATACACGTGCTATGATCTCACACGATCAATTCATTTAAAAATGAAGTGGAATCATCGACGCATATTAGAAGGGATGGAATACAGATTGTACGTACGTTCTGCATAACGCTGATCTCATAAGGTCGACATAGGCCTATACAGCAGCCTATTATTATATATATAGTTGTTGTCACTATTTTTACCTGAAATATCCGAATATTTGTTATATATAAATGTCAACATATGCACAACTCGATCTTTTCTCCATTGCACGCTTAAATAAAGAAAAACAGATTTAAATGAATATACTTAGCTCTGGCTAGAAAAAGCACTCGTTGAATACACGTCGGAAACCCTACATTACGCCAATATAATTGCATTCGTCACATATATCGTCACATATAGGGACAACATAGCCTATATAGAGTCAACATTCGTGGCTTTTGACATTGGATCAACGTTGGCCCAATGTTGGTATTATGCTGGAGGTGTGACGTTGGTACCTACCGACGTAGTAACATACATCAGAAACATCGGAAATTCTATAATATCTAAATGTCAACATATGCTGACTTCTCAGTCCCTGGCAGACACGTCAAGATAATGCATAAAACGTTGGTCCAGCATTGGTTCAAGCCCGGCGGATGTAACATTGGATATAGTGACAACATGCCAACATTGGGCCAACGTTGATCCAATGTCAAAAAACCACTAACATTGGCCCCATGTTGTTCTTAAGTCGAATGGAATTAAGTTAAACTACACATTTTAAAACTATGACAGAGATCTGACGTTGGCCCAGCATTGGTCCGACGTATGTAACATTCAACATAGGGAAAGATGGGGCCAACGTTAGTGGTTTTTATGACATTGGATCAACGTTGGCCCAATGTTGGTATTCTCTGGGAGGAGTGACGTTGGCCCTACGTTAGTCCGATGTATGTAACATAGACTACATCAAACTTATCGGGAATTCTATTATATCGAAATATCAGCCTATTGTAGAATTCGTTTTCCTTGGCAAACCTAGATATGCAGAACACCGATTTAAGTTAAACTAGGGCCTACACAGGCGGCCTATGTAACATTCGACATAGGAACAATATTGGGTCAACGTTAGTGTTTTTCTGACATTGGATCAATGTTGGTTCAATGTTGGTATTCTGTAGGTTGGGTGACGTTGGCCCTACGTTGGTCCGATGTATGTAAAACATCAGAAATATCGGTGATTCTATGACATAAATCTCATCCTATGGAGAATTCTTTGTCCTGGCACGCCTAGACATACAGAAAATGGAATTAAGTTAAAATACACATTCTTTAACTATGAAAGAGATCTGACGTTGGACCAGCATTGGTCAGACGTAGGCCTATGTAACATTCGACATAGGAACAACATAGGGCCAATGTTAGTGTTTTTCTGACATTGGATCAACGTTGGATCAATGTTGGTATTCTGTAGGTTGGGTGACGTTGGCCCTACGTTGGTCCGATGTATTTAAAACACATCAGAAATATCGGTGATTCTATGACATAAATCTCATCCTATGGAGAATTCTTTGTCCTGGCACGCCTGGACATGCAGAACATGGAGTTAAGTTGAAATGCACATTCTTTAACTATGAAAGAGATCTGACGTTGGACCAGCATTGGTCAGACGTATGTAACATTCGACATAGGAACAACATAGGGCCAACGTTAGTGTTTTTCTGACATTGGATCAACGTTGGATCAATGTTGGCATTCTGTAGGTTGGGTGACGTTGGCCCTACGTTGGTCCGATGTATGTAAAACACATCAGAAATATCGGTGATTCTATGACATAAATCTCATCCTATGAAGAATTCTTTGTCCTGGCACGCCTGGACATGCAGAAGATGGAGTTAAGTTAAAATGCACATTCTTTAACTATGAAAGAGATCTGACGTTGGACCAGCATTGGTCAGACGTATGTAACATTCGACATAGGAACAACATAGGGCCAACGTTAGTGTTTTTCTGACATTGGATCAACGTTGGATCAATGTTGGCATTCTGTAGGTTGGGTGACGTTGGCCCTACGTTGGTCCGATGTATGTAAAACACATCAGAAATATCGGATATTCTATGACATAAATCTCATCCTATGGAGAATTCTTTGTCCTGGCACGCCTGGACATGCAGAAAATGGAATTAAGTTAAAATACACATTCTTTAACTATGAAAGAGATCTGACGTTGGCCCAGCATTGGTCCGACGTATGTATCAAAGTTCATAATATCGGAAATGCTATGATATTTAAGTGTTAAATTTATGCAGAATTCTTTGTTATTGGCATGCTTAAATAGGTAAAAACGGAATTAAGTAAATATACATATTCTATGACTGCAAAACAGGACACGTGGAATATACGTCGTACACCCTACATTCCCCCAATATTGCATTCGACATAGGGACAACGTTGAGCCAACGTTAGTGGTTTTCATGACATCGGGCAAACATTGGCCCGATGTCGGTGTGCTGGCTGGGAATGAAGCCTTACATTCCCTCTAAAGAATGGTATATTTGTTTCTCTTCTGGGATGAAAACTGAATACGCTACAGGCAAAAAACTAAGGGGGGAGTCCTTCCATTCAGCCATTTTTCACGCATATTATGGGTATTATTATTTATTTTGACCACTTCCGGTTATCAAAAGACAAACATTTAAGTATGCAAATGAAGCCCTACATTCCCTCTAAAGAATGGTATATTTGTTTCTCTTATAGGATGAATAGTCAATAAGCTACAGTCAAAAAACTAGGGGGGGGATCCACCACCCCCTTTGGTGCCTCGGGTATATCGGGTATAACTTTTGAATGGCGTTGGCTACCACCATGATATTTACCTCACAATGTGCGCCAATGAATCTGCTACAGCTACCTAAATTACCAAAATTATATTCCATATGAAACAATTTTTTTTCATAAAAACTTAGGGGGTGGCAACCACCACCCCTTGGGGTAGCTGGATAATTGCCTTTTTAGACAATCGTAAACATGCAACCAAATTCAATGGCTTACTTTTCGCAATTATTAGTATCTGCGCCAGCATAGTTCAGGGATCGGGTTTGGGACCAGCTAACTTTATAACAGCTATTTCAAAACTCAAGCCGGTCCACCCTTCAAACAGGTTAATCAAATATGCTGATGACAATAATTATTAGCCTTTCTCTTGAGTCCTGATACCCGCCTCACATAGTCTAGTGCAACGATCGCAGCAGAACTAGACCACGTCACAGATTGGGCTGCAACCTGTAACTTAAAACTGAACTCAAAAATGACCTTTCAGATGGTGATTCGTCGGCCACAGGGGCGTGCTGGGCGTGACGCGGTTCCGATTACTACTCCGGAACTGACAAGGGTCTCCATCATGGTCATCTTGGGTTTTACAATGAATGAAGCTTTGAGTTTCGAGTCACACGTCACCCGTATATGTTGTCAGGTCAGACAATCGCTGTATGCCTTGCGCATCCTCGTGGCGCATGGTCTTTCAGGCCCTATGCTATACGACGTGGTTCGTGCTACAACGGTGGCCCGAATGCTCTATGCTGCTCCGGCTTGGTGGGGGTTTGCAGGGCAACAAGAAAAGAACTGCCTTCAGTCGGCGATGCGGCGTCTGATTCGTCTGCGGTACCTGCCAGAGGACAGTGCTTCGTTTGAACATCTTTGCGACTGTGCTGACTCACGCCTCTTCTCTGCGATCCTAAAAAACCCGGGGCATGTACTCCATGGGCTACTCCCCAAAAAAGCCGCTCCCCTACACCCCTGCGCCGAGATTACATGACCGTTTTATTCCACAAGCGGACAATCTCTCACGCAGATCGTTTATAATAAGAATGTTACAGGCCTACTCTGTATAAATGTATGTAGGCTACACCAAAGTGCGGATATACAATTGGTTGAATAAAGAATATACTTACTTACTTACTTACTTACTTGAGTAGGCAACCAATTAAAAATATCTATGTGACATTTTATCAACGAGCAGCGCCTTCAACAACAGTTTACAGTAGCTATTGTGTATGTAACAGGCTGTTACTGTTTAGTGAATTACTTAATTGGTCTACAGGCTATTAAAAGCTATGAAAAAATGATAGCAAATAGTATTCATGCAATGCATAGTTCAATGTTGCTTGTGAAGAAGACATTAGTGGAGTGTATTTATTGCAAGTGAAATGTATTGCGCCTAAAACTGCAGCGTTCGGTAAAAATCGTTAGCAATTGCATCTAAGTTCAGTCCTGTACATAGGCTTTTGTGAACATGTAGGATTACAATGTGATTAAGTCATTCTTGAGTCATGGTAGACCTGAGATAAGTTTCCAGTATACGAAGGACTGAGAATGACCGCTCAGCTATGCTTGTTGTGAGTGCACAACATGCACAGCCGCTAAGCAGAAGAGCCTAGCTAGTTCACTTTCAACAAGCGAGTTCCTTCTGAGACATCTGACCAGAAATGATCAAATGCAGTGTTGCAACGCAAAGCGACCACATCAGACTTCAGCTGTGTTTGGTACAGGTCGAGGTCATGTCTGAATAATGCTTATGGAGACGGTCTCGTCCCGTGAAAAAACTGTGTAGGGCCTACATCAGACGTAGAAGAAAGTTAAATGCCTAACTGTAGACATTGTTGCACAGGAGCGCTTGCTTTGGCTTGGCAGATTCAGACAATGCATCGAGGAACTGCAAGAGACTGAAATAGCTGTTGATAACTGTCTTCAAAGACAGTCACTGTGGTTGAACGAAAAACTATCGTTAGATCATGCGATTTTGGGTATTTGTGTTGTACTGCTTCTCAAGTTGTGGGATTACTGGAATATAATGTAACACATTTGAAATTAAGGTCTGAATTCTTCTGGGTGCCAGGCACCCACTGAACTTTCTCTCTGGGTGCATTGGCACCCGAGACTCCCAAGAAGTCGGCGCCTATGTCAACAGGCGCTATAAAACTGGTCATAAGCATGTAACAAGTAAATAAGAGACAGTGCAAGTGATTTCTTCTTCTCCCTTCTTTTCAACCCCCATCTGTCTACCATCAGCGACTTGCACTTTGATAATTACTGAGTTGATAATCTTGAACTCGAAAAAGCATTGACAGCGTTGCATGCGTTAATGTGAAAATTAAGAAGCTCCAATGCTTTCAGACATTACTACTCGTATGTAAACGGAAAACAAATGTAGGCTAACGGCTACTGAGATTGCTAAATATTTCTGTGGCGAAAACGGAATTCTGTCTGGGTTTTGTCGTCTTTCGATGACCCCACGTATGGGACCACTGTGACAAAAACGGGGCTCGGCAGGAACGGCGTCTTCCGCTTCTCTCAGGATGGCGAGGGAAGGCGCGTGTCGCTCAGTACGGGAGCATAAGTCCGACCTCCGTCGTCTATCGAAGGTTTTCTCGTCTGCCCGTCGATGAGCCGTAGCAAGCAATGTCAACACCGAAGGATTCAACACAGGAAGTTTAAAGTAACGATCTTTTATTAGTCAACACGTCATAAGCCTCTGACGTCATCAGCCGACAATCAACGACAATCTCACAATCACAACCAAATACTACTCCAAACCAAACTTATCTACACAGGAGCGCTTCTATTTATAGCTACCCCAGCCAATCAGCGGAGCCCTCCAAAGAGGCCAAGCCTAAGGGGGCGGAGCCTAAATGAGGCCAAGCTAGAGAGGCCAAGCCTAGAAGAGGCCAAGCCTACGAGGCCAAGCCTAAGGGGGCGGAGCCTAAAAGAGGCCAAGCTAGAGAGGCCAAGCCTAGAGAGGCCAAGCCTAGAGAGGCCAAGCCTAGAGGCCAAGCCTAGAGAGGCCAAGCCTAGAGGCCAAGCTAGGGAGGCCAAGGCTAGCAACCCAAAGCGCGCTACCGGCAAAGGCGGGGGGGAAAGCAGGAGGCCACACCGCGCCAACAGGGGCGCCACCGGCGGGGAAGGGAAAAGGGACCAAGCAAGAAGGCTGACCCGGGGAACCCACCCGGGCGCCACACCCTCCCCCCGCTACAATAAGAGATGACCTCATCTCTCGAGGCTCCCCAAGCCCCAACAACAACAACGGCTTAACTACGCGGCCAACGGGCCAAGTCTCTAAAGACATTTTCCAAAAAGTCCTCGCTAAATTTCGCGTGACCAACGGGCCAAGTTTCCAAATGTCCAGCCAGAGTCCGGCTAACACGAGCGGTCTACTAAGTCTGCAAAACCTGAATTTCTATCACGATTTGCGGCCAACGGGCCAAACAAAACTAAGAGTCTCTGAACTGTCCCTAAAATGTCGCAGCCAATCTTGGTGATTTTAGGACGTGGCCAACGGGCCAAACAATCTACGAAAGGCCTATGAAATCACAAGAGGCTTTATTCTGAACTTATCGAGGTCCTATCTGGGACTAACTAAAAGGTTCAAAGTCATCTTCATGGGAAAAGGACAGGCAGCCTAATCTTCTAGATCCGAGTCTATTATGACGACACTCTCAGCCGATTCACTACCAGAAAACTCACCGTCGGTGGTCTCCATGGACGTCGAGGGGCTGCGCTGCCCCGAGGACTGGTACTCGGACTCAGAGTCACCATTAGGGATGCCGGAAGGCGCGTAGTCAGGGTCGGCGACTGAATCATCGGTCACCGAAGGGGATTCCTCTTCTGGATCGTCCTCAGGGTCCTCAGGAGGTAACTCGGGATGCTCGTCCATAGGCTCGTCTGGAATGACTATAGGCGCCTCGTATACGGACCCTGGCTCCGGCGGCGGTGACGGTGTGCGCCGCGTAACGGTGTTCGTTTTGCGGCGGATAACCGCCGTCTCTTCCATGTAGATCGAGTGGGCAGCCGCAGAAGGAAAGTCGGGAAGGCGCTCGCTGACGCGTTCGAGGAATCGCTCCCGATCGCAGACGAGGCCCAATGTTCGCCCCCATCTCCGGACGATGGCTAGGTCCTCCCGGGAGGGTGACAACGGAGGCGCCTCCAGAGGCGCAGGCATCAAGTTCCCTGGGCGAGCCGCAACGTCAACTTCGTCCCCGCGAGCGCCAAGGTGGTATTCGATACGGCGGGCTTCCTTGTCGTCTTCCTTCGGATGGCCCTCATCGCCCGGTTCGTCCTGGCCGGCACCAAAGTCGTCTTCATGCGGACGGGCTTCAAGGTCCGGTTCGTTCGGGCCAGCCTCATAGTCATCTTCATGCGAACGAGCTTCTTCGTGCGGAGGAGCTTCAAGGTCCGGCAATCCACCCAGCAGCAAGTCAGGCGCCGCGGGCAGAAGGCTGATAAGAAGATCCTGAAGTTCGTCGGCGTCTAGGTCACTCAACAGCGGGGACGACTGGCACTGGACCGGGCTCTCTGGAGGCACCGGCGAGGCAGAAACCGTGGCATCGTCCCGCTCCGTCGTCACCGAAAAAGAAGGCACCTCTCGCAGCCATGGAAGCCAATCCGACTCCGTTAGGCATGGCAGCTCCAAGACTTCGGCCAAACCACTTCCAGAGGGGCAAGTCCCGTTGCCGGAGAAAGTGATGGCTCGAAGAGTTCCATTACCCGACGAACTTTCCCCGCAGCCCGGCCCATTTTCTTGTGGCTCTCCTTCACGTGTCGTCCTCTCGATTGCACCGCATACTTCCCCGTGAAACACGCAAGGCAAATATCACACCGGATCACTGTGTGTTCTTCCATGTCTCTGGTTCGAATGAAACTGTCACGTCTCCGCTCGACTATTGTCTTTGGTTGCCATGGAGACGCCAAAGCTGACAGCCAATGCCTCGCAGGACGAGCGCTGTCGGCGGGGGGGGGGAAAGAAGATCCCAGCTAGAGAGGCCAAGCCTAGAGAGGCCAAGCCTAGAGAGGCTAAGGCTAGAGAGGCCAAGCCTAAAGAGGCCAAGCCTAAAGAGGCCAAGGCTAGAGAGGATAGACCAATGAGAGACCAGACCACTGAGAGACCAGACCAATGAGAAACCAAGGTTAGAGAAAGACATGGGGCAGAACATCGTCCAAATTCCTTTTGACGGCTGCTTATAACCTCCCCTACCATGGCGTTCACGGGCTTGGGCAGGCCCCCCCTTAAGCCACCCTCCCTGGGATGATAGCTACTCTCCCGAAACAGGTCCCCCTCAAATCTCGTACCCTGGTCGGCCAATATTGGACGCGGAGCCCCATACCTCCCAACTAGGTTTCCCACTAGGGCCCTAGCTACCGAGGAACCCTCCTGTCTGGCCCAAGAAATAACATTCCCACTCTTAACAGGACCACCCATGGTTATCCGTAGAAATAGGAACAGCATCCCAATCAATTGCCGATAACCTATGCAAAATCTTAGCGAGCCGTCCTTCTTGCGCGCCAAGACCACGTTCGCGGCCCACTCGCTCACAGCAGGTTCAATGATCCCGTCGGCTAGCATACTGTCCAGCTGCGTATCGATCGTGGCCCTATGCGGCAGCGGTTGTCGTCTTAATGGCTGTCTTACGGGGCGCGCATCGCCGGTCTCTATCTTATGGGTGCATACAGAAGTTTTGCCTAAATCGCGGTCAGTAGCGGAAAAGACATCACTATATTCAGCAAGCAAAGCGCCCAACCGTTCCCTAATCTCAGGCGGCACTTCTTCGGGCAAATCCGCGAGCAATTTCTCGCTCGGCGAGGCATGGTCAGCCGCGTCCCCGTTCTCGCGATTCCTCTGGTTCAGCTCTACCTGAACCGGGTGCAAATCCCCTAGTGGCTGGTTCTTAGGCAGCCGAACCGGATCCTCACTTAAATTGACCACCCTTACCCGGGCATCGGCGTAGTCTCCGACAACTACGCGGGCAAGATGAACCCCAGGTTGGATCTCCCTAGCCTCCGTCATCCAGGCTGGCGCTATGGTCGTTAGATCCCCATACATTGTCTTAATGGGTATATCCCTCTGGGACTTAGGGGCCACCAACACCTCCTCGGCGACGATCACGCGCCGGCACCACGTGGACCCATTTCCCCTCACCAAAGAGATACGCCTGCGCCTCACAAATAGGAATCCCATACCAAACCCTAAGCGGCAGCGATGTTCCCGTAACCAGTCCATGCCTAACATGGGCTCCGTGATCTGATCGGATACAAGGAAAGAAGTATGGATATAAAAATCCCTCTCTATCCTAATGGGCACCCGCACCTCTCCCAGGACATTTATGTCGGACCCATTAGCAGCCATCAAAAAGCGATTGCAAGAGCGAAGTTCTAACCCGTCGACAGTAGATGCAGGCACCAGGCTGACTTCCGATCCAGTGTCGATCAGGCATAGCTGCGGTCGTCCGTTGATCTCTCCGCGAATGTAGACGGCGTTGCTAGTGGCGCGGTTCGGCACCTTCGGGCGTGTCGTATGGTTCATGGCCACCGGGTCCGGTGGCGTCGAAGCATCGGGCTCAGTCGTCGATGTCTCGTTCTGGCGGTTCTGGGATCGGCGAGCTTGGCGGCAGTTGCGGGCGATATGACCGGCTCGTCCGCAGTTGAAGCAGGTCGTTGAGCGTCGCTGATTTTCCGGAGGGCCCGCGCGGTCTCGCTCAGGCCGGGCGTCTCGGTAGGGCTCTTCTTCTGTCGAATTTTCCTGGCGAAGTTCGCGGAATTGCTGGTCAATTCTTCTCTCGATCTCTCGCTGAAATCTCCGCTGTTCGTCCTTCTGCGTCGCCAGAAACCGGTCCATTTGCGCCTGCAGCTGGGCACTCAGATCAGTTTCCTGAGTCCCGCGCACTCGGTTTGGCTGTCGGCGGCGATCGTCGGCATCGTTCGTCCGTTGATAGGCCTCCAGGCGCAAGGTTGCCCGGTACGCCTCGTCCAGGTTCTTCGGTTCTCGCTCACGTACTTTGAGCGAGAGCTCCCGGTCTCTCATGGCTTCCAAGAAGGCGTCTTTCGCGATGATCTGCGTAGTCTCGTTGGAGGGCACCGGGTAGGCCAAGACAACCAATCGTCGGATCTCATGCAGCAGGTCGCTCAGGTTTTCTTCCGGGCGTTGGCGTCGGTAGTACAGCTGGGCACGGAAGGTTTCTGCCTGGCCTTTCGTCCCGTATCTCTGGCGAAGGCGTTCGACAAGTTCCTCGTAGCTTACGCTCGGTTGAGCGCCAAAGTCCCAGAGAAGTTGCGTAGCGGCCTTCTCCAACGAACATCGCAAGTAGTCGACCCGGTCCGCGGCCGTCCACTGGTTGTGTCTCGCGCAGACCTCGAATTGCACTAGGAACGACTCCAAAGAGCCCGTCCCATCAAACTTGCCTGGCTTCATCGGCGTCGGGCGGCTTCGCAGTATGTTACCGACACTTTCTAGCAGATTCGGCGTCGAAGTCCCCGGCGCGTCCGGTCGCCTTTCAGTCTCTTCGCGGAAGCTCGGTTTCAATTTCATCTTCTCCGTCGTCGATTCGCCCGTCTTTTCACGGAAGCTCGATCTCATCGGCTTCCAGACCGTCTCTTCCTCCTTCCTTTCGCGGGCGGTCGCTCCCAGCAGCATGTCGTCAAAATCACCCAGCAACCGGTTCTCACCTGGCGGCGTTCCCATCGTCGCTCTCCTCGCAGCTGGCGTCGACATCTCGGCCGGCGTGCGGATCGGACCTGGCATCGGATAGGCTATCGTATCGTCGTCGTCGTTTCCCTGGAACATCTTCGGTTGATTTTAGCGTCGTCGGCGGCAGGAACTCTCCAACAAAACCCCACAGCTTTGGTACCACTGTGGCGAAAACGGAATTCTGTCTGGGTTTTGTCGTCTTTCGATGACCCACGTATGGGACCACTGTGACAAAAACGGGGCTCGGCAGGAACGGCGTCTTCCGCTTCTCTCAGGATGGCGAGGGAAGGCGCGTGTCGCTCAGTACGGGAGCATAAGTCCGACCTCTGTCGTCTATCGAAGGTTTTCTCGTTTGCCCGTCGATGAGCCGTAGCAAGCAATGTCAACACCGAAGGATTCAACACAGGAAGTTTAAAGTAACGATCTTTTATTAGTCAACACGTCATAAGCCTCTGACGTCATCAGCCGACAATCAACGACAATCTCACAATCACAACCAAATACTACTCCAAACCAAACTTATCTACACAGGAGCGCTTCTATTTATAGCTACCCCAGCCAATCAGCGGAGCCCTCCAAAGAGGCCAAGCCTAAGGGGGCGGAGCCTAAATGAGGCCAAGCTAGAGAGGCCAAGCCTAGAAGAGGCCAAGCCTACGAGGCCAAGCCTAAGGGGGCGGAGCCTAAAAGAGGCCAAGCTAGAGAGGCCAAGCCTAGAGAGCCAAGCCTAGAGAAGCCAAGCCTAGAGGCCAAGCCTAGAGAGGCCAAGCCTAGAGGCCAAGCTAGAGAGGCCAAGCTAGGGAGGCCAAGGCTAGCAACCCAAAGCGCGCTACCGGCAAAGGCGGGGGGGAAAGCAGGAGGCCACACCGCGCCAACAGGGGCGCCACCGGCGGGGAAGGGAAAAGGGACCAAGCAAGAAGGCTGACCCGGGGAACCCACCCGGGCGCCACACCTCAGTGAAATGTGCATAATTCCATCATGAATAGCAAAAAATATAAAATTTCTTTAAAATAAATATCTTCATTGATATTTTTTGAGAAATTGCAATAAAAACTTGTTCAATGACTGTTTACCAACATTACGTTGATCCACATAGGGATCGCTTATGTTCATGAGTAAAGTAAAGTGTAGTTTCTTCCAAAGTTCAAACGACCACGCAAGACGAAACGTCGATGGCGCTGAGCAATTATTAATGAAGTACTTACTCACTGATCGTCTGAGTTGAGACTCAAACCCTTACCCTCCACGTTACAAGCCGAGCGCTCTAACCAATCGGCCACTGTGCCTTGGTCCCGGCGTTGCCAACATCCGCCTCCGCCGTCGTTAATCCCTTAATCCTTTACCGACGAGCTGCTTATGGTTTCCCATACATTTTAGGCTAGTACACACTCGTCGTTAAAGGGTTAAGTTGAAACCAGTCGCTAAGCAAAGCGATTTCTGTCACTTAATGGTTTGCGTGTTGTTTTAATGGCAGCAGGACAGTGGCAACAATTCAGCGCAGTCATATTTTCACCTGTCTTTTCTTAAAAGAACTGAGAGGAAAATAATTATGTGTCTGAATTGCATGTACAAAACGACTTCTGTAAATTGGATAAATGGTCATCCAAACAGGGACAATTTTAAAGTAAGTAAAATATAAATTCATTGGAGGAGGAATCAGTGTGAAAATATAATGATTGACCTATACAGTGCTGATGCCAATGTCAAATGATGAAAGGCTAATGAGAAAATAGTTGAAACATTTTAAATTTTATTCAAATCTGAGGCAGACAAGAGGAATGTTACATGGAATGCCTGAAGTAGTCAGAAACATTAACTGCACACTCTTCATAAAAATGTCAAACTACATCAACTGTTTAAATTTGTGTATTAGAATGAAATCGTGTGTAGTTGACTAGAGCTAATCTCAAATAAATTCATAGGCCTACTACACACCGAACACAAATCAACAGCATAATTGAAAATATCAGTCGCCAACTTTGTGTCAGAAAACACGTTATTAAGACAAGTTGGTTATATGGACATCGTCGATTTCATGAAACCAGGACAGATAAACTTAGAACTAACAAAACCTGATAACGCCAAAACTGATGAAACACTAATAGACTGAAGTATAGAGTCGTGAACTAATATCTTTTCAGTGTTCTAGAAAAGTAAAAACCGGTGAAACACGAATAGACTTAACTATACATGTAAAGTCGTGACCTAATCTGCTTTCAGTGTTTTTGGAAAGTAAGTACATAGTTCAATTTGAAATATTTCAAGAAATGTGTCTTTTTCTGGAGCTTCAGAGTAGTGATGGTAACAATGTTCCATAAATTCCTTTTCAATTTCAAACATTTGATCACACATCCCACATCCATACGACCTAAAAATTAAATCATCAACATAATCTCTGATTCTAGAGTCAACGCCTGAACATCGTTCTTCAACTTCAGTGGGATACTTTCTCTGCACAGAGAGATCTTGTTCGGTTGCTGTAGTCGCTGATAACAGTTTTCTATCAACACACTTTTCATAACCCGTGCTGAATTTCTTATTGAAAGTATTTGCATGGTATTCCTGTTCGATGGTGGGCACAATGCTTTCACTGAATTTACTCTCGGTAGCATTGGATCTCGCATGGTAGTTGAAAACATCACTACGTGAAAATGCAGTGTCACATAATTTCCATTTAGATGGCTTTTCCTTGGCGTGTTTTCTCGAATGCAGTTTGAGAGCTTCACTCGATGCAAATGCTTTCTTACAGAACTTGCACTTGTATAGTTCTTCTGCAGAGTGCGTTCTTTTGTGGCATTCTAGATCACTCTGACGTGTAAAGGTTTTGCGACATAAGGTGCAACGATATGGTTTTTCTCCGGATTGGATTCTCACATGATACGAAGCAGTACTAATCTGTGTGAATGCTTTGTGACATTTGTATGGTCTTTCTCCAGTGTGGGTCTGTGTATGGCAGTTTAGAGTGGTCTTCCTTGAAAATAATGTGTGGCATAAATTACACAGATACGGTTTTTCTCCCGTGTGGATTGTTTTATGTTGGCTAAGGCCATTCCTCTGTGCGAATGTTCTATGACATAAATTGCACTGATACGGTTTTTCTCTAGTGTGGATTATTTTATGTTGACTGAGGCCATGCCTTTGTACAAATGTTTTATGACACAAATTGCACTTATATGGTTTTTCTCCAGTGTGGGTTCTGGTATGGCAGTTTAGAATAGTCTTCCTTGAAAATACTTTGTGACATAAATTGCACTGATAAGGTTTTGCTCCAGTGTGGATTATTTTATGTTGGCTAAGACCATGCCTCTGTGCAAATGTTTTATGACATAAATTGCACTTATATGGTTCTTCGTCGGTATGGGTTCTTGTATGGCAATCAAGAGAACGCCTCTGTGCAAATACCTTGTGACAAACCTGGCAATTGAATGGTTCATCTCCAATGTGTGTTCTTTTGTGGCATTCTAAATAATCCCTACGAGTATACCCTTTTTGACACCAATTGCATTTGAATGGTTTTTCTCCAGTGTGGGTTCTTGAATGGTCGTTTAGATAACTCTTATATGCAAATCGTTGGTTGCATAAATTGCATTTGTATGGTTTTTCTCCAGTGTGCATTCTCGTATGAATTTGAAGATTGCCTCCCTGTGCAAATCCTTTGTGACACAAACTGCATTTATATGGCTTCTCTCCCGTATGAGTTCTTGTGTGGATTTTCAGACTGTAAATCCGGCCAAATGCTTTGTAACAGAGTTCACATTTAAATTGTTTTTCATTCACATGGATTATTCTCTGCATTTTCAGACCTTCGAAAGAATAAAAACTTTTATTTACATTAATTTTCTGTATTATCTAATCTAATATGAACATTTGTATAATGCTTCTCACATCAGAGCTATTTAGACGCGCGATCAGCATGTTTCTAGTGACGAATGTCCCCCTTGAGTGCTTGCTAATCCAGAGATTTCCATCCCCTCACGAAAGGGATGGTGTGTGTATTGGTTGAGTGCATAAAGGAGGGAATGGTAGGTCCAGCAGTTTTGTGTGATCCGATTACACTGATGGAATGGATGAGCAAATCCTGAGAAGACATATGCCTATCGTCGGAGGTGATGACGAGAACAGGAAACCCTACCAGGGAGTGGACAAACTCTCGTACATGTTGGCGATGAGCAAATTGCGTGAGGAGTTCCAGGAACCGCATAGGGTCCGCGTCGGAGGAGTCTTCGAGGTGGCTACTAATGTGCATCCAAACGCACTAAGGATGGAAGTTTCAAGTAAAATGACACTAGCGCTAATCCAGCAACTAACAGGAGCTTTGGTTTAACCTGGAAAATCTAAATTTGATGACATTAATTATATATATATAAAATATATATATATATATATATATATATATATATATATATATATATCTGGGTTGATGACATCAGTAGGCCCTGTGGCTAAGAAACCACAACGTTAAACAAATTTATCATTGAGTACTGTAATTAAAATTTAAAATAGACCTATTATTAAACGGTAAGAGTCGTACTGCAACATTTGGTGCGTTATAACTTCCCATATTTTTCATACTATTGTTATGGTTATTTTAACTGTTCTTTCATAAAATAATAATTATTATAAACATGTTTCGATAAGGAAGAATTCCGCCTCAGAAGTAGAATTTTCGATACAATTCTGCGGCGGAAGACCTTTGCGCATGCGCAACCTTCGGCGCATGCGCATTGTTCAAAATGCGTTACTTTCTATAAATTGGCGTCGTGAGGGTCGGTTAGGGTCAGGTTAGGCTTCGTGAGGGTCGGTTAGGGTCAGGTTAGGCGCTGTGACGGTCGTTTAGGGTCAGGGTTAGAGTCGTTTTTAGGTAAAATGTGAAAAAAATTCCGCCGTAGAAGTAAATTTTCGCGAGTTGCGTGGCGGCATTTTTCCCCGCAGAAGCACCACGCTTAGGCTAAAGTCGTCTGACAAGCGCGGCCTAGGCCTACTTACTCAACATTTATAATAGTCATAACATAATAATTATATTAGTAATCCGGGCCGACTGTGAGGTAGGCATATAATCCCGGTATATAGGATAATGTTTTATTGGAAAATTAACTTGGCATAACTCACGAAAAGTAGTAGGCCTAACATAGTGAAAAACAACAGTTACTGTTTCTTTAAATTTGTCGACCTCGTCAAAATGGCGTCACAGAGAAAGAAAATAAAATCACGGTGGATGAAATATTGCAATGACGTCATACTTAGCAGGTAGGCTACTATAAAATTTAAAAAAAATTGGAATCATTAATTTTGGCCTGCAGTACAACTAAAAATTGTGTTGAAAAGGCGATCTCCTATAAAACTCCACAATAGCGCTTATTTCAAATAAGTAACAACTAATTTTTTATCAAATCTGGAAAAGAAACAAAAATTAAAAGATGTCGTGAACCTTCTATCGGGAAATAGCTTCCGATGCAAATATTTGATAGGGCCTTTGTGCAGATTTTTCTATAAGAAAAATTAAAATGAAAAGTACTGATTTTAACTACAAACATCGCTGTTTTTTAATATTTACCGAGTAGAACTGGAACATTCGCAACGCTGCGACTTAATGCAAGGAACGTTGCTCGTCATTAAAAAAAACTGGAGTAAGAATAAATCAAACTAATGCCAGATTCCGTTGACTTAATGACTTTTAGTTAGGGTGCCTTACTCTGGAAAAGCTATAAGCAATAAGCTATAGGGCATACGCTTTGCTCAGACCAACTTCGTTCGGCTTCCACGCAGGCAGCAACGGCACTACTGCAAATCGCAGAAGTATCAACAATACCATTACTAGTTACAGTAGTACCGGTAGTCTCTTCTTTCGAGTTAAAGCTTGGCAAACGATGAGATTCATAACGAAGTTTCTGATTTTAGTTTACTGGTTCGACTTAATTTTATTCACCTCCGCCTCTAATAATATGTCATTGTGTTATTTAATAATATAATGAAACAGAAATCTCTCTGCGTGCGTGCATGCATGCATCTGAACGTGGTGTAACGCTGTTTTCGACAATATGGTTTACGTCACTGCACGTCATCGCAATAACCAAATAGGCCTATAAACGTTGTCATAGCAACGCTAGATTATGCAGCACGACATTTGGGTCCTTATACATTTCTATAATGGGAATGGAGAGAAGAAGGGGCGGGTCTGCCATGCACGATCGCAGCGAGAGGCGTGGGGGAGAGAGGGCCGGACGTTGAAGGGAGGGAAGGACGTACGGACGGCAGAGAAGTACGGCGGAGGGACGGACGGGCGGAGGGAGAAGACATGCACGATCGCCGCGAGAGACGTGGGAGAGAGAGGGACGGACGTTGAAGGAGGGGAAGGAGGTACGGACGGACGGCAGAGAAGAACTGGCAGGGAGGGAGGGACGGAGAGGGAGAAGACTTATGTCAATCATAGCACGAGAAGACGCATCTCTTGACATTTTCAAATTGTTTTTAACCGTCTTAGGACGGGCAAACATCTAGTATTTTTATAAAAATGCAGGCACATAGTAATATTCCTTTTTAGATTCAATCATACCGAATCATGCCAATCATACGACATCTTAACATCGTGTAAGCTTCAAACGTATCATTGTTCGATCTGGTAGCTTAGCCATATTTCAGCACAACTGATTTCTTGTAAATAAGCGAAGTAGGCCTACAATATGACGTGCAGACATAGATACAAACATAGAAAGTAACAGCATATAATTATTATATATACACTGTGTCCACGATAAAGTAGATCACTAGACGTTGTAAAATATCTTGGTCATTTGTAGTACTATAGGTACTAAATTTGGTACACATGAACTTCAGTCTATTCTATCTATACCCTGCAAATTTTATTACAATTGATGCAACGGTTACGAAGATACACCCTTATAAAATTGGGTGGTTCAGGAACCAAGTTACCAACACGTAAAACGCATAGAATGACGTCATTTTTCTGGCTACCGCAGGTGCTGAAACTGTTGTTTAAAAGCGTCATTTTCGGAAACAGTTACACTACGATACCTGTTTTACGTAACAGTAGTTGTTTGTAAAGAAATGGTTTTAGTGCAGAGGACAAGATTTTAATCAAGGAGTTGAGAGAGACGAAGGGGTATGGCGCAAGGAGACTCATTACAGAATTTCCAATGAAAAATTGGTCCCTATAGCTGGTGTCAGCAAGCCGCTAAAAAAGATTGCCACAACCGGATCAGTTGCAAGGAAATAACGAGATCGGACGTTACGAACGCAAACAAATATCAATGTTGTCGAAGAACTGGTGCTGAGTCAGGATGATCAGCCGCGCACGCATGTGTCGCTGCGTTTTACGTGTTGGTAACTTGGTTCCTGAACCAAGCAATTTCATAAGGGTGTATCCTCGTAAACGTTGCATCAATTGTAATAAAATTTGCAGGGTATAGATAGAATAGACTGATGTTCATGTGTACCAAATTTAGTACCTATAGTACTACAAATGACCAAGATATTTCACAAAGTCTAGTGATCTACTTTATCGTGGACACAGTGTGTATATATATATATATATATATATATATATATATATATATATATATATATATATATATATATATATATATATATATATATTATCTAATAGAGGCACGCGTACGTAGGCTATATGCATACATAATGGGAAACAACATTATATAGGCCTAGGCCTACTCCTACAGACATGCAGACATGCATAGGCCTACATTATAGCATCTTGCCAAATAAACTGCTGAAGAAATAATAGTAATTATGATGAGATTCATTTACCATTTCTGAAGTATAGTCAAATAATTATGGTTAAACATGATTTAGTCCAATTTTCGGCAGTGAGAATACGCCTAAATAAGAGGTGGGCCTAGTGCAGTTGATTTCATTTTCTCTTCTTTTCAACCTCCTTCCGTCTACCCTCAGCGATGTTCTGTACGCCTAATGTTAGACTTGATGTCGTATACTATATGGAGTAAGTCTTAGATGAAACGAAAGAAGAGTCTCTGAGGTACTGTAGTCTATAGTATATACGAAATGCTTGATTATAAGATAGTCAGCTTTATCAGGCTTTCTTCCGTCATCGTCAATCCCACGGAGACATTCTAGGATGTCTTGTTTCGTTTAGTGCGTTGACTCCAACGTCTCAGAGTCTTCGATGGACGTAAGCTGTCTTCCTGTGCTGTGTAAATTGTCCTGCTTTTCAATTCCTTTATACGACTTCACGTCCCTTGTTTTCTCTGTAGGCTCCTGAGTTGAAGTCATCTGGGAGGAGACACTATGGTCGGGCTTACGACAACGGCAAATATAGTTGGAACTTCTCGTTCATTTTCTGAAAAACACCCATATTTATGCTTACTAATAAACTCGTATTATTATGGTCTAAGCATCAGTAGTGTAGTGGGGCGGGAACGCGGGGCAACGCCGTTCCCGCACTTTTTTCCAGGGAGGGAACGCGATCCCTCACTATTTTGCAGCATTTCTGCTGAAATAAATTAACAAAGAAGACTTCAAGACTCACAGTTTCAACTTTCAACTGCTTACTTACTGGAGCCTTTCGCAGTTTCGCAGATATAATTATGTAGGCCTATATATGTGTTGGCTTTATACTAAATATTCTATGTAAATGGCGTCTCAGCGTCTGTCTGTTGTAATTTTGTAAATAAAAGCTAATGACAAATGAAAATAGTAAGTAGTACTGTAATAACAATAAATTAATAATTGAGGAAAAACTTTGTAAGCCTAATATGAAGCGGAAACAGATGTACAGGTATGGAAACTGTTTGAATACTTGAAAACAATGTGTTACAAATAACAAATTCCTATGTATAAATATACATAATTACATTTATTAATTTTTTGGTTATTTCTTTACATTCAACAGTTTCAAAAATAGCAGCGCTCACACTATGCAAAATTCTTGCAAGATTGCACTTTTTGCTACATTTGCTACTTCAATTTCCAGGCGTTCCCCCCACTTCATTTTTTAGGACTACACCACTGCTAAGCATGTACACTGCATTTAGGTCTTGTTTAGCAATGTAGTTACTAGCTAGTTCAACTATGTCTTTTGTGCAAATAAGCAATTTCTATGGCGCCAGAACACAAAACTACACAAAACTAACATCGAGCGGAGTAAGTCTAGGTGAACTTACCAACTCTAAGAGTTAATAATTGAGAAAAAAGTACTACGACTTCCTGGCCTCACAAACAGATCTTGTTATAGTTCTTGTACCGCTGGCAATTGCAAGTAGGATTAATCGTCCATCTCATTTAATACTAGAATATGACAGACCCTGAATGTCTGCATTGATGTAAGTATCTAGACAACTAATACAATGTCTGCTTAGTAGCTTAATAAGAAGACTGTATAAGCTAACCAAAATAGTCTTAGGTCATTTAAAACAAGTGCATCAGTTATTATTATACTGTCTTACTAATAGTCCGTAGGCTTATGTAAGGAAACAAAAATTTTGGGTAGAATCTTGGCAATGATGCTTAAATTAAAGATCTGATTGTTCTGAAGCAGAAAAACGTTGTTGCCAATTTTTCTTTTGTGGTTTAGGCCCCCTAGCGGACGTTTTTAGCATGACGTCGTTTCTTCACCTTAAAACTGCCAATTAACTAAACAGATTGGTGCAAAAATTGCTCACATGATGATAGAAGCATGAAATTTGGTACATGGTAACAACATACCATGAGGACAAATTTTAGCTCTAGGGCCATCTTAGATTTGCACTCGGGACTCAATGGCAGCCATTTTCCAAAATGGCCGACCGATATAAGGACTTTTCAATATATCAGCTTGTAGTTCACTTAGAAACGTGGTCTTGGTGTCTAAACATACATATTTAGGGGCAAGGATTCCGATAGAACTAATTACAAACACTCATCTAAACGAGATTGCAGCCATTTTCCAAAGGTGCCGACCAAAAGAGATTTTTCAATAACCCCAGCTTGTAGTTCGCTTAGAATCGTGATTTTGGTCTCTAAACATACATATTTAGGGGCAAGGATTCCAGTCGAGCTAAATGCAGACAATCACCTACGCAAGATTGGTGGCCATTTTCCAAAATGGCCGACTAAAAGACTTTTTCAATAACCCCAGCTTCCAGTTCGTTTAGAATCGTGATCGTGATGTCTAAAGACACATATTTAGGGGCAAGGATTCCAATAGAACTAATTGCAAACGCTTATCTATACAAGATTTGCAGCCAGGAACGTCACTTGGGGAAGGTGAGCATTTCCCTTCCCCTCAGTTTGGGAAATTAGCTGTGATATACTCTTGACGCATCGACTATAGGCTTACATAAGGAAAGTGATAAGTTTTGGATACAATCTTTGCAATGAAGGTTAAATTCATGATACGATATTTATGAGCCAATATGTTTTCTATGGTTAACGCCCCCTAGCGGACGTTTTTAGCATGACGTCAAGATGATGACTGGGACGGAACTCGACGTGTCTTTGAAAGTGAAATCATCCCTTTTTGCAAGAATGTTGTTGGTTGCCAAGTCATCTCGTGACATCGACTTAGAAGAGGTAATAGGCATCCACGAGATTTCATGCATAAACGAGATACTGATGCAATCAGATGGGTCACTTCATCCAACCAATGACAAGAGTACTAGTGTTATCCATCTTCTGGAAGGTCTTGTGCAAACTGATAGTTTCACCTCGATTGAAGATCACACTGCAACGACTTTGGTTGTCGATGCAAGAATTAATGGCCATGCAGAACTTCAAAACCGGGAAAGATCTAGTGGAAGGTTACCGCGAGCTAATCGATACGAAAGGTCGTGGCTACGTTTCAGTGCGTGTTGTCTTTGACAACTATACCAATAGTCGGGTCAATCTATCAAAAAAAACACCTAACCCTAAAAAAATTGATACAAAAGGTTTCTCAACGGAATCTGGTACCATTTTTAATGCTTATTAACATAGTAAAAGTTTCCTTTAATCTGACCACCGGAAAAGGGTCATTTTCAAGATGGCGTCCAAGATGGCTGCCTGGAAATAAAATTGACTATATCTCAGGCTAGAAAATGAATAAAAACATTTTCTCAACGGAATTTGGTACCATTTGTAATGCTTATTGACATAGTAAAAGTCTCCTCCATTCTGACCATCGGAAAGGGTCATTTTCAAGATGGCGTCCAAGATGGCTGCCTAAAGCTAAAATTATCTATATCTCAACCTAGAAAATTGATAGAAAAGTTTTCTCAACGGAATCCTTTACCATTTGTAATGCTTATTGGCATAGTAAATATCTCCTCCATTCTGACCATCGGAAAGGGTCATTTTCAAGATGGCGTCCAAGTTGGCTGTCTAAAGCTGAAATTATCTATATCTCAAGTACTACTCAACATAGAAAGGTGTTTCTGGTGTCTAACCATAGGGTTTATTGCCCGACGTTAAGCTAATCACTTAATACACACGATTTGCTGACAAAATCATTGTCATACAGTAACATAGCTTACACATTCAATAAGTCATTAGTCATCGTCCGACTCCTCCGGAAGAAACTTGTTAGGTGGATTGTCACAGTTTGTAACTTGGCACGGTCCACAGGCGGAAGAACATGGTAATCCATTCCTTCTACAAGAGCAGCGTTGTGTCTTACAGGAATTGAGGCAGTTGCATTGAATGACTTTCAAGAGAATGTCTGGAGCAGCTTTCATAGTTGACATTACTGGTACGAACCGATTCTCCTGCAGGTTCCAACCCCAGTTCATGGCATCATACCATCCGCTTTTCCTATCCATGTCATGACCTGGTAGTACGCTCTTCGACAATGAAGTTTAGTAGCTGATTCGGTTGGGGGGAGACATTCTGGTGTTACAGATGATGAAGCAGAGACAACCTTCCTGCTGAAGTTGTTATATCTCATTTTTGCAAGTGAATCTGTGCACTTGCCACCAAAGAGGACAGCCATTGCTTGGCATCCTATGCTGTCAATAACCTCTGTGGGCTTATTTATCACGGTAAATGCGTTGGCACATGACCGAAGGACAGTGTCTCCTTTTACAAGTTTATGGAAATCATTCCTTTTGCCAACACTGAATATTCGAGAAGTGGTGTCGCAACCTGTCATGGCGTGGATAAATAATAACTGAGAAAAAATTTCATTTCCGATGATGTTCTGAAGATGGTTTATGTTATACACTTTGCCATAATCTTTTGTCTTGTCAGATCTGAAGTAAAGACTCTTACAATGTGGTTTCACATAGTGAAGGAGTAGCCTACGACAAGGAGGTCGGTGTCTTCTCCGATTAGCGTATTTGTATGTAGAAGAGATGTATCCACAGCAACCTTAACTATTTCTACGTCTGCATCTCCAAGTGCGTTGACCACTGTGCAATATTTTCCTGAGCGCATCACTCACCAACCATAGCAGTTTCTGTTTATTGTCAGCTCTTGATAAGAACTCCTCTTTCTTGCCTGAGAATTCTGTTTCAGCAGTGAAGCTGATAACGGGATATTTACTCTGTCCTCTTCTCAGATGAGTGTTGTCTTTAATGGATGGTCCTTGCTCATATCCGTCAAACACAACAGTTGTACCAGCGCCATATTGCCGGACGGTGAAGTCGGCGTACGACTGCGCAACCGCTCCATAGCTTTCTCCTTTTTTCCATGGTATCCGATGAAGTAAGGATCCTCCATCGAGAACGTATTTCTCTGTCTCTGGTAGGCCCTACGAAATTTAGTATGCCATCCCGTGCATGCTCACTGATCGCATGAGCTAGCTGTGGCTTATCAGCCTTTCTAAAGACATTCCTGGATTCAAAAAGGGCAGGAGGAAAGGACTGAGCTCGTAACTTTCACCATTGGATTTGTCAGTAAATTAACATCTAGGAAGTGATTTGCTGAACACAAAGCAATAAAGCCAACGGTTAGTTCCAGTTAGCTGACTGTTAAGTGTTTAATGACCCTATGTCATGACAAAGATGATTAGGGTCGACCTTCTACTTACTTCAGTCTGGGACTGGCACTACCAGAGTAGGGGCAGTGGCAACGTTAAAGCTTATGGCTAGACACCAGAAACACCTTTCTATGCTGAGTAGTGCTTGAGATATAGATAATTTCAGCTTTTGGGAGCCATCTTGGACGCCATCTTGAAAATGACCATTTTCCGATGGTCAGAATGGAGAAGACTTTTACTCGATCAATAAGCATTACAAATGGTAACGGATTCCGTTGAGAAAACTTTTCTATCAATTTTCTAGGTTGAGATATAGACAATTTTAGCTTTAGGCAGCCATCTTGGACGCCATCTTGAAAATGACCCTTTCCGATGGTCAGAATGGAGGAGACTTTTACTAGATTAATAAGCATTACAACTGGTAACGGATTCCGTTGAGAAAACTTTTCTATCAATTTTCAAGGTTGAGATATGGACAATTTTAGCTTTTGGCAGCCATCTTGGACGCCATCTTGAAAATGACCCTTTTCCGATGGTCAGATTGGAGGAGACTTTTACTATGTCAAAAGGCATTACAAATGGTACCAAATTCCGTTGAGAAAATGTTTTTATTCATTTTCTAGCCTGAGATATAGTCAATTTTATTTCCAGGCAGCCATCTTGGACGCCATCTTGAAAATGACCCTTTTCCGGTGGTCAGATTAAAGGAAACTTTTACTATGTTAATAAGCATTAAAAATGGTACCAGATTCCGTTGAGAAACCTTTTATATCAATTTTTTAGGGTCAAACCATATATTGACCCCTCTACAAAGGGTTTTCACTGAAAGAAAGTACTCGACATCGGCGGCGAGTAAATTGAAGTCAATCCAGTCTTACACAGTTGAGGATTCAACTCAGATAAGAGACAAAGCATTAGCTACCTCAATGGCATGGAGTATCAAGAGGGTGTCGGCTTTTTCCTGAGTACTCGGTCCAGTAGCAACACGGCAGTCAAAGTTTGACACGACGCTCTTATGCGTTACTGTAACAAGGTTGATTGTACTGTTTTGAATAAGTTTCTGAGCCATATACAGAGTCAGGGAGTTCTTTGGAGCATTACTTGCCAGACAACACGCACTGAAACGTAGCCACGACCTTTCGTATCGATTAGCTCGCGGTAACCTTCCACTAGATCTTTCCCGGTCTTGAAGTTCTGCATGGCCATTAATTCTTGCATCGACAACCAAAGTCGTTGCAGTGTGATCTTCAATCGAGGTGAAACTATCAGTTTGCACAAGACCTTCCAGAAGATGGATAACACTAGTACTCTTGTCATTGGTTGGATGAAGTGACCCATCTGATTGCATCAGTATCTCGTTTATGCATGAAATCTCGTGGATGCCTATTACCTCTTCTAAGTCGATGTCACGAGATGACTTGGCAACCAACAACATTCTTGCAAAAAGGGATGATTTCACTTTCAAAGACACGTCGAGTTCCGTCCCAGTCATCATCTTGACGTCATGCTAAAAACGTCCGCTAGGGGGCGTTAACCATAGAAAACATATTGGCTCATAAATATCGTATCATGAATTTAACCTTCATTGCAAAGATTGTATCCAAAACTTATCACTTTCCTTATGTAAGCCTATAGTCGATGCGTCAAGAGTATATCACAGCTAATTTCCCAAACTGAGGGGAAGGGAAATGCTCACCTTCCCCAAGTGACGTTCCTGGCTGCAAATCTTGTATAGATAAGCGTTTGCAATTAGTTCTATTGGAATCCTTGCCCCTAAATATGTGTCTTTAGACATCACGATCACGATTCTAAGCGAACTGGAAGCTGGGGTTATTGAAAAAGTCTTTTAGTCGGCCATTTTGGAAAATGGCCACCAATCTTGCGTAGGTGATTGTCTGCATTTAGCTCGACTGGAATCCTTGCCCCTAAATATGTATGTTTAGAGACCAAAATCACGATTCTAAGCGAACTACAAGCTGGGGTTATTGAAAAATCTCTTTTGGTCGGCCACTTTGGAAAATGGCTGCAATCTCGTTTAGATGAGTGTTTGTAATTAGTTCTATTGGAATCATTGCCCCTAAATATGTATGTTTAGACACCAAGACCACGTTTCTAAGTGAACTACAAGCTGATATATTGAAAAGTCCTTATATCGGTCGGCCATTTTGGAAAATGGCTGCCATTGAGTCCCGAGTGCAAATCTAAGATGGCCCTAGAGCTAAAATTTGTCCTCATGGTATGTTGTTACCATGTACCAAATTTCATGCTTCTATCATTATGTGAGCAATTTTTGCACCAATCTGTTTAGTTAATTATTGGCAGTTTTAAGGTGAAGAAATGACGTCATGCTAAAAACGTCCGCTAGGGGGCCCAAACCACAAAAGAAAAATTGGCAACAACGTTTTTCTGCTTCAGAACAATCAGATCTTTAATTTAAGCATCATTGCCAAGATTCTACCCAAAATTTTCACAACCCTTTTTTTATGACATAAGCCGACGGACTATAAGCGCAACCATCTCAAGACTAAGCTCCAATCGACAGCGCTGAGCTACAGTGAGTAAAGGACTTGCACAGGTCCTAAGAACAAAAACCATCTCAGAGTAGACTGTGAAGCAAAGGATTCCATCTCAATTTGACGGTTGGCACCAAGTTCATAGTTGAAGTACGATAACAGTCGATGACGTCAGCAGGACTCGGTTACTGCCATAGAGATGTATAATATATAAATATATCACTAGAGGGATGATCGGCCGTTATTTTTGAAGCCGCCTATTCAAAACGTATACCGTAAGAGTCAAGGCCGTTTTTGCAACTGTTTCCGTTAGAATGACATGCACAGGATCGAGAAATCGACGTCATCATCGACGTTTATTGCGTGGACACGTCACCAGTTATGTTAATGAGCACTGGCTGACGTCATGCAAGCTTAATTTCACAGTGCAACATCAGCTGTGATAGGCTACACAAAGTAAACATCGATATCTATATTTAGAATGTATATCCAGATGGTCGAAGTCGTTAGCGATGTGACCTCACCGAGTTCTGAAAGAAACATACGTCATACGGTCTCTAGCGCTTATAATATATCTCATTGGTTATTGCACTGTCAAACAGTACTTCACAGATGAATGAATTCACAGTAACCGGATATTCATTGGCCACACATCTTTCTATAATTATCGTACACCGTTCAACAGTTTAAATGCATCCTAATCCGGTAACGTGTTCTTAAACTTGCTTGTTAATACAATTTTATCATTACCCTAAATGAATGCAAGATGAAGGTAATGAGTCTTCTTACCTTGTTATGAAAAAGATCATTGAAGATAAATATGAGCTGTAAAAAACAAGCAGACCAATCGGGAGTCAAATGAAAGAGACCCTCCTGAAGATATGCAAATTATCTAACCATAGCTGATTTGTGAAATATGTTTGGTTGTCATAATGTGGTGCTACTTCGAAGTCCTACGAAGGATGACCAGGAAAAAGTACGGTTCTCCCCAAAGGAGTATCTCCTAGACGATGAGAGCTGCTGATCTCTGGCAATCGGACTCCGAACTCCAGTGGACATCATTCTACCACTGGACAACCTCTCTGATAAGACGAAGCGCTCGTGAATAAGCTATTGCTTTCCGCTTAGCTGTAGAGTAGCGCTTTAGTAATCTGGAGCTTTTGATTACGATTACGATCATGATATAGGATTCTAAACAGCATCCGTGAAACATCTAACCATGTCAATATGAATCGCGTTTACATGTATAATTGTATATATATTATTTCTAAACATTTGAAAACAAACTTTTGTGGCGCCACTGTGATATTGCTGAAGGCACAAGTCAATGGTCGTAACCAAACGTAGTTCATCTTACAGTGTGTTCATACCTTGGAGTCGATTTTGTCTGCTCCATCCACGAATATCATAATATTCAATGACCAGAGAGAAGCAGAGATTAAGCAGAATTTTTACCTGCGCTGATTTGGATTGCCTGTTAACAAGTAAGTAAAGTAAGTAAGTATTTTCAGTAACCAACTGACAAAGACGCACTCTGTTGCACGTACAAGTAAGAAAACAACTAATACAGATACAATATCCTAACCAAAAAATCCTCATAAGGTTATCAACTTTGGGCAATAAAATTCGGTCAGGCGCTCTCGGTCTAAGGGCATAGACTGCTTTCTTTTTTGGCGGCATTAAACCATGCAGAACATGCTCCGGATTTCACAGGACAGCAGAAAAAAGTCGTGAGTCATCTCAAAGCACATCGCAATGCAAAAGCAATTATTTCCATGTGTTACGGGACTCAGCAATTTACCAACAAATGATCATAGAACATTAGGATTTTCTTAACTTCGATTACAGTTGCCACAACTGCATGAAACAGCTCGATTCGTGCAGTTGTTACAAAAGAATTAACCACTTCGATGCATATATAGTCAGTCACAAAATTATCCCAAAAAACAGCTTTCGAGGAAATGGGCTTACTTAGCCTTTTAATCGCTTTCAGGGAACCGAAATTCAGTTATACCCTGCTTGTAAATTTACGTTAATTAGGCTATAGCGTGCGTGGCGTCATGAAGCTATTGCAAGCTATTGCACTATCGAGAGAGATAGTGATTGGACGGTAGCTCTAACAGGGCTGTTGACTAAGTCGGAATTAGGCCTGGGCTTTGGTAAAGTTACCAGGCCTTCCGAATGTTTATCAAACGAATGTTGAGGCGCTATAAAAGCGTTGGCTAAGTGGACGTCCCTGGCTTCCATTGTAGTCGCGACAGTGTCTACACGCTCATCTGGGTTCGAATCTCCCTCGACAGATTTCGCTAAGGTCCGCTCATTAAAGTTTCGCTCTACCAATATGCCTTGATTTTGAACTATGGCACCCAAGAAGGCTTCCTGATTCGCCTTGCACACTGTAATTGTCCCGAATGTACTGTCAAATTTACCTCCTTCAAAATCAATTAGAAGTTGCTGTTGAACGCTTTTATTGTAGCAGCAGCAAGTAACAGTGAAACACTTTTACAAAGTGAAAAACAAAATGAACAACATATAGCAACTGCACAAATGGAGTAAAAAAACCTAATGCTTATAAACACTGACCCCACCTTTCCGTAGTTAGTAGCACAATTCACAAAGTTCTAACACCTAAGAGTAAATTATACTATTATAATACCAAAGTTCTAACACCTAAGAGTAAATTATACTATTATAATACCAAAGTTCTAACACCTAAGAGTATTATACTATACATGTGGTATACTCTATCAATATGACCAAACGATGTTTAAGCACAGCATCTGTTATGTATAAGAAAGTCAGAGGAGTTGAAGGAAAGGAAGAATGGAAGATAAGAATTGTATAAGGGAGGAAAGAACAGGAGATAAGGGTAGTGAAAGGGAGGATAGAACGAGACACAAGCTAGTGGAAGGAATGGAGAGAAGATGAACAGGATGCCAGTTTAGTTTAATTGAGTTTAACAACAATTTATCTTTACAATGTTACTAGATTATACATAAATCCTTTCCACAATCTAAAATCATAAAAAAGTTACTCGACCATGATTTATTTTTACCCTAATTTTAATAGATTGATATGATCAGCAATCAGTTCGTTCGAGTATTTGACAGTTTACTACACTCGACGAAAACTCTTTTCGACCTGATACAAACATGTACGACTCACAAGTCTATCGCTCCTATCGACTTATTGCAGTTATCAATATTATTGTTTCTTACACTTCAACTGAGCTTTAGTTCTTATCGCCTTATTACATAGTATTGCAAAATAAATTAGATCCACAGAAGCAAGGCGGAAAAGAGGAACCTATCCTTTCCTTACCTTCTTCTATAATCTCTATTTCTTCTCCTATACGTCTAGAGAATGAGAGGAACGCTGAGAAATGTTACTGATATTGAAAGTATCAGACAGAAATAACTGAGTTCATAATAATTATATCCAAATTAATACCAATGAGAGTTCTGTGTCTTTCAGGCATAGGCCTAAACCAATTAGAAACAGTAACAAATAATTTACAAAAATGTTACAGACAAAACTATGCGATCACTTTACCCAAAATATGGCTTACTCTTTATCGCAAACATTTTAGACATGGGCCAAGCTTAAACCAATCAACATACAACCTGGTATTAACAATGGAAGAGGCGTGGACCATTCGAATGATCCAAGGTAAAATCCAAGGTCGACGAGCGTTCAGCATCATGCTGATCGCATAAGGTCATCGAAATGTACAGAGCCCTTTAGCCGGCGTTGCTGGCTCACCCAATAAATGTGGATACTGCCATTGAAGCCAATATTGATTTGACCCACCTGCCTGTCAATTTTTTTTGACTAAGCACCTGTGAATAAGCTGGCTCTCGTGAGTTTGCTTTTTACGATGCTACAGAAATCTCCAGATAAAGCTAACGAACGTATGGTAGACGATCGATGAAAATTTTGTGATTTGGCCGATGAGTCGATATTGATTGATGTTATCAATATTATGCGATATTGATTGATGTTATCAATATTATGCAAAATGCATTGCTCATGCTATGCTTAAATGGGTAAAAACGGATTTGGGTTAATATGCACGTGTTATGGCTACAAAACGTATTCGTTGAATACACATCCTACATCACACCAATATTGCATTCAAGATAGGGACAACATGGATTAACGTAGGTGGTGTTTTAACATTGGATCAACGCTGACCCAATGTTGTTAATCCAAAGATATGTAACGTTAGCTCGACATTGGCTACACAAGGAATAGAGTAAAGTTTATTATAACTAGGCCCCATGTGTCAACATAATTTTGCAGAATTCTTTGCTCGTGACTTAAATAAGGATCAAGGCAAAATCGAATTAAAGTTAATATACATGTGCTATGGCTACAAAAGGTTACGTTGAATATAATATACGTCGTATACCCTGCATTACGTCAAGATTACATTCAACATGAGAACAAAGATAATGGGGTCAACGTTGCAGAATTCCTTGTACATGACACGGTTACATAAGCAAAAATGGATCTAGGTTGATACAGGGCTTTTCAATGCTATGGGTAGAAAAAGCAGGCCTATATCTAAAATACACCTCGTACACCTACATTACGTCTATATTGCATTCGACATAGGGACAACAAAGGGCCAACATTAGTGGTTTTGTGACATTTAATTAACTTTGGTCCAATGTTGGCCCTCTGTTGGAGGTGTGAAGTTGGCCCGACATTGGTCCGACATACATGCTTTTATAAATATCGGAAAATTCTATGATACCTAAGTGTCAAAATTATGCAGAATTCTTTGTCAATGACACGCTTAAATAGGCAAAAAGAGAATAAAGTTAAATACACATTCTATCACCATAGAGATCTGGCACGATTTTATAGGCGAAGACGGAATAAAGCAAATATACATAAATTCTATGACTATGAAAAAGGACGTCGTCATTGGAAGGGTCAAGGGATGTCGTCGTCATCGTCATCGTCATCATCATCATCATCATCATCATCATCATCATCATCATCATCGTCATCACCATCATCAACAACATCATCATCATCATCATTATCACCACCACTAAATTCATTTTTTAATTATTATTGCTGTTAGTTATGTCGATAATTTATTATTAATTCAATTCAGTTCAATTACTAGGCTCCTACTATATAATTTTAATTTTATCCGACATAAGCTCCGCCAAAATACTAATTTAATCCATTATTTCCATTCGAAACTAACATACGTTCTTTCGGACACACCTGCACTTATTAAACACTGCCATGACAACAGCGAAACAATGATAAATCTATTTAGCTATTATAGTTATCATCATCATCGTTGTCGTCATCATAATCATCGTTAAATTCATTGTCATTTTCAGATAATGTCATTAGGTTATAATGGTTATTGGTAATAATCATCATTAAATTATTACTATAATATTAATATAATAATTTTTTACTATAATATATAATAAAAAATTATTATTATAATATACACGTTAATATTATCATTATTTCGCTGTTGTCGTGGCAGTAGAGCAGGTGTGCCAAAGGAACGTTTATTGGTTTTGAATGGAAAAAATGAGTTTAAGTGCAGCGAGATTAATTAGGATGCGGCGGAGCCTTTGTCGGATAATAATAAAATTATATAGGCCTAGGCCTAGCAGTGATTTAATAATAAAAGTTACAATATTTTAATATTATAAATTAATCCAGCATAATCTGCGCCCACATCCTAATTTTATCTCGGCCCTTTTCAGCTCATTTCCACTCGAAACCCATTCATTTGATATCAACCACTTCAAATATGATGTAAAGTTCAATTCATTCTCGTGATTTCCACGTCGCTTACTCTTCCACTTCTTCCACTCCGTCGAAACTCGACTCTGTCGATCCACCCAATTCTATCAAGGTCAAGTAGGCTACATAGCGAAACTAACGAACTAAAAGTCAATGAACTAACTAACGAACTACACTTAACGAACTACACTTAGTCCAATGTATTCTAAGTCACTTACATATCGATCCATCAACCAAAACCACAACCGGTCGATATTTAAGTCAAACCCATTACGATATAAACTCCACCCAAATATCTATCTAGGCCACACCCTTTAGGATAGGCCTACAAAGACCACCAATAACGATATAAGACATGCTCATCTCTAATCTTCACTCCAATGATTGGAGTGAAGATTAGAGTCCATTCTACACAAAGCCCATAACTCAGTCTAACTATCATCCAATCGCGTTAACTAGTTAAATAATTAATTAATTACCTGAGTAACACCGATGCATTACCAAGAGTCTGTTTGAAGTGTCACCGCCTTGAATACCAAAAACGTTGTTTGTTGCATGGACGGTACAAGTTGACTTTTCTGAACACCTGTCATAAGATGATAGTACAAATGATCGCCTCCGACAGACATACTGTATCCAGACAGACATATAGCGAGGAAAGACAGTACGGTATTTAAAGAATATTCAATTTTACTGAAAACGCGATCATTTTACGCATTTTAAAGATCTAGCATAATGCGCTATGCAATTCCATCCCACAGTATGAACAAGCACGCACATACTCTTTTCTTTTTTACTCCATTAGCAGAAGATTCACAGTTCCTGCTGTGTGTCTTCGCCACAAAGCGACGACATGAGAATCGAACGAATGAAGCGGCGGACCAATATCGCGACGAATAACCGTCACGGTTATTGTTATTCGTCATAACAAGAAACGAATCTCACTGGCTGATCCAAGAGGGTCACGCCTAAAATGGACCTCCCATCTGAGAATCGAGGAAATAACAAAAAGAAAGAGACGAAGATGGAAGGAAAAGGAAAAAACGAAGAACTCACTGGTGACAGGGAAACTGCGACAATAGAGATCGGAAATAAATATAAGAAATGAACAGTTACATTAATAATAGACGAAGACCACGATGAATAAGAAGATTCGGAAAAGGAAAAGGTGCATGAACAGAGACAGTTTCCCTCTTCATGATTCTGATGTAATTTTAAGGTTCACCGACAAATGCGCCCGTGACAAAAGCGCCCCGACAAAAGCGCCCCGACAAAGCGCCCCGACAAAGCGCCCCGACAATGCGCCCCGACAAATGCGAAAAAATCACAAAAAACCCCGACAAATGCGCTCCGTCAAAAGTGCCCCAAAATAACCGACAAATGCGCCCCGACAAATGCGCCCCGACAGTAGCGCCCCAATACCAATAAAATTACTTGAGTTTGTTCTATACTTGCAAGAAAGAGGTTGTTTGTGTTTATTTAGAGGTATTTAGAGATATCTTGAAGAGGCGCTGTATACATGTTCAATTACATACATATATGCATACATACATATATGCATTTAATACATACATACATAATTATATGCATACATACATACATATATACATTGTTAGGGTCTCATGACTGAGTCCTAACCGGTCCTGGGATGGGCATTCGTTACCCTTGGATAGTTCCTTAGCCGAGGGGAGTAGGTTATATAAGGAGGTACGAAAAGGGGCGGTTAGAGAATCTCCGATACTCAGCCTTCGCGCTAGTCGGGTTGTCTGAGATTTCTCTGGGTTGCATGGTAGTCAAGTTAGTTCGTGACTTGTGCCATTTTCAAGTCTTACGGTGCTTCAGTTTGTGATGTTCGTCAGCCCGTTGCTGAGTTACAGACTTCTTGTTAGTTGGTCGTTCTTCACATTGAAAGCGAACCTTTCTTCCACCGTCGTTCAACGGTTGGGTAATGTATCGTGTTGATTTATTGTTTTTGTCGAGAATTATACCTTGAAAACTAGATTCGAGTCTTCAGCTTCGTTATAGCTATAGGGAACCCGTAACATATGGGAGCTCTAGCCGGGATTTTTTTTCTCGTACGTTTGAAATTCTCATTTGTTGGTAGTACATACAACATTTAAGGTTTCGTCGAAAATTTTCGCGACGTTAAGAGAAAATTTGAGACAGAGAAGAAAATTTTGAAAATAAGGGGCGTGTCTTAAGATAATTTTGAAATTTTGAAAATGGAGACACCAGAGGCGGGGAAAATGTTGGCATTGGACGACATTTTGGAGATGAAACAGGAGGAATTAAAAGAGGAAATGGAGAAATTGGGGAAAGACGTAAAAGGTCTTACAAAAGTACAATTGCAAAAGGCATTGATAAAATTGATTCAGTCGCCAAATGCGTCTCCAAAAGCAAAAGAGTCTGGGGTTCAGGCTGAAATTTTAAAATTAAAATTGGAATTGGAAAACGAACAGCGCAGAGAAGAAAGAGAAGCGGACAGAAAATTTGACCTGGAGAAGATGAAAATACAATTAAATGCGGATCATAAGCTTAAGTTAGAACAAGCAGAATTGGAGTCACGAAGACTTGAGAGAGAATTTGAAGCTAGGAAAGAAGAGGCAGAAGCAATGGAGAGGAAAATGCAAATAGAAGCACAAGTTAAGAAGGAAGAGGAAGAAAGGAGGATACAAGTTAAGAAGGAAGAGGAAGAAAGGAGGATACAAGTTAAGAAAGAAGAGGCAGAAGCAACAGAAAGGAAATTACGGATGGAGGCACAGGTTAAGAAAGAGGAGGCAGAAATGTTGGAAAGGAAGTTGAGGGTAGAGAGTGATTCATTGACAGCAAGGTTGTCTATGGAAAATGAGGCTAAGAGGATGCAGATAGAAGCAGATGAGAGAAAGTTACAATGAAATGGTACTTAAGTCAAAATCAAAAGAATGGTACGATTTGCATGCGAAGTCTGTTACTTTTGAGAAGGGTGAACAGGTTTTACTGTTGTTGCCTTTGATTGGGAAACCATTACAAGCGAAGTACTGTGGTCCCTATCAAGTACTGAAAAGACTTGGTGAGGTGGATTATCTCGTCGGTACTCCAGATCGGAGGAAAACGAAAAGGGTGGTGCATGTGAATCTCATGAAGAGATATTTACCACGGCAAGGGGAGAAGGTGATGGTTGTGGATATTGAACCTGAAACGCATGTGTTGGTGACTGATACAAGCACGCCTACATCATTTTTGGAATCAGTGAATATGGATCACTTGAATCAGAGTCAAATTGATGATTTAACAAATGTGTTGTGCAAATTTCAGAATGTGTTTAGTGACAAGCCGGGGAAGACAACTTTGGTGTCACATGATGTCAAGTTGATGGAGGGAGTAAGACCTATGAGGCAATCACCATATCCGCTTCATCCGGAAAGGTTAAAGTTGGTAAATAAGGAAATAGAGGAGTTGTTGCAAGAGGGGATTATTGAAGAGTCTGAAAGTCCGTGGGCGGCACCAATAGTTTTGGTTCCAAAGCCAGATGGTAAACTAAGACTGTGTACTGATTTCAGGAAACTGAATGCAGTCACTGTTCCTGATCCGTTTCCGATGCCTCGAGTGGAAACTCTCATAAATAAAGTTGGGCAGGCAAAATTTCTTACGAAATTGGATATGACAAAAGTTTACTGGCAAATTCCTATAGCGCCATCGGCAAGTGAGGTAACAGCTTTTGTAACGCCTAATGGACATTTCCAATGGAAATACATGGCATTCGGTCTTCGAAATGCACCAAGTTCATTTAGTAGGTTAGTTAAGAAGGTTTTTGCAGGGTTGGAGTCTTTTTGTGATGCGTATTTGGATGATGTCATAATTTTCAGTATGGCATGGTCTAATCATATGGATCATTTACGACAGGTCTTACAACGTGTGGAGAATGCTAAGTTAACATTAAATGTAAAAAAGTGCATTTTTGCTAACGCTGAGGTGGATTTCTTGGGTCATCATGTGGGGCGAGGAATAGTGTCACCACGAGCACAGAAGGTGGAAGTGATGCTGAACTTCCCAACTCCTACAAATAAGAAGCAATTGCAGTCTTTGCATGGGTTGGCAAGCTACTATCGCAAATATTTGCCACATTTTGCAGAGTTAACTGAGCCTTTCACTGAAATTTTGAAGAAAGGGAATAAATTTGTGTGGTCTGATAAAGCAGAAAGGGCTTTTGTTGATTTGAAGTCGAGATTGGCGTCAAAACCAATTCTTAAACCACCTGATTATAACAGACCGTTTTTTGTTGCTGTTGATGCTTCACAGGTGTGTATTGGAGCGTGTCTGTTCCAGATTCACGACGAAATCGAGCATCCTGTGTGCTACTACAGTCGGAAACTCCGGAAGCACGAGGTACGCTACTCAACGGTGGAGAAAGAGGCTCTGGCTTTGGTCATGGCTGTGCGGACGTTTGCCGTATACTTCGGTTCTGCGCCTGTGGTGGTCTTTACTGATCACAGTCCACTTACATTTATTAATTCGATGGCCAATTCGAATGATAAATTACTTCGATGGAGTTTGGAACTCCAAAAATATGCTTTGGACATTCGACATCGTCCTGGGAGAGACAATTTGCTTCCAGACTTGTTGAGTCGTCCATCTTTAGTTATAAATGAGTAGTCATGCTTAGGGGCGACGTGAGTGAACGTCGTAAGCTGTATAGAGTAAATGTTTTGTTGTATATAGTGAATTTATTGTGTATTTCTTTTATATTTTGATTGTGATATTTGTTTTAATGTGCATGGTATTGCATGTTAGTTAAGTCAGAAACCCTTCTGGTTTCTGCCTTGTTTGTGGTCCGGGGGTATGTTAGGGTCTCATGACTGAGTCCTAACCGGTCCTGGGATGGGCATTCGTTACCCTTGGATAGTTCCTTAGCCGAGGGGAGTAGGTTATATAAGGAGGTACGAAGGGGGGCGGTTAGAGAATCTCCGATACTCAGCCTTCGCGCTAGTCGGGTTGTCTGAGAATTCTCTGGGTTGCATGGTAGTCAAGTTAGTTCGTGACTTGTGCCATTTTCAAGTCTTACGGTGCTTCAGTTTGTGATGTTCGTCAGCCCGTTGCTGAGTTACAGACTTCTTGTTAGTTGGTCGTTCTTCACATTGAAAGCGAACCTTTCTTCCACCGTCGTTCAACGGTTGGGTAATGTATCGTGTTGATTTATTGTTTTTGTCGAGAATTATACCTTGAAAACTAGATTCGAGTCTTCAGCTTCGTTATAGCTATAGGGAACCCGTAACAACATGCATACATACATACATACATACATATATGCATACATACATACATATATGCATACATACATACATATATACATACATTAGGGTGGTCCTCGTAGCAAAAGAAACTTTGGAAGATGACTTTTCTGCAGGTGCTTTCTAATGAAATGGTTCATCTTTGTAAGAAAAAGGGTTGTGTAAGAAATAAGACCAATCAGCCTTTCTTTACCACTGCCACATGGAGGTTGAAAATTATGTTGTTGGAGTGTTACGGTCGAGCGACAATTGCTCCGAATGCTGCAGTTATGTCAAAACTGTTTCGTTATTGACCCATAGTAAAGATATAACATAAGACAACATAAGCAATTAAACATTAAACAGTAAACACAACAGTAGACACTATTTTCAATCCTTTGAGTCATTTGACTCATTTGTCCAGTCAGTAAATGTATCCAGCTTATCCAGCTGACTGTAGAATGTCTTGCTTTCTTGCACCATGAAATTGACGACGATGCCACTCAACCACTTGGAGTAGGTACTGGCGCTGTTGTTCGTCCTTTGTGAGGACTTTGTTGTAGTCCTATGTGAGAGCTACCCCACGCTGTGCGAAATCGTTGACCACAGCGATAGCAAGCAGCACTTGCTGTGACGAAGTGAATGATTGATCATTCAGCCACTCTGCTGGGTCCTTGTCTAAGAACTCTGTGTTGAGTTTGAATGCTTGGAAAATGCGACTGGAAGCTGATGTCACGAAATCAGCCACAGTCTTGGTGGCAATGGTGTCCTTAGCTTCATCCTCCTTTCCATGCTGTGCCCTTAATAAGGACTGCTCACGACGCCGAAGGGAGCGTTCCTCTTTCTCAGCAAGTTTTTTGTCAATGCCAACCATGAAGCCACGCCGCCCTGGCTCACGTTGAGCTTTCTGAAATTCGCGGTCCTCTGAAATTTTGATCAGCTGAAGCGCGTCGACATGGGCAATATCAAACAAGTCATTAAGATTCTCCTGAAACTCAACTTCTCTGTTTATCTGAGGTTGAGATCGACGAGATTTACCTCTCTTGATTGATCGGTATTCCTTCAGTTTCCTTTCAAGCCTGGCTATTAGGCCCTATATTGCTCTCTTCTGCAGTGGTAATTCGCGCCTTCTCCCATAAGCAAATCACTTCCCGAACAACTTCAGTTGATGACCTTCTGACTTCCAACTTCTCATCATGATATAGTCCGAAGTACCTCCTGAGAACTTCAGCCCATGATGGAAGTCGAATACCTGGTATCTTATCGCTCGGAAACCCAATCAGCCACACAGACTTTTGTTTTCGTGTTGCACAGGCCATTACATCCATAGATATAATTATATTTATGTTATTATATCTATGATTACATCTAAAGAATGAATTGTAAAGTAATCATCAACAAGAGTCATGCAAGACTGACGTCATTACAGTTTTCATTATCACCTACGAAACCGTCACATCAATGATAACTGGGGTTACAGAAAGAAACAGAGGCCATGTGGCAGTGGTAAATGAACTCGTAATCGACTGAGTTTTCACTGAATTATTTCTTTAGTGAAGTGGAACACACATATTCAAAAGCACTTTGAAGAAATTAAACTTTGTTTCTAAGGACCACCCTAACATACATACATATATGCATACATACATATATACATGCATACATACATACATACATACATACATACATACATACATACATACATACATACATATATGCATACATACATACATACATACATACATACATACATACATACATACATATGTACATGCATACATACATACATACTTACATCGTTGTGTCTCATTTTTCGTCTCATTCAACAGGCAGGGGGCGCATTTGTCGGGGCGCATTTGTCGGGGCGCTTTTGTCGGCAGGGGCTGGCGCATTTGTCGTGGCGCATTTGTCGGGGCGCTTTTGTTGGGCGCATTTGTCGGAGCGCATTTGTCGGGGCGCTTTTGTCGGGGCGCTTTTGTCCGAGGCGCTTTTGACGGGTCACCAATTTTAACGACTATTTTCAGTAGACTGTAAACCCTAGGAGGACGCAACATTCGTCACATACATTGACGTGGACAGAGTAAATTGGCAATGGCAAATCGAGTGACTATGTCGGCTTCCCGAATTAGCAAGATCAAGAGTTGGCGAGCCTATCGCCATCGTCATTATTATCATGGAAAATTTTAAAGCCATCTAGGAAAGCACCTCTTTAGATCTGTTACATTACCCTGTTAAGTGCCCATGTCAGATTCCTAAAAGCCGCTTTTCAATAAGCCAGAGACAACAATACATAGAACGTCGTTGTCTTCATTTATCAACTACCAACTTAATCACCACAAAAATAGACCATTTCCGATCTTGGACCTCAACTTTTTACCTGTGAACAACTAAACTGACGCGACGCAACGCTTTTGAAAAAGCTGGTGCCCGACGCTTAGCTTCTATATGCCTTAGAATTTGCGAGTTTGCGATCGTTGAGCATTAAGATGAGGACATATTAAAGTCATCAAAACATCAACATTAATTGACCTGCTGAAAAGCAGCGAACACAAGTCTTGCTTTTCCGTACCAAGTCTTAGACCAAAATAACTGGCAGTTTGTACTGGATTGATGTCGAGTCAGTATCGTCCTTAGTAGACTGCAGTTTCCTCAGATGCTACTGAAATTTCAAGTGTTAAACCTCGAAACAACGAGGACTTACAGGCGTCGAACGATTGGCAGGGAATTGTTTGATGAGCACCTTTCGCTCCTATCATCACAGTATTCGGTATATGCAATGTGGATTCGTTCATCTTCTTTGCAAGAGATAGTTAATTCATTTCTCTCAAATGCAATGGTAACAATTGACTTGTTCATTCCAGGATCTACGATGTACAATGTCATTTTGACATTTACTGTTAGCTAAGCCTTGAAGTCACCTTTACAAAGTTCTCATAGTTTAGTTCAATTACAATCGGCCTACATGTATTGCTTTTCACTGAGTGAATGTTGATGACGACGACGACGATTACAATGACAATGTTGATAATGACGATAATGATGACAGTGACTACGATGATGATGACGACGATGACGATGTTAACGATTTGGTAATTACGATGATTAAGTCAGTGAAGATGACAATGCTTCTGCTCAGAGCCGGCCTTTGACAGTTTTGTGCTATAGGCAAGGACAAAAATGCCGCCCCTTACAAAAATCCAAATAAGTCACTCTGAGATGATAACGGAAAAAATCGATCATTAACCTAATTGATTGAAGTGCGGTATGCAATATCTGGTTAAAAATTCACTCTAAAATTATTTTCTGGATCAAGAACTGGATCGTGTGGAACTTTTTCATAATTAAATTTTCGCTTCTTTCGTCTGTATTTCCTGGGGGAAATTGCATTCAATACCAAGTTCTTCTGCCACCGATTTAGCTGTTGACTGTTGTAATTGCCTTAGCAAACCTTCATCTGTTCTGTAATTCTGGAGCATTGTTTTTAGCTGCATTCCATTGTTCACTTGATTTTTCAGATACAACAATTCAATTACGCATTTACTAAGTGCCACTATATAAGTGTATAGGCCTACACGTCAAACCACGAAAGAAACTTCACCAAGAACCGTTGAAGAACGTCACGGTTTAAATACAACAAGAACATTCGTCCCTTTGATTTGGTATATCTCGCCGACAACGGAACGCCTGCACGAGCGAAAAAAGAATCTTGACATGTCTGTTCCGTTCCTACCAAGTTTTTCGACCCTCAACGCAGTCAACCCTCACAGTTCCTACGAAATTGACCTAGCCTACTCAGAAGTGTTCGTTTTCTCCGTTCCTGTGACAGATTGACTCACAAAGTGTTGTAGTAGAAGTTTCAGTTTCAGTTTAACGACACGTGCGACAACAAAGATCAATAGATTGGCATTCCTCCTTCATCCATGCAAGCTTTTATGACTGGTTCCGAATTCGAAGCTATAGCGGGGTACTGCCTATGCTTAAAAAGTCTGGCAGAACGTGTGTTAGCGGGCATCCAAGCTGATAACTTGGTCAGGGACTGTCGCTCCAGCCAGTCAATTATATATGTTTATATTGGATATATTTGTGTGTATATAATTATATACATGATTATAAGATAACGACCTGACTACGCGGTTCACGGGCCGGCCGGTCCTAGGGCAAGTTATCTTTTTGCCATCGGCTAAAGACAACAAGGAATCTGCTGGTAAAAGGAATACGATACCAATTAGCCGACACGACTGAATTCCATAAAATCGCCTATTACAAAGAAAGAACTCTATACGTTTACATTTTAGATTTTTTAGACTTTGAAAAATTGAATTTGTTGCCGCCATTTCTGAGCAGGGCCTATGGTTAGACTATGCATAATGGGACTTATTTTTCTAAACTGATAAATTCATGGGGCGATAGAGGCGTCGTAAAATCTACACGAAGAACGAACAAATCATTTCTTTTCTTTCTCGTTTTATCTATTTTTTTATTTTGCCGGAATTTGCCGCCCCTTGAAAGATGCCGCTCTAGGCAGCCGCCTATATCGCCTATACCTAAAGCCGGCTCTGCTTCTGCTGCTGATGAGGACACAACAACAAGATCATTTTGTTCTATCCTTCCTTCTCGTATACAATCGCCTTAATGTGACTTACCCAACTTTATATCATGTGCATGTAACATAATACATCCGTATTGAGTATTTCGAAGGACTTACACGCCCTCAGTCGATCGTTCGCCAAAGTCAGTCAATACCAACACGTCACTAGGTTTTCAACACGATGTATTATCAACGTTAAAGTACTGCACAGAGCTATGCAGGAGTATATATTGCATAGAGTTGAATAATCAACCGAACACTCGCTCTGCACGGACTCGGCACACACTGACTGAGAGGGCCCTCTATTTATACCCGTCCGGGGAAGGAACAGAGGCAGAACAAAGAGCAAGGAACAAGAGCAGAACACGGGCAGAACAAAGAACAAGGAGCAGGAGCTGAGCAAGGGCAAGGATACCCGGCCGACAGGCAGCAAGCGACTGCAGGAGGCAGGGAGGTCCAGAACACCACCGAGTCCCAAGAACACGGACAGGCCCAGGGGAAGGTCCCCCAAAATCGCCACACTATTAAAGCCGGAAGAAGATCTGTTGATCAGATTATCTATGTTATAAGGCTTAGTCTGTTTACGTTGTCCTTCCGTTTGTTTGTATGTTTGTATGTCCGTTGTCTAAAGGCTCCAAAACGGAACGCTTTAGCGATTTAAAAAAATTTACACAACATTATTACGCCACGTCTAGGTCATCGGGACTATTTTCAGCTCGCAATTTTATTTAAACGCCAATAAATGGACATTTGTTTGAAATTTCCAACTTTTTCAACGAGGCTATCTTATAATTATTATTATTTGTCCACGTCACGCGGGCAATCTTACGTCACGCGGAGCATCTAGGTCAACGCTCTGATTCGCAACCAATCACGATAACCGTTGATTTCAAATCAGAAATGGTCACGCCTACGGCAGAATTTCAATGCAACACTTCAGGGAAACGCTATATAAATTTTAACGAACGTTTTCATTTAAATTTCTATAGATCTCAACCCAACTTTATTTCAACTCAAAATTTACTTTCCGATATTTGGACATTTTAAGTTTCGATGTGATTATAATTTCAATGCCTTTGAAAGATCTAGCTATGCAGGAGTATAATATATTGCATAGAGTTGATATTAAACAATTTCAAGCCAGCGCGTAAATTCGCCAGAGGGACACACGAAAAATTTGCACATCGTTAAATTCAAATTCACGGGCGCTGACGAAGATGTCGTAAAATTCATATACACGGAAGCTGAGGAAACCCGGGCGAACGCCGGGTAAAAACTGCTAGTACGTGTATTAGAGAGCCAGACAGCGTAGACCTTCTCAAGCCATTCTAGGCCACACCATTACAATAAAGACCACACAATATTATCTAATCTCCAGCCCACTCTACACAAAACTCTTTTATGTCTCATTGCGCTATCGTCCAATCCTATTAGCTAGTCAATTAATTATATATACCTGAGTAACACTGATACCACACTTGGAGAGATTTCGAAATTCCACGGCACTGATTACCGAAAACGTTGATGGAAGCAGGCACGGAACACTTTGACTTTCCTGAACATCTGTCAATGTGTGCATAAGGTGATAGTACAGATGATCAAACCAGACAGATAGACATACATACACACATAAATACATGCATACATACATACATACATACATACTGTCAGTACATACATACATACCCGAGGATACATACGTACACATACATACATACATACACACATTGCTGGGGCGCGGTGGTGGTGTAGAGGTATGTTCGGTGCCTTGCAACCGGAGGAGTGCGGGTTCGAATCCACCTCAAGAGGGTATATTTGCTGCCTTGCAGCCTGTAGGGTTGCGCGTTCGAATCTACCTCAAGCCGCCGCGTATGCTAACCCTGGGCAAGTCCTTCACTCGGCTGTTGCTTATGCGCTTCGGCGTGAAACTCCCGATTCAGTGTCCGCGCTGCAGTCGGGAGCGCCTCTGAGTAGAAATCTTGAAGGGGCGCTTATATAAATATCTGAAATGAATGAATGAATACATACATACATCTGGCATGCATGCATGGAGGCGTGCAGACAAGGCAGACAACCAGAAGTGAATTTATTCACATAATAATAAAACTTTCACCAAAAACGCTTTGAAAGATCTAGTATACAATCATGTAAGTGCAATACATTTTATGCAATCCCAACGCCACACGCACTTATTGTATTGTATTGTATTCAAATTTTTTTAAAGCGCCTCTCATAGGGTGAACCATTCAGAGGCGCTCCCACTGCGCAAGGCCAAAGAGAAGAATATAATATAGTTTGTGCTGTGTGTGTGAGAGAGTGTGAATGTGTGTGACTATGTGTGTGAGAGTGTTAGTGTGTATGATAGAGTGTGTTTGTTTGAGTGAGTGTGTGTGTGTGTGTGTGTGAGAGAGAGAGAGAGAGAGAGAGAGAGAGAGAGAGAGAGAGAGAGAGAGAGAGAGAGAGAGAACTTGCAGTCTCATCCGCTTAGTAATTGGAATAGTGAATCAGTGGTTAATTCTTTAAACTCTGATGGGATTAAGATTGAGGATCTTGAATAAATAGCCAATAAATTTAATAGTTACTTTACAGACATTGTCGAAATTTTGTCTAAAAAAATATATCTATACTGATTTCTAGGTTTGAAGACTATTTCAGCCCTCCTGTTATCAACTCTTTTGGTCTAGAAGAAACAGCTCCGGAGGAAATAATTAGACTGAACCGAACAATTTGTCTATCTCATAATAAGGGAATTGATGACACAGACCCGTTTGTCGCTTCCCCTCTATTACTCATAATAGCTAGGCTAGTGTTAGAAATAATCAACTGTTCCTCTACACTGGAATGTTTCCTAATGCTTTAAAAAATGCTAAGGTTGTCCCCATTTTTAAGAGGTGAAAGGTGCGATGCAGCTAGTTATAGACCTATCTCTGTTCTTCCATTCTTCGTTGAACTCTTTGAAAAATTAATGTACGAAAGATTAAGCAATTTTCTTGAGAAAAACTAGCATTATATATATCAATCTAAACATGGATTCCAGGCTGGTCGCTCCCCTGTGCCATTGTTGAGTATCCACAATAAAAATATCTGAAGCAATAGAGAGTAGTGAATAAATCCTTTGGTATATATTTTACTTAGCCAAGGCTTTTGATACGGTGAATCATAATATTCTACTTAAAAAACTTAACAAATATGGTACAAGAGTTCAAATAAAGTGGTTTGCTAGTTACCTCGAGAATCGCTCACAGGTGGTCTAGTGCAATGGTGCTTACTCGAAACGCAAAGTCCGATTTGGTGATGAGCAAGGATCGAGCTTAGGACCTAGGCCTATATATTTCCTCATTTTTTAACGACCTTCCAAACACATCACCCCTTAACCTGTAGGCCTACTTCATCCGCTTTGCCGAAGACACTAACTTCTTTTATTCCCACAGCGCCCTTACCTACTTACACCAAGTTGTGAATGCCCAACTAATTCACATTGCTAATTGGTTTCGTGCAAAAGGTTATGACTTAACCTAGATAAGACCAATAATATTCTATTCACGTTCCAAAGAAATATTTCTTCAACCACTACTTTATGAATTGCTGGTTATCCAATTAATCAAGTAACATCATCCACATTTTTAGAAGTTATATTATACCAGCATTTATCTTGGAAAGATCATATAGACGCTATTTCCTCTACAATAGCTAAGAATGTAGGAATTCTAAAACGAGCGTCCTACCTACATCCACCTCATGTTCGGTTAAGCCTCTACTACACCCTTATCTATCTCTACCTTCCTTACTGCAATCTATTATGGGCTTCTACTTATACAGTGTAAGTCCAATCTACGAATGCTGATCATTCTATATTTACGAGCTATTGGTTGCGTGGTTGTGCTCGTTACTGTTTTTGTACTAGTCAACTATTTATAGAATATAAGTTACTAAAAATTGAGCAAATTAGGTCGGCACAGATTGTTGAATTTATATATCGTTACGAGCATAATTCGTTACCAGTAACTTATTGACAACTCTTCCTCCGTGTCTCCAAAATTCATTCTTACTCTACAAGAAGTTCTAAGTTATGTCGACAATATTTTGCTCATACAAACATTCTATTATTCTCTATCAGATCTGCAGGGGCTAACGTTTGGAATAGTATAGGCCTACTCTCGTCTATTCGTCAATTACCTAGTCTGCATATCTTTAAGACGCCTTTGTCTGATTCAACAAATTACTTGAATATGTATTTCCTTTTTCCTTGGGTGTGTCAGTTAAGCGTTAGTAAGTTATGTTAGTAATCTCCTATTGATTAAACCATATCCTGATTACAAAAGTATGCGTGTAATTATATGAACTGGCTGTCATACATTTTTCTGTTACTCGCAAAGACTAGTTGGGCCCATTATTGGGATCTTCATCCCTTCTTGGTCTAACCTTTGGTAGCCCTAATAATGACACAACGCAGCGTTGGTGAAAAAGCTGATGCTCGACCCTTAGCATTTGGGCAGTGCTTTAAAATGTCGATATTGCGATTATGGTTACCATAGTAACTGGTGTCAATTGAGATGCACACAGTTCTTGAATATCACCAAATCGTCCATAATTATAGTAACAATCCTATGAAACACCACAGCACAACCACTGCCACAACCGATGGTGGGCACATAAACCGGCTGTTAGCCAGCGAACACTTGTTATTCGGTACAAAGCCTTGGACTAAAATCGCTGGCATTTCATTCTGGATATCGAGTCAGTAGCGTCAAGACAAAAGTCTGTCTGCAGTTTTCTAAGAAATTCATTGAAATTTCAAGTAGGCTACTAAACAACGAAAACAGAATGACTTACAGGCTTCGAACGATAGGTGTTGAGTCGCTCGAGATGCACCAATCGCGAACATGGTTTTGATCATAATCTGTACAACCACCTTTAGGAATGTCACCGTAGATGGCGACCACAATGTGGATGCGTTCATTTTCAGTGCACGTGATATTTAAATCACTTCCGTCGCATGTCAAGGCAAATCTCTCACTGTAGTACTCTTCAGTACCTGAAAATGACGACGATACCTCAGTACCCAGGACGTACAAAGTATCAGTTGACCTTACAGTTAGCTCAGCCATATTGTCTAACTTAATCGTCTTGGTTATTATTATTTACTCGAAACTCATAGATTCAATTTCAATGTACTGACTTTTGTTGCGTTAATAACCAACTTGTTTGCTTGCTATTGAGCTAATAGTCGACCCTAAATAGCTGTACTCTTGTCCCTTCTAGGTGATGCTGACGACGACAGTGATGAAGACAACGACGATTATAATGACGATGACGACGATGATTATGATGATAATGATGGTGCTGATGACGAGAATGATGTTGACGTGCTGCTACTGTAACTGATGGTGATATTGAAGACCACGATTATTACGATGACGATCATAGTGATGATTACGATGTTTAAGATTACAGTGGTGACTAGGTTGATGATGACGATGCGGCTGTCGGTAAAGTCGTAGTTTACGTTGCTAAATTATTCTAATGTCTTCAATGCCGTACTTGACGTTGGTAAGTAAGAAGCCTACCTATGTGCATGTTAACTATCATCAATCCACCTTCCATTTCATTAAGAAATATTTCGATCAATCCAACTTCTATTTAATTTGAAAAAATTACTTTTATCAATCGAACTTCTAATTCATGAAAGAAATATTTTTCATCAATGGAACTTTTATTTAAGCAAAGATATATTCTCATGGATTCAGCTTCTAATTACGGAAACAATTATTTTCATCAATCCAGTTTACCCCAGTTTCTATTGAATCTAAAACTTAATTTCATCCATCCAGCTTCTATTTAGGGGAAAAATTATTTCGATCGATCCAACTTCAATTTTGAACACAAGAACGTTTTCATCAATCCCACTTCCATTTACAGAAACAATTTCTTTCATCAATCCAGCTTCGATTTTACAGTGACAACATCAAATAATTTAGCAACGTAAACTACGACTTAACCGCGGTGGTCATAGCTGACGATGATGACGATGCTGCTGATGATGACACAACTCGAAAATCACTTTTGATTTTACCCTTCTTCCTCGTACACAATTGCCTGTATTAGACTTCCCAAACTTGATCTGATTGTCTACACGCGCATAGAACAACATGCACTTGTGACCACCTGCATGTGAAATAAGATTTCTCGCATTAAAAAATCTATCCATCCCATATTTAACCCTCAGGCTACCAAGCTTTTTTGTGACGTTGGCTACCAAGGGGTGGTGGTTACCACCCCCCCCCCTGGATTTCGGGTTTGGTTTCACGTATCATATCTTGTAATACACCAATGGATTCAGCATTCAATTCTGTACAAAATGGTATATTTAGTTGTACATTATGTGAATGCACCTCGAAATTACATAATTTTTAACAAAGGAACCGATAATTAGCGATATTTCATATTATTGAGTACATTTTGTACTTTTTGAATAAACATATATAAGATTATGTGTGTTTTGAAACTAATCTATGTATCCAAGATGCACACATACATGTTTATATACGTATAAATATACATCCATAGGCTTACGTTGTGATGCTGTATTCAGCCATTTTCACACAGATTAAGCGTATTATTATTCATGACGTTTGAACACTTCCGGTCATCAAACAAATAATTAATCAGTATGAAAAAAACAGCACTACCTGTCCTCTATGCAACGGCATAATTTATTTCTCTTCTAAAATAAATTATGAATACGTTATAATCGAAAAAACATGAAAAATGTTTGAAAGTTTAACCTATTTTTATACATTTTAATTTATTTTGAGCACTTCCGGTTGTCTAATTTCAACTCAGTGACCATAGAAATGTAGCCCCACATTCCCTCTATAGAATGGTATAATTTGTGTCTCTTAATATTAAATGACGGATAAGATATAGTCGACAATCTAGGGGGGGGTGGTACCCACCCCCTCTGGTACCTCGGGTATATTGGGTATAACTTTTGAACGGTGTGAGATATCATCTCACGTTTTACCTCAACACGTGTGAAAATGAACCCCTACAGCTACCTAAAAGGTCAAATGTTTATTCCATACGGAAAAAGTTTGAGATGAAAAAAACCTAGGAAGTATCCACCCCCCTTGGTAGCCCGAGGGTTAATCAGCTATTAGAGCCGGAAGAAGATCTGCTGGTCGGATTCTACGTGCAAACGAGTGCCAGACGGCGTAGACCTTCTTAAGCCATTAGAACATCAAATGAACTCGTCGTTCTTAACAAACTCCTGTTATAATTTAGGCTGCAGATAAAGATACTTGAGATAAGCTATATAAACGAACTAGACCTACATACATTACATTATAAGGATCAAGGACATTCAAAGGATCCCGAGTGGCTGATTGGTTGGTAGCCCGCTCGTCACGACGGCGCCCCGTGTTCGCTTCCCGGTCGGTCGGTTTATCAGAGATTAATTTCTCGGATCTTAACTGCGGGTGGCTCGGTCGCATTATAAACGTGGAGTACAATACAACACACAATACAACGCATCACAATACATCTGGGGCGCGGTGGTTTGGGGGTATGTTCGGTGCCTTGCAGCTGGAGGGTTGCGGGTTAGAATCCACCTCAAAAAGCCGCCGCGTAGGGACCCTGGGCAAGTCCTTCACTCGCAATTGCTCATGCGCTTCGGCGTGAAACTCCGATTCAGCGTCCGCGCAGTAGTCGGGAGCGCCTCTGAATCCCTAAGGGGCGCTATAACAAGTGTTCAATTACAATTACAATTATAGCTACGAGTGAATTCAGCTATTCGTGTAGTAGTAATCTGTAGGCCCACAAGATTGGAAGGGCAAGTTTGTCTCCCAACGCCTACTGATACCGAGTGTCATCAATCTCAATTAAACCTCTAGAGGGATAACCCCTGTCGTATTCTCACAAAAACCCCTTTTGCGCCTATATAGACTGTTTCCGATACCACGGTGGGAAATCACGACGGGGTGGATTGCGGAAAGAGGTGCTTTGTAAGCCTAAAACAATTGGACTGCACTAGCTCAAGGACAAACCGCATTATAATACAAATTCCCATCACGTCCTACAGGTTGGTAATGTGAGCCCCAAGAATGGATACAGGAGAAGGGCAACACTAATAATTTTAATTTTGTTCTGATGTGGGCATAAGATGTCAAAACATCAGTTGATCGAATGTCGTATTTGCTGGTATTAGGGCTCAATTAGTATCGGAGAAAATTGTACGGTTGACTCATCTATTAGACGGTTTACAGGATAATGTGCTCAGTGTGCATCCGGTTTAATGAATGCAAACATGCTGGCATTCTATGGGCATCTGTATTGGCTTTAGAAGCATTTGTACAAAATCTATCCCAATGATACCAACGACAGCGAGAAGCGACTAATCGTAACATCCAATTATCTAAAGCTAAGTGCGTGACACCAGCTTATTCACAAGCGCTGCGCCATGTCAGATGGATTGTCCAGAGTTGTTGCAGTCAATTTGGCTCGAAGTCAGTACATCAGCTGTAGAAACCAAGACAGTTTCAGGCATGAGGAAGTTCATTCATTCATTCGTCCTTTCATTCATTAATTAATTCATTCATCCATTTATTCATTCATTCATCCATTTATTCATTCATTATGGATACTCATATAGCACCCTTCAATAAACCAGCCCAACAACGGCAAAAGAAAAAAATACAGCTTTATAAAACCACGGGCGTCTAACCCCTACCTGTATTGGGGGAACAGCCCCTCAAGTCGACTTACATTATCGGAAATCATCGGCCCACGGTTTATGCTCACAACGTACGTTAAACCCCCACTTTTTAAGTTCAATGGAGATCGTTCTCCAAACCCCACCTTTGGTAGACTCCACTGTATAAAACCCAGTTTGATAGAGGTAGCAAACTCAGCTCCTTCGGAAGGTCATTCCAGATGGAGGGATCTGTAACCGAGAAAGCTCGGCGAATCGTGATAGGATGTTTCCGTCTTTTTAATCGAATGACCTGCATATTGTGGGATCCGTGTTTTAATTGCCTCTTATAACCAATCACTGACCGAGGTAATCAGTGTCAGAATAGGAATTAGAATAGAACAGGACGGAACAATTATAATAGAATAACAATTATCAGAATATGATGGAATATGGAAGTACATCACGGGACAGGAAAAGAATAGAAAACCAGAAAATAAACTAGAATAAAACGAAACAGGATTAGATGAATAAAATAGAATAACTTCAAACAGAATAGAATTATAAAGAACAATTGGAAACAGAACCATATGGAACAGTTAGGCTTCAGCAGAGCATAATGCAACTTATTCAAATACATACATAGACATAGCCTTTGAAATGTCTAGTCAAATGCAACATGCATGCACACACGTGTCTACGTGCGTATACATGTATGTAAGTAGACTTTAAGAACAGGACCGAATATTTAGAATAGAATTAATGTGGTGAGTTGGATTGGATTTTCCGGTAATTACTTTGATAGGAGAAATAAGAACAGAACAGGGTAGGCTGAGTAGAATAATTATGAACCGAATTGGATTAAATATAGGCTACGTGTACATAACGGGACAGCAAGAAACCCAGAAAAAGCCTAGAATGAAATAGAAATTAGACGAGCAAAATAGAACAACTTCAAACAGAACAGAATGAAAACAACATAATTCCGAACAGAACCAAACGGAATTTGAGCAGAACATAATGCCACAGATTAGTATAGATATATTTATAAATAGACGTAACCTTTTCGAAGGTCCACTCAGATGCAAACACGCATACACACACATACAGACTATCTACCCATGTTTGTATATAGACAACATACACACACGTAGACATGCAAAGATGCATGCACACATACACAACAACAGTCCCAAGTAGAATCAGGATCGGGTTAAGACTTCCGGGGGCCCTAACCCCAAAGCCAAGTCAATTACCAAAGTACTGGTATCTGAAAACAAAGTTCTAAACATACATGTACAGTGTACATGATATGTTTTTTTGTTAAAATGAAATATAGGCAGAGACTATGAGTCTGTGACTACGGTCATTATTCAGTAAGTAAGTAGTACCCAAAACGTAGGCCCTACAAGTTCTGAGAAACGTTTCAGGGTCAAGCGCTAAATTATTTAAGTTTTTCAAAATTAGGAATTTTGTTACAACAATTTGATTTAATTTCTCCGGATTTGGGGCCTCAGAAATTCCACAGCGTTTTTGAACTTCTGAGGCCCTAAGCCATGGCTTAGTTGGCTTATGCCTTAATCCCGCACTGATCAGAACGATTTCCTTGGATTCCAATTTATCAAAACCGATAGGAAAAGATCAGACGTTAAACCTACGCCTTTGCCCATAGGCCGTTAACGGCGAGGAAATCAAGAGAAGAAAGCCCTGAATGGCAAATAGGAAGATCATCTCAGCGGCGACAAAAATCCGAATTCAGTTCCGAATTCTGTTCCGAATTCAGTTCCGAATTCAGTTCCGAATTCTGTTCCGAATACCGTTCCGAATTCGTTCCGTTCCGAAATCCGTTCGCTTCCTTCCGCTTCGTTGCGCTGTTGAACATCCGCTACATGAAACAAACTCTCCGTAAAAGAGGACATCAAAAGCCCTGCATGAGCGTAATAACCCAATTGCCGACGGTTTCTCGTTTAAATGTGAACACCCACCCGGACTATCATGGTGCGCCGTTGAGTTGATTAGGCGAAGCTGTGTTGGCGCCCAGTAGCCTATAGGCAGCCGAGTACTTAGTCAATCAATCAATCAATCAATCAACATTTTTATTGATCCGGTTCATCAAATAAACAAGTGTTGAAATAATATACATCAACATTAAGCTAATAATCAGAAGTAACACTCAATAAAACAAGTACTATAAGGAATCCAGAGCAAAAGGCACACCTAGAAGGGAGAAAACTCCCGCTATTTAGGGGCCCTAGTTGGGAATGTAGGTGGCAAGTTTCTCCGAGATAATTTGTCGATAATATAGGTTATTGGACAAAGAAATATTTACAAACACACAAACAAGAGTTCACCAAAGACTATAAACCGGACCAAGGAAGTTATACGTTATTTTGTATATAGGCACCAGTAAGTTTTTTAAATTGGGGGAAACCTGTAGCATTCTTAATAGAAGTTGGTAGGTTATTCCATATGAGAGGTCCTTGATAGCCAATAGAGAACTTGCGTACAGTAGTTCTAGCATAAGGGCATAAAAAGGAACGTTTACTTCTGGTTTGGATCGTCTGTGTAGTAGGAGTGAAGAAGGAAACAAATGCCAATGGAAGAAGATTCTTCTCGTATCGATACATTAATTCACATATTTGAACATGTTTAATTTGATTTATATTTAGTAGATTCAGGTTATAAAAAAGTGGTTTAGTGTGGGTATTATAAGAGGAGTTAGTAATTATACGAAGTGCTTTTTTGTAAGATTTGTAGTGTAGCTAGGTGAGATGGATAAGTCGCAGTCCAGATGAGATTACAATAGGTTAAATAAGGATAGATAAGAGTATAATATAAGTTCTTAAGTATTTGTGGAGGAAGTAGATATGAAATTCTTTTGATTATCCCAATGTTTTTCATAATTTTTTTCGATATAGCATTAATATGAGAGTTCCATTTTAGATGTTGGTCAATGAGAACACCTAAGAATTTTGAGGTTTCAACTTTAGGGATAATAATGTTGTCGATACTTAATTCTGTTTCAATTGTTGGGACGATTTTTTTAGAGGATCTAAAAACTATAAAATTAGTTTTAGAAATATTTAAGGAAAGTTTATTAGCCTTAAACCAGTCCGCTGCCAGAATCAGTTCTCGATTTGCTAGTTTTATAAGTTGGTCATATGAAGAATGTGATAGGAATGCATTGGAATCATCAGCAAATAGAATAAATCTCAGTAGGGAGGAGAAGTTGGGGAGATCATTAATATATAAGAGGAAGAGAAGAGGACCCAATATGGATCCCTGCGGAACACCAAATAAGATCTGCTGTAGATTAGAAAGACTACCATTACAAAGAACACGCTGAGTACGATCAGAAAGATAACTTTTAAACCAGTCAAGCGATTCTCCTCTAATACCATAATGTTGTAGTTTAGTTATGAGAATATTATGATCTACAGAGTCAAAGGCTTTGGCCAGGTCCAAGAATATGCCTATTGCGAATTCATTATTATCCATGGATTTTGAGATTCTATCCTGTATATCTAGTAATGACATTGACGTCGAGTGACCCGGTTGGAACCCATGCTGAAGAGGGTATAAGAACTTCTTATCATTAATGTATAAGAAGAGCCTATCGTACATTATTCTTTCAAAAAATTTGGAGAAAAATGGCAGAACTGAGATAGGTCTATAGTTAGATATTTCGCTTTTATTACCTTGTTTGAAGGTGGGAACTACTTTGGCAGATTTAACTTCCACAGGAACTTCCCCATTTTCTAGTGAGCAATTGATAATATCAGATAATGGACTAGCAAGTATATCCATCAAAGGAGAGAAAATGTGTGGTGCCAAATCATCCAGTCCTGCACTATAAGAAGCTTTAAGGGTTTTGTTAATGGTGAGAAGTTCACTGGGGGTCGTGGGAAGTACTACCAATGAGTTCAAGGAAGGAGGAGATAGGTAAGATTGGAACGATCTCTCAGCACGTGGAATTTTCATAGATAGTGACTGAGCTAGTCCTGTGAAGTAAGAATTAAATTTATTGGCTATATTAGTTGGGTCAGTAATGATTTGGTTATCTATCCTTAGTTCTTTAATACTTTCGTCTATATTCTTCGTCTTAATCATATTTTTGATAATATCCCAGGTTTTTTTAATGTCATTATTATATTTTAGAAATTCACCCGCAAAGTACTCTTTTTCTATGTCATCTCTAATCTTCTTATACTTGTTTCGAAAGTCAGTAAAAATTTTCTTATTATCTACAGTAGGGTTCTTAATATATGCAATATAAAGTTTTTCCTTTTTCTTAACAGAATTCAATAAGCCTTTAGTCATCCAAGGATTTTGAGGAGTATTTTTTTGGAGGTCTTTTTGATATGAAGTGGGCAGGCTAGATCATAATTATATTTGATTAAACTAATAAACGAATCATAGACCAAATTTGTCTCATTTGCCAAGCACAACTGTTTAATGGGAATCCAGTCAGTTTGGCTAAGCATATCCTTGAATGTTAATAGGGTTTCATTTGTTATTGTTCTAGTGAATTTGGTTTTATTGCAGGAATGATAGATAACAGATGAATTTATTAACCGAGTAATAATTGGCAAGTGGTCCGAGATATCAGTCATAATTATAGTAGAATCTATAATCCTGTCCACAGCATTAGTAAAGATGTTGTCAATTAGAGTACTGGAGGTTGGAGTAATTCTAGTCGGTTTTAAGATCAATGGTAAAAGATGTAGGGCTATCATGGAATTGAGGAAGTCATTAGTTAATTGGTGACTATCTGCTGACAAGAGATCAATATTAAAATCTCCCAACATCACTATCTTCTTTTTTTGTTATTTTTACTAGTGAGAAATTCAGTGAGTATTTCAAATTCTTGAAGAAACACGTCTAGATTCTGTCCTGGAGGTCTATATATAACACATATTATTATATCAGGAATTTTAAGTTGTGGGATATTAAGTAGTGTTAACTCAAAAGAGGTAAATAAGCAAGGTGGGTTAATTGTCAAATAGTCCATCCCTTCTTTAATAAAGATCCCAACCCCTCTCCCTCTACCCTCTTTCCTATTCTGGTAAACAAAGTTATATCCCGGGATGTACACAGTAGTTGCTGATTCATCATTTAGCCATGTTTCAGTAACTGCTAGAAGATCAATATGTAATTGTGAGGTTATAGACTTAATTTCGTTTATCTTAGATAGGATGCTTCTGCAATTGATGTGCATAATTCCTAACGATGAAGAATCTTCTTTAAATTTATCCACTAATTCAGATATACTGCGATAATTACTTTCATTTATTAAGTTAGAAAAATAGTTAGTATCAGGATCTAGGTCCGAGTTATTTAGTAGAGGTTTTTTAGTATCGAGACGATCAATTATGTTCAAATTCTTATTTTTTTTAGGTTCGGACTCTTCTAGTATGGTTACATTAGAGATAGTTTCAGACGGTAAGGTGATGTTAGCACAATTATCACAGTTAGAGTAAGTACCAGAAGATAAATTAGAATTACAGGTCATGTGCCAGAATTTACCACAGTGGGAACAGCTACAGGTTTCGTCATAATCAACAATTTGTGTATAACATACATAGCAAACAAATGGATCAGCCGTATGCTGATCAATGTTTATAGAAGTGTATAACACTCAAAAGAAAAGAAAAACCTAACAAATTAGGTGATAGTCGAATCCATCGACAATAGCATCGACACAACAACAATATCCAGAATTTGTCAATCCAAAATACCACAAAAATCTAATGCGTAAACATAATGAGACTTGTAAATGCAAAATGTCACAAGACCTAATAAGTGATAAGTGAAAATAAACAGGTAAATGAAAACTTAGGTGATGAGTATGTTCCTTTTCAAAATCATCAATTCAACTGTCCTGATCCGGACACAACCTCATAAAACTCTAGTTAGAAGAAAAAGCCAGGGCAGTGAAGTAGGAGCAGCAAGTGGTATATTAGTTCAATCCAAAAACAAACAGGTGAATAATAACACTTAGTTAATGAGTAGTATCTAATCCAAATCTTCAAGTCCTTTATCCAAATACATTAGGTGTCTTTACTAATCAAAACAGCAGAGTAAAACTAACGAACAACGAGTGATATAATGGTTCAATCCGAACCAGATCCTCCATTCCTAAACAAAATCTCCGGTTACTCATATCCAGAAAAAAGAACCCTATCGCTACAAGATACTTAGTTATTAATTAGTCACCAAGTTTACTAAATAGAATCCTCAAATAGTAAAGAAGTTCATTAGTGCAATCAGATCGTCCATCAGAATTACTTTTCACAAGATAACGGTGATTCACACTGTCAAGAGTATTCTGACTGTTCTAACTTTACATTAGATACGTTTGAATAGGTGAGCTCCAAGTAATTAGATCATAACAGAAGATCGAGTCAAGGGCATCCAGGTGAATTGCTCCAGTCACTAAGTGATAACAGACGATCAATTCCAAGGACTCCATAAAACATCACTGATATTAATAATCCTCCATAGAATCAAGTGCAAAGCCAGATACTATAGATACAACCCTATAGCAAGGCCTTCCTTATTCGATCAGCATGGTCTCCTGACCCAACTTCAAAAATCAAACTTATTAGCATTTATTACTAAGTAAACAAAGTTAGTAAGATCAACGATTATTACAATATCTGTTGATCGAAGAAGAGTTGTGGTTGGTAACCATGTGGGACTTAACATTGGTTAAATGTGCAAAGGTCTTATAAGTGATACATATTCAAAGAAGATGCATAATTTAGTCAAACAAGTATGGATCATTCTAATAAATAGATAGAATGCAATTGGGTCAATTTACACATAGTAGGAGATAGAAGCGTATCTTTCAGGTAACAAAAATAGGTAAGTAAGTAATGTAGAAATACAGACAATGAACATAATTTTTTTAAGCTTATTAATTATCCATAATAAGATAGCTTAATACATAATCAAAGATAGTCAACGGAAGCAGACATTATCCAGAGGTCAGGTTATGATCCACTCACTACCATGTAGATTCATTCGATGTAGCTTTCAAGTTCCTCAGAGGTAAGTATTTTGCGGGGAGTTTCAGTGGATTCAGTAGACTTCTTTACAAAAACCACACCTGCATTTGTCCAGGCTGATGCTAGGTGTTTGGCTTTGATAAGTTTTCTTGCTGCAGCGTAGACTCGTGAGGTTGCTTGGGTAAGATGTTCATTGATATAAATTTGGTCCTTCGAGTTCCCAGTATTTTGTGGAGCAGGTGGAGAGAAACGAAGAAGTCGTCTTGCATAGTAAATTTCGTTTCTTTTACGTCTAGAAGTAAAGCTTACTATCACTGGTCCTGAGGGTGCGTCCTTGAAGGTATATAGGCGATGTACCATGGAGATATCCTGGTCCGATAGAGTGATGTTCAGTTTGGTCATGCATACGTTCTTTATTGCTGCAATAAGAGATAGGTCAGTTTCGTGTTTGTACCCCGCAGATACTGAGGTGGTACCCTGGTCCTCTGGGAGTAATGGAGATATACCGTAGAAAATGAGATTGGCAAGTCTGGAATGACGTTCAGAATTTTCCAGTTTTCCCGAGAGGATTCGGTTGTCCTCTTCAAGTGCCTTCAGCCGAGTACTGTTCTCATCTTCGAGCGCATTCAAACGATCATTAATCGCAGTGAGCTTTACTTCTGTTTTTGCAGCATGTTCAAGGAATAATTGTTCGATAGATTTCGTTAAGGCAGCAGTGACCTCCATAGTAATCTCAGCTGACATTTTCTTAACCATTGCCTCCATAGTTGGTGTAAGAGTTATGGTCAGTCTGGCAGTCAATACATTGACTACCTTATCCTCCAAGACGAGCTCGGATAGATCATCGATCTTAGATTTTTTGACATGGCTCTAGTGAAGGCGGTAGAGGAATGCGAAAAGCGAACGATGAAATAGTTCCTCTGAATACACCGACCAGTTCCCCGAGTCGCTTTTAACAACTATGGTTCAGATGAATTGTACGCTGAACGATGAATTTTCTGTCGAACGTTGGACTAGGTAAGTTTACTGTTTCAGATTTCACCATTCCCCGCACGACAATCCCTAAATAATATGCGGCACTCCCTAAACAGCGAGCGATGACTTTTGATCCGCAAGCAGAAGATGCAAACCAAGCCACGAGAGGAGGTTTTCAGACGGAACTTTCGCTGACCGGGTGATCTTCATCTATTATCCAGTTCACACATTTGTTAATTTATTAAAAAGGATAGTTTCTAAGTACTTTCCATGAAGAATTTGTCGACGAGGTCCGCCTGTTAAAATTAGGCAGCCACCATGTTGTCACGTGACCAAAGCTTATGTATCGTCACGTCGAGTCAGTGAATGTACTTTCGATGTGGCTTCAGGCCGTGTCATTTTCGTAACGACAACTAAAGCGAAAGGAAAACAACCAAGCTATTCTTCACAAGAACTCAAATGAGAACGAAAATTTAGCAGTAAATTAAAACAAGACAAAATGCAAATGAGATGGTGTACAACGAAACAGAAGCGAGAACGATAAAGAAAATTTTAACAAAATCATTAGACGAGTTAAGAAACATATTATTCTCATTTCAAAGACGCTTTTATATAAAAAGCTTCGCCTTAAGCTGTTCAGCAAGGAGAAGCCTTACTACCCAGATCGAGGATTAGGAGTACTGAAGCAGCTGAGGCAGACGTGTTAGCGAGGTTATTATTTAATACAGCAAAGAAGACGATTATGATAATAGTAACCCAGAAGCCATCAGACCACGTGATCTTTAGCCCCTTTAATTTAAACTACTATGACCTAAGGGTCAGTCATTATAAAGGCCCCAATTGATGTTGTTAACCGGTTTAAATCTATCCGACCATCAGTCCCAGTAATTACAGTGTGCCAAATTTCCAACCCGCAACTGAGACTATCTTTATGGACTTGGCTACTTATTGAGTTATCATACTTAGTTATTTCTACATTATTTTAGGTCTATTCAAGAATCCAGCCGTTAAGCTTGTTTTTGGAATGCAAGTAGGCTATGACGGCATAGGCCAGTATACGAGGTCAACCCAATGTTTGATTGACACCATAGATGTAGAACTGAAACAGGTCCCTTCCATAAAATCGATATACGCAAGTCGTGATCGTGATGTCTAGATGCATTCTAGCCATAACATTACAATGTTATAGAAATTTCTCGTCTTAAAAGAGTAAGCGCTAGGAATACTTTGAGTGCAGGTTTTTGTCGGCATTAGTGCGAATCCACGGTCACAACGATCACATTTCTCGGCTCCATTAACTGTACATCCATGTGCTGTACAATGTGGAGCACAAACTGCAACAGAAGAGAGCAATGCACATCGACAGCAAGTCCTGGAAATATTTTTGATAATGTTAATACTATTCATTCATCCAAAAGGTAGAAAATAGATAAATAGAAATTTAGCGTAGACACATGAAACACTGGGGATAGAACATGGTCAATTCTCTATAATGACTTTGAGACAAATTTACAGATGAGAGTCGTAGCAAAGTTCTTTACAGGAATAGTCACATCGATCACGTTTCTCGATGCTATTTATTGTCATTTTTGCTACATCAAGGTAACATATTCTTCATGTATAATAATTGGAGTGCTGCATCCGACAGCAAACTGAAAAATGTTCGGAGAACAAACCACAATAAAAACCAGTTACGTCTTGTCATAAATATTAATTATACCTTAAAATCGTAAACTTATAAGAGCTAGTTGTTTAAAAAAATTTAACAATATTCAAGTAACAAACTTCTAAGATCTATGGAAGCATTTCAACCACAATATTTTGTTCTACAGATACACCTTGTTTAACTGGAATTCATGCTCAGCATACTTGTTCTGCAGGTGTTCGTGGCAGTAAGAGTGTATCCCAGATCACAGCGATCGCATTTCCCGGCTCCATTAACTGAACATCCATGTGTTGTACAATTCCAAGCACAAACTGCAAAACACGAAAAGATTCACAACTACAGCATCACAACTACAGCATAATGTTTAATAGATTTTTCACAATAATATCTAATAATTATTGGTTCAATTCCATAGTGAGAATAATTATGTAAAGCTGTAGTGCAAACATGTTTAATAGAAGTATTATAAATAGTAATTATAATAATGGTAATAAAATTATATTAACATTAATAATAATTATCATAATAATAATGGCAATAGTACTGTATACATAAATTTATAATAATAATAATAGTATTGATCAAATCATAATCATACTAAGATTGATAATTAAAGAAACGCCAGCAACAAACTTTTTGGAAATAGACCACAATGGCAACAGCGGAAGAATAAACTTAACTTCGATTTGCTTGATTTGAATCTACATTCAAATGAATGAGTTTGAGCAAATTAATGCTTAAGAACAGAACCACATTCTGGTTCATTCAATTTCAGAAGTCTGGCACAGGATAGGTATACTCTGTAGTAAATTACCCCTGGCATAGCAATAGCTACAGAACAATGGAAAACTACTCCGCAAAGAGCATACATGTAAGTTTATTTATCCAAGTTAACGTCCTTAGGCAGATCTCACGACCTGTACGATAGTATTTTAGATTAAATTCAAAATTACCGTCGCAAGATCCATTAGGAAGTCGTCCATAGCCAGGGTTACATGATCGACATGTATTTGGAGAGTCACATCCATCAGAAACGTTGCAGTTCGGTGAACAAACTACAATGAAAAACCATCTAGATTTCGTCAACTATAATTGATACGCTTTTTCATGTAATGATTTTTATGCTAATCCCGAGAAAAATATGTCTCAGCGTAACTTAGCTATAACGTTTTAGCTTCTATTGAAATTTCGTGTTTAAAATCGATTGAATGATAGGAATACTTGGAGTGCAGTTTTTCATCGACGTTAGTGCGAATCCCGGATCACACACATCGCATTTCCAGGGTCCATTAACAGCACATGTTGTACAATTAGAAGCACAGACTACAACACAAGAAAATATGCACAGTCAACAGGGAACTGGTGTGGTGAACAGTGAGACACCAGTCTGTAATAATATTTTAGTAACTTACTGCTTGGACCAGTAACTGCTTGAATGATTTTTAGGCTAATGCTGAGAAAAATAATGTCTCAGCGTAACTTAGGTATAACATTTGAGCTTCTATTGAAATTTCTTGTTTAAAATCGATTGAATAATAGGCCTACTTGGAGTGCAGTTTTTCATCGACGTTAATGCGAATCCCGGATCACACTGATCGCATTTCCAGGCTCCATTAACAGCACATGTTGTACAATTAGAAGCACAAACTACAACACACGAAGATATGCAATGTCAATAGAGAACTGATGAGGTGAACAGTGAGACACCAGTCTGTAATAATATTTTAGTAACTTTACTGCTTGGCCCAGTGACCAGCACAGAGCAGCGGTGAGTCAATCTAAGCAGTACGAAGCGCAGCAATGACTCATAAAACTTATACTAACTAAATTCCATGACCTTTAACGTAGGCAGAATTCTAATGCCATGACGGTTAACGTCTTAATAAAGTACACAGACTCAGCGTCGCTCAGTAGGCCTAGATGTCTGTGAGAGGCCAAATTTTAGAACCAAATTTCAGCCGACCAAAATAAAACAAATTCTCATAGATACAAGACACAGCCTTTTGGAAGGTTAAGTCAGATGCGACATGCATGCACACGTCTACGTATGCATGCAGGTAGCCACTTGAGATCACTATCCTGATGCGCAACCGTCTTCCTGGCCAGTTGCGCTCCATCCTACCTGAGAGAGATATACATTCCAGTGTTATTGTTACCAGGACGCAAGTCTCTTCACTCTGCAACACATGGTCATTAGAACGTGCGAATACGGAGAATAATTGCAACCGTCATTAATATTGAAGTTCTACAATTCGGATCACAAACTACAACGCATTCTAGCCTTGAACATTGGCAATTTAACGACTAGAGTGTACTAAAGGTGACTGGCAAACCAATGGAGCTCGTCATTAAACTGTTAATCTACTGTAAAAAATTAATTTTTTAAATGAAATGTTAATAGTATTATTGCTTTAAATGGAATGAATTACTGAAATACTTGGAGTGCATGTGTTCGTAGACGCTAGGTTGAATCCCAGATCACAATGATCGCATTTCCTGGCTCCATTAACTGAGCATCCATGTGTTGTACAATTCCAAGCGCAAACTGCAAAACATGAAAAGATTCACAACCACAGCATAATGTCCAACAAGTTTTTCTCAATATTATATCTAATACTGGCTCAATTCCATAGTGACAATAATAATAAAGCAGTAGCCTTATGCAAAAATGTTTAATAGAAGTATTATAAACAAATAATTATTACAATAAAAATGACAATATACATAAATTTATAAAAATAATAATAATAATAATAACGATAAAGTATAATGATGAGAAAAGAAAAGCCAGCAACAAACTGTCATCGGCAAGAACAAGAAATAGAGCAGTGGCACCAACGGATCAGTAGAATAAACTTAGGCCGAGATTTGCTAGATTTGAATATGCATGAGTTTGAGCAAATACTTAAGAACAGAACCACAACATTTCAATTTCAGGAAAGGGTACACTCTGTAGTCAATTACCCCTGGCATACAAATTGCCACAGAACAATGGAAAACTTATCCGCAAAGAGCATATCCAAGTTGACGTCCTATAAGCATAAGTAACTCTCACGACATGTACAATAGTATTTTAGTTTAAATTCAAAAATACCGTCGCAAGTTCCGTTAGGAAGTCGTCCATAGCCAGGGTTACATGATCGACATGTATTTGGAGAGTCACATCCATCAGAAACGTTGCAGTTCGGTGAACAAACTACAATGAAAAACCATCTAGATTTCGTCAACTATAATTGATACGCTTTTTCATGTAATGATTTTTATGCTAATCCCGAGAAAAATATGTCTCAGCGTAACTTAGCTATAACGTTTTAGCTTCTATTGAAATTTCTTGTTTAAAATCGATTGAATGATAGGAATACTTGGAGTGCAGTTTTTCATCGACGTTAGTGCGAATCCCGGATCACACACATCGCATTTCCAGGGTCCATTAACAGCACATGTTGTACAATTAGAAGCACAGACTACAACACAAGAAAATATGCACAGTCAACAGGGAACTGTTGTGGTGAACAGTGAGACACCAGTCTGTAATAATATTTTAGTAACTTTACTGCTTGGCCCAGTGACCAGCACAGAGCAGCGGTGAGTCAATCTAAGCAGTACGAAGCGCAGCAATGACTCATAAAACTTATACTAACTAAATTCCATGACCTTTAACGTAGGCAGAATTCTAATGCCATGACGGTTAACGTCTTATTAAAGTACGCAGAGAGCGCCGCTCAGTAGATGTCTTTGAGAGGCGCGGTATCAGTTCTCGAATGAACTTGCGAATACGGAGGATAATTGCATCCGTCATTAATATTGAAGTTCTACAATTCGGATAACAAACTACAACGCATTCTAGTCTTGAACATTGACAATTTAACGACTAGAGTGTACTAAAGCAGACTGGCAAACCAATGGAGCTCGTCATTAAACTGTTAATCTACTGTAAAAAATTTAATTTTTTAAATGAAATGTTAATAGTATTATTGCTTTAAATGGAATGAATTATTGAAATACTTGGAGTGCATGTATTCGTTGACGCTAGGTTGAATCCCAGATCACAACGATCGCATTTCCCCGCTCCATTAACTGCACATCCATATGTTGTACAATTCGAAGAACAAACTGCAAAAGAAAAGGGCCATGAAAATGAACAAGGGGCCCGATAGCGCATTGGATAACACACTGGCATAAAGAGCGAGAGGTGCCGAGTTCGAGTCCCTTAGGGTGGACATGCTTTGTAGGCTGCTATAATTAGCGCTATGTAGCCTATTGCAGGCTGTCTGTTCTGTTAGTAGTTAAGATTTATGTCTTCTGTCATTTGTGTTCTTGTGAATTGTTTCAACTGCATAATTGTACACTGTAACCGGTTGCGGTTTGTCAACCGGATTGTTTCAATAAACGAAAATATTATTAAATTAAGGAATAGTCTAAGCTGGAGGCCTACCATTATATGAAAGCAATTTGGACATTTTACTATTGTCACGACCAACGTAGAAAATAGACAAGCAAAAATTTGCTGCCAACACATAAAATCTGCAATGACAACATGGTCAATTATGTGATGAAATGTAACCATTATAATTTACAAAATCACGTATTATTATTTAAATTCGGCATTTAAAAAAAGTCCAATATGGTAATCGTCAATTCGATCACATTTCTCAACGCTATTCTATTGTCAAACCTGCTAGTGCTAAATGCTTATAGTAATATAAGTGTTAAGTAATGTAAGCGTATCCGATTCCATCTGCTAGAATCCATGCAAACGTTGGGATTGATTCTAGGTTTAAAGCAATTTCTTTTAGACGGTATACGATTGACATACGTGCACATGTGTTTGTGGCTGTTAATCCGTATCCAAGATCGCACTGATCACATTTCCCAGCGCCATTACGTTGGCACTTATATTGAGTGCAGTGGTCCGAACAAACTGAAAAAGTAGCACAGTGATGCCTCAAACAGAAAAGAGATGCATTTGGTATTCAATTACGAGTTTGATACAAATATTCTGTAACAATCTGCTAAATAACAATGAGAATTATTATAGACTCGTCTTGTAAGTTGTTCCATTAAATGACACTGGCTTTGGATACTAACGTCCACAGGTTCTGTTTGGGTAGATGTAGTATGAAGCACTGCACACATCGCAGTAGGTAATGTTCGTATCACACCAGAGGCAATTTTGCACACATGCTACAAAACAAGATCTGACAAATTGTATTGTATTGTATTGTATTGTATTTGAACACTTGTTATAGCGCCCCTACCAGATTTCCCATTCAGAGGCGCTCCCGACTACTGTAGTCGGAGTTTCACGCCGAAGCGCATGAGCAATTGCGAGTGAAGGACTTGCCCAGGGTCCCTATGTCACCATGTTGTAATATAATATATAACGTAATGAAATGTATCATAACGGAACCTGATGTTGACATGGCGTAATATAATGCAATCTACTGCAATTACTTATAGACTATGTCGAAAACCTTCTAAATTATGTGAAAGCTAATATCTGCTAGCTTATGGGCTAATAAGCTAATAATCTGCCAGCTCATGGGCTCTTCTTAAGACAGGTTCAGCCTCATGTGAAAATGAATGTTAAAATACTGATATAAAACATAGGCCCACGAGTGGGAAATACCATTGGTTTACTTACGGCTGCAAGCTGTACTGTCATTTGTTAATCCATATCTCTTATCACAACCGTCGCAACGTCCCGCACCTTTGACGTCACATCCATCAACACAATGCCCCGCAACTGAGACGCATGCTGAAACGATAAATGCAGCATGGTGAGCTTCTCAAGTCTCTCAAGTTGTTTCTCAAGTCCTTCTTTGTGATATTAAACTAAATAAAATAATATAAAGTTACATTTACAGTAAGGCTACGGTTTATAGGCTAGGCAAACTATTATAAGCTTTTATTGGACATAACGATCCATCTAATTGTCCCGTTTCTGTTTGAAAGGGTTTAAGCTAGGTGCAGATACTATTTCCTGTGGTAGCCGGTTCCAGTGAACCACAATTCCTTGACTTATGGTACTGCAGGACACTTTCTTTAGCGCCTTTTCAGCACCTCAATAAACAAGCAACTAGTACATTATCACTGTAGGACCCGACTAATTCGAAATATCTTGCTAATATTTTTTGCAGTTTTTACTTATAATATTTATATGTTCTTTCCATGTTAGATGCTCAATGCTCATGGACGTAGATCCGAAGAATTTCGCACAAGGGATAGGCCTACTTAAGCGATAGTAATATTATCAATGCTAATGTTAAGATTAGAATGCTGCCAGCGCGAGTTTATATGATGTTAAAGTTATTAAGAGCTGAATGTCACTAGGAAGGAAAAACAGTACAGAGTGAAGCATGTGGCTCGGTTTATATCACGCTGTAGATTAACCGAGCCTCTTCGCATCAGATAATCTGAGCCATTGGCTCGGTTTTTATATAGCTTAATTTCATCATAATTTCTCATTGGTTTGGTTTTAACAGTATATAAAATAGAGTTAGATTCTATTCACATATTTACCAAATTGAATTTTTATAAAAAGAAAGCCTTTGCATAATACAGAGCAATTTGTCAAGAAAACAAAATAACAAAAAGCAAAGCAAAAGAAAATGCAGGTAGCAGGGCGTAAAGATGCAGATTCCTCCGTTTATTGATCGTCATTACAAAATGAGACCACGCCCTCACAACTTTGTGTTGCCCACTAAAGATGATAAACTTTTTATCTCACGAGTCCTGTATAAAAAGCCATCCTCAAACCACTAATGCTGATAAATTACTTATCCCACGTTACTCTCTCAATTAACTTAACAATTCATCAGGTAATAGTTGATAACAATTTGTTGCCTTATTGTCGCTCTAACATTGGCTTCTTGTTATGGTACATGGTACAATCTTGTTTAGCATTAATTCATAACTTTTGTTAAATTGCAATGTACCTGATGGCGGTGTGACTGTCAGTGTTGTTACCAATAAAACGAATATAATATAATAATAGTAAATCTTTGGATACTTGTTCTGATAATGCACCATGTGCTTTCTGTCAGTGGGTTTATGGGGACATTTCAGACCCACTAAATGAAGATCACTGGGAAATGTGTGCAAACTGCAACAAATGGTACCATCACATATTATGTTCTCTGGTTCATTTTGTTATGACAATAATTGCATCTAATCAATGCACAAAAGACGTTTAGGCCTAAAATTGTCAAAGGCCGCTACTGTTTATACGTATTCTGGTAAAGCGAGCCTCTTGGCTCGCTCTATCTAAACTTATGGCTCGCTAAATCTGATTGCTCTGGTAAAGCGAGCCCATTAACCTGTGCTAGATAGGACAGTTCTGGCTCGGTTTGTATTATATTTGGCTCGGTTTTTCTTAGTTGGTTAGCTGCAGTGATGAAGTAAGACGGGAACTGCAAAAAAATTTGACACACAGGCCAAGTAACCAGAGATTTTGGCCTGACTTTATCGTATTGGCTCGGTTTTGCCGAAACGACCCCTATCTGTAATTGGAGACGGCATTATGTTCTCTTGACAAATCGGATCGATATTGTAGAGTGACGATGTGACGCGGGTGGTAGCGTTCGCAGCACACGTTGCGAATCCGCCCATCAGTCTCTCATTGGTAGAAGATGACACACAACCAATTACCAGGTTAACCAGAGGGTCCACGTAGAGCAGGAATCGTTGCGATAGTAAACTCAAGCGTGTTAAAAGTTACTGAGAGAATTCTGCACTTAGACAAAATAAAACGCCGGAATGACAAAGAAGTCGAGCATCCTTAAAAGCTCATTTTGAAACTGTTAAGCTTTTGTAATAAGTGGTTTCATCATTATTTGTGGACATCGCATTTATTATTGTAATCTGTTAAGATACGAAACCATGCCAATCTTCGTTTACCCAGTTATGTAGGCCCCTAAATGAAAATTCATGCAGACATGAATTATTATGAATGTAACGTCAATAACCTACGTTCACAACGTCCTGTAACATTATCGCTGAGGACTGGGCCGAAGGTTGCTTCACATGTTTGACACACTTGTCCTATGACGCAGGTTTTACAATGGCTACCGCAGTCTGTAACAATAAAAAGCATTGACGTGTAATATAATATAGTGGAGTAACTTCAAATTTCTGACCTCACAGATTACTCCAGAGGGTCCTCTGGGGGCCGCCGGTTCGTAGGCCTACTTGATCGGGTTCTCTAATCGTTCTATTCGAACCCGTATCCCCGCAGTTGCGGACCCTGCGGGTCCATAATAACTATTACGCCACTGAGTCTACTGTAATGTTACATAATTGATATTGTAATGCACGATAACTAACAGTAAAATAGAACTTTTGGTTTGCATACAGATGTGATACGGTGTTATGTAATTGGATATTTAGATTAAACAACGTTAACTCAGAGACACTTAAAAATATGAGTAAATCATTTAGGCTACTTCAAACATTAATCGGGCTAGTAGTTTGTAATAGGCCTAGTAGGCCTCGTGGTAATTATAGTTGCACCACTATTTCAAACAAAGCTGAATCGCGAATTCGCTTATTCGAAGGCGCTAAGTCAAAACAAAATCGATATGCAGATAAGATAAGTTAGGTTGCAAGCTGAGATCCAAAGATCAGGGAGATAGATAATTATAATTAGACGGTTACGGTGGATGATGTTCAGTATTGGGGCGATTAGAGTCAAGAGGAACGTCAAAATTCAGGTGGGATTTATGAAAGAGGAGTGTTTCCATACTGGAATTAATAAGCTGTGAAGGGATCACATGAGATTGGTTGGTTAGTTATTGCGCTAGGTGAGAAACTTAATGCAATGACTTAGCTGTAAACAGAGTAATAATTATGTACATTCTACAGTTATTTTATTTTCAACAGTTTCTGTAAGCTGATTGCTGCAACATGGCAGTTCGTTTCCAGCCTTTGTACCGGTTGGGTAAAGTTCCCTTCAGCCAAGGACACTACGTCTTTAAAACTAATGCTGAAAGAATAACCTTCGAAATTAAATGAACTTTTATGTTACATTGCTTGAACACATGCACTTGCATAATTACAAAATAAGAAGTAAAGAATCGATACGTTACCAAATAAATATATTTCCAAAATTACGAGAAGCAGTAAGTATTGATATCATTAGGCCTACCTATGCATCTGGTAGGATTTGGCGGATCAACGAAGAGACCGAAGTAGTCAGCACACTTCGTGCAGCTGTTCGCCGTTACGTTACATTCCAAGCACTGAAGATCAGCGTCGCATTCTAGTCCTATAATAGTTAAAACACTAATTTAAGACTACAATACTCCAATCCGTGAATTTGATATTGACGCTAAACATGATGACTAAATGCGTATTAGTCATAGCTATTACAAGTTCATAGGCATTTCTTGTTTTAAACGAGTAACTGTTAGTAATACTTGGAGTGCAGGTGTTTGTAGCTGTTAATGCGTATCCCGAGTCACAACGATCGCATCTCCCGGCGCCATTTGCTGCACATCCATATGTTGTACAATTCGGAGAACAAGCTGCAACAGAAACGACCAATGCAAATCGACTGCAAGTCCTGAAATAATTCGGATAATGCTAATGCTACTGCCACGTTTATTTATCATAGAGATGAAAATAACTAATCGCATCGCTCGTGAATAAGCTGGTGCCCTGCGCTTGGCTTTCGAGTGGCGCTTTAGAAATTTGGAGATTACGATTACGATTACGATTACGAACTAGAAAAAAAGTATGCAAAGTCACATGAAAACCCGAAAATATTCATGACTTAGGGAAAATATAAAATGATCAATTCTGCATGACGTGATTTAGGGAAATATAATATGATCAATTCCACAAGATGTGACTTAGGGAAATATAAAATGATCAATTCTGCATGACGTGATTTAAAGAAATATAATATGATCAATTCCACAAGATGTGACTTAGGGAAATATAATATGATCAATTTTGCATGACGTGACTTAGGAAAATATAATATGATCAATTCCACAAGATGTGACTTAGGGAAATATAATATGATCAATTCCAAAAGATGTGACTTAGGGAAATATAATATGATCAATTTTGCATGACGTGACTTAGGAAAATATAATATGATCAATTCCGCATGACCTGATTTAGTGATCGAAATTGAACATTGTAGTAAAGTTCATCACAGCTGCTATCGTCACAATGATCACGTTCCTCAACGCAACTTGTTGTCATTTAGCTAATGCTAGTGCTACTAGTGATATTAAAGCTAATAGTTGATGTGAGCATGTTTCGACTTAATAAGTGGGTATCGGTTTCGACGTTAGGACTAGTTCTAGATTCAAAACGATCGAACATATAAATTTCAATTTAATCGGTCAACGTAAGTACACAATTGGCTGTTGAACCGTATCCATCATAACACTGATCAAATTTCCTAGCGCTATTTTGTTTGGCACTTATAATTATTGAGTGCAGTGATCAGAACAGACCAAGAGAAACACAACATAATGATACACATTTATATCAGAATTTTCATTTTATTCCTTGGCAGAATTCTGTACTAAATGCAGTCTAACACGTGATTGACGTCTTCCAGGTTCATTAACTCGGTCAATTACATCAGCTATTCAATAGACCATACATACGCGCGCACGTGTAAGCTGGTGTTAATCCATATCCAAAGGTACAGTTATCGCACTGACCGGCTCCTTTGATTAGGCACGAAGAGCAGTTTGCAGCACATTCTGAAATAAAAAAACAGTCCTCTGATTAAAATTTAATGGTATTGTTCCATTGCATAAAGAAGGATAATAATGAAATTGCCGCTTAGAGAATATCACATCTTATAGGTTCAAAACTGTACACACCGCCACAGGTTCTGTTGTTTCTGAAGAAGACGTATCCGGGTTCACAAGCATCACATTCGCCTGCTCCTTCTATTGCGCACCCGGTTCTGTTGCAGTATTTGGAACAAGCTAAAAATTTTAAAAAAATATGCATGAACAAAGCCATGCAATATAATTTCAATAATTATAGTAGACATGTATATCTTAAATATCATAATCCTTGTAGTCATCATCATCATCATCATCATCATCATCATCATCATCATCATCATCATCATCATCATCATCATCATCATCATCATCATCATCATCATCATCATATTCATACTCATCCTCATATTCATTATACTCATACTCATACTCAACATCATCATCATCATCATCATCATCATCATCATCATCATCATCATCATCATCATCATCATCATCATCATCATCGTCGTCGTCGTCGTCATCATCATCGTCGTCGTCGTCATCATCATCATAATAATCATCATCAAAAGCTCAAAACAATGTCAATTGGAAAGTCCACTCGCCTTGTATCCGCAGATCCAAATGTCTAAAAATTTCTCACATTTTCAAATTACTTTAAAAAGTATACTTCAAAAATTGAATTTACTGTCGCGGACTACGCCTATTGCTCCAGATATCCATAACGGATCAATCGCGATATTTCTTGTTACTGAGGTATTCTACAAGTAGTCTATTTATGGACTCGTCCGTTGCCGACAAAAAGATCCGATAGCGAAGACACTCTTCATCAATAGAGGAACAAACACAATCAACACAGTAACGTACTAATAATTCTGTCATTATTCCTTACGTAACATATGCGTGACCATGAGTAAGTTGCAATAAAAAAGTCTTCAAGGTTCTTTTACTAGACCTATTAGCTAAGCTATCCAAAACTATCCAGAAGAGTTGTACAACGAAGATAAAAGAGTAAAGGTAGAAAAAATGGATGAAACTGAGTATGAAATTGAACCGGAAGTCATGGAAGCAGAGGTAGAATGGGCTATCAAACAATTGAAAGATAATAAGGCACCGGGTCAAGACGGGATACCAATAGAAATGGTAAAAGGTGGGGATGGCGTGATGACAAAGACAATAACAAAAATTTGTAATAACATATGGAGAACTGGAAAATGGCCAGAAGATTGGAAAAGTTCAGTTTTTATACCTTTATTTAAAAAAGGAGACGCGAAAGAGTGTGAAAATTACAGGACAATAGCAATGGTATCGCACATAAGCAAAATATTACTTAAAATATTACATAAAAGAATGGAGAGTACAATAGAGAGAGAGCTTCCTGATAGTCAAGCAGGATTTAGGAAATCTCGTGGAACACGTGATCATATTGCCAATATGAGGTGGATAATGGAGAGACAAAGGGAGTATGGACAGAAAGTATACATATGCTTCATCGATTATAGTAAAGCGTTTGACTGCATTAATCATGAATTGATGTGGAAAACCTTGGGAGAAATGGGAATACCGAAACACTTGGTACAACTTCTTAGGGGTCTGTACGAAGATCAGATAGCGGTGATAAAGACTGAATATGGAGATACTGACAGTTTTAGGATAAGGAAGGGCAAGGATGCATTCTGTCTCCTGTCTTATTTAACATGTACGCTGAAAGGATAATGAGGCAGGCGGGAATGGATGAGGCTGAGGAAGGAATAAAGATAGCGGGAAGAATAATGAACAATCTGAGATACGCTGATGATACAACATTATTGGCGGGTAAAAAAACGAGTTGGTAACACTGATAAGAAGGCTTAAGAGTGAAAGTGAGAAAGCAGGACTCTACTTCAATATAAAAAAGACAAAGATCATGACAACAGAGGAGGAGGACAGTTTTGAAGTAGACGGAGAGGAAATAGAAACGGTAACTAACTTCACGTTTTTGGGATCAGTAATAGAAAAAGAAGGAAAGTGTGATATGGAAATAATTCGTAGAGTGGCTATAGGAAAAGCTGCAATGAATGGTCTGGAAAAAATATGGAAGGACAAACATGTGAGTATAGACACGAAAAAAAGATTGGTGAAGGCTTTGATCATACCAACAGTAACATACGGCAGCGAGACATGGACAATGACCAAGAAAATGAGAAAAAGATTAACGCATGCGAAATGTGGATATGGAGGAAGATGCAGAGAATATCATGGAAAGAGAAAAAGACCAATGATTGGGTGCGATGGAGTATCGGAATTGAGAAGGAAGAGACACTACAACAAACCGTGCTAAGAGCAAAGTTGAGGTTCTTTGGTCATGTCATGCGATCAGATGGACTGGAAAAGGAAATGATGTTAGCATATGGAGAGGGAAGGAGAAAACAAGGACGACCAAGGAAAAAGTGGATGGACGAGATACATGAAACAACTGGAATGAATTTGGCAGAACTGAGAGATGCGACGGCGGACAGAAGGAAATGGAGAGGCTTGATCATGAAGGTCGCTAAAGTTCCAAGAACTGACAGCACAAGGTGACAAGGTGATCCAAAAATCATACATACGTGCGCATGTGTTAGTTGGTGTCAGTCCAAATCCAAAGGTACAGTTATCGCACTGACCGGCTCCATTGACCGTGCATGAAGAACAGTTTGCGGAACATTCTGAAATAGAATCAACGGGTAATTGTGACCCATCTGACCAAAACCAGGCTTAAGTCGGATTTTTTACAATTTGAATGTCATATACCGTTTTGAAGGGTAATCTCTCTCCTTTAAAATGACACAAACTTTATTGTTCTATCATGTTCCTGGGCAAAGTTATGAGTAACAGATATGGTTCAGTTGTTCAATTGTGATTCCGAGAAAAATGCATTTAAAGTTCTGTATGATTTCCAAATGCAAAATTCCTTAGCAACCATGTTCAGCACTCTGATTAGTTTAGATTTGAAAAGACATTGAATAAAGGTTGCATGATAGGCTAGAGGGACGTCTGGGCTTTCTATCCATACTATGCTTGCTATGCTAGCCTTATGCCACGCATGGCTATTAATGGCGGGAAAATGACAAATATCAGGAAAAGTCATTGAATAACTAAAACAATAGATTATTTCAAAATCATCTAGAATACTACGAAAAATTAAAAAATTCACAAATTTTTGTTTTAATGTGTTTAAAACATATTTATTTATCAATTTCTATCAAAAACTAAAAATTGAAAAAAATTGAATTTTTTTCACATTTTGGCCTTTATCTCCGTAGTGCATTTTCCGACATAAGCATGATAGGCTAGAGGGACGTCTGGGCTTTCTATCCATACTATGCTTGCTATGCTAGCCTTATGCCACGCATGGCTATTAATGGCGGGAAAATGACAAATATCAGGAAAAGTCATTGAATAACTAAAACAATAGATTATTTCAAAATCATCTAGAATACTACGAAAAATTAAAAAATTCACAAATTTTTGTTTTAATGTGTTTAAAACATATTTATTTATCAATTTCTATCAAAAACTAAAAATTGAAAAAAATTGAATTTTTTTCACATTTTGGCCTTTATCTCCGTAGTGCATTTTCCGACATAAGCCTGGTTTTGGTCAGATTGTGGTTGCTTTGTACAAAGAAGCTGCTTTCGTATGGAAATCTTGCTTATATTTTGTCCATTCTCGATTCGTGAATAGCCAACTCCGCCACTACCCTACCTGTGGTAGTGCCAGTCCCAAGCCTGGAGAAAGGAGGAGGGCGACACTAATCATCTTTGTTATGCCACGGTGTCGTTAAACAGCAACCAAGTCGTGAAGAGCCGAAGTTCAGCACCATTTCAGGAAGTGGCAGAGTAATTACAACTAAACGGAGTACATTCCAGTTAATTATTCTATTATAATTACATGCCTGCGTTCTAGCACGACGACCCTAGATTCATACTTTTAACTTTCCGCAAGGTTCGTCTTAAATTCATTGAAAATATTTCCCGAGGCTTTTCCACGTGGATCACTTAATTATAGGATCCGCGTTACCATAATGATATGTGATCCACGTTACCATATGGCACCTGTATTAAGCCCACACGGGTCCCATCTAATGCCCATAAATATACTGGATCGTTACAGACCACACAAGCATGGAAAGTTGTAATAAACTTAGTTCTATTAGTTAAATATTTTGAGGTTGAAGGACTATGGCTTTGTGTGCATGTGTTTGGAAGCTTATACAAAGTAATTTCCAGATAGTAACTCATTACGCTTAGGCCTATACCAATGAGATAGTATTATTAACGCTAGAGGGAACATGACGTATATATTTCCTTCAGATCGATCGAAGTCACAATCGCTACGCGACCTTGACCCTCTGTGCGGCGTTCTAAATATAGATATCAATCGCGTGCACAATTCGATGCTAAGTAAGTAAGTGTGTGTTATTTATTAAAGGCAAGCAAACACTCGGCGCTTTATATTAGAACAAAATAGTCAACTATAGTAAACCAGAAGGCTAATAATATTCTGCCGAGTTAAAACCATCGATACGCGTTATTTATTTGTTAATTTTTTTAGCACAGAAATTGTAAAATATTTTTAGTGATTTTATACTTTATAATTATAATTATTTATATACTTTGATAATACCACTACGGTTACTGGAATACGCTTGTATGAATACGTTTCACGTGCATTGTAATTTAAATATCCAAAATTACTTATTCGTAAGCTAGATGGCTAGATTAAGACCTAGAGCACACAACCATACTCTCCCACCCAAGGACAACTCTCAATTTATTCCCAGATCATTATATAAAAATATTTACTAGTTTATTCTAAAATGTTCTAATGAACTTTAATTATTCTTTATCACTTATGTTAGCATTTCTGCGTTTTTGTCAGATTGTTTTTCTCTCAATTAAACGACTAGGCCTATATATATATATATATATATATATATATATATATATATATATATATATATATATATATATATATATATATATATATATATATATATAGGCCTATATATAATTATATATAGGGCCTACCACGTGTAGCCAACTATTATCATTAACTAAATTTGTAATGCGCGCACGGTCACGCCGAAATGTGAATCTCGGGAGCGGATTGTCGGCCACCAGAGGAAGATGCAGTTAAATCCAAAGGTACAGTTATCGCACTGACCGGCTCCATTGACCGCGCATGAAGAGCAGTTTGTGGCACATTCTGAAATAAATCAACAGGTAGTTATGGTTTCATTGTACGTACAAGGGAACCGCTATCGTATGGAAAACTTGCTTATGATTATCTTGTCTATTCACGAATTTAAGCGATAATTGTTTCACGATGAGCCGAAGTTCAGCGCCATTTCAGGAAGTGGAAGAGTAATTTCAACTTTATTTTAACGGAGTAGTCTTGTCTGTGTTCTTCAACGACGATCCTAGATTTAGAATTTTAACATTCCGCAAGGTCCGTAAGTTCATTAAAAATATAAGGCTTTGTCAACATATAATGGTAATCTTCGTTTAATATTTTCATCCTGACAGTTACGCAGTATGAATACAAATCAGTATGAACGGATGATCACAATTTATTACAGGTGTCGAATTTAACTGTATACGGCAGCCATGCAAGGCGCCCATCACGTCCTGCATCTCATTTTACCCGATACCTACTGCTCTTCACGTAGTGATGCTACCACTATGGGAACTCCCTCGCATCATATTATAAACACCCGTAGAAAGCTCACACGGGTTCCATCTAACGCTCATGATAATCAGCAGGGATAGTAAGAGACCACACAAGTATGGAAGGTTGTAATAAACTTGGTTTAATTAGTAAAAATTTGGCGGTTGAATAACTCATTCATCCATTCATTCATTTCAGGAATTTATATAGCGCCCTTCAAGAAACCTACTCAGAGGCGCTCATCATGTGTATGGCAACAGCCGCCAGAGAGGGTAAATCTAAACGAATTCTTTATACATACCGCCACAGGTAAAGTTGTTTCTGAAGTACACGTAACCGGGGTCACACTCGTCGCAAGTACCTGGTCCTCTGTTGAAGCATCCGTACCTCGTACAGTATTTGGAACACGCTAAAAAAGAGAAATATTTATCTTTATAAACTATGCAACATTTCATATCAATCTCATACTCATAATCAGAATCATGATGACGATGATGATGATGACGATCATCATCATCATCATCATCATCATCATCATCATCATCATCATCATCATCATCATCATCATCATTATCATCATCATCATCATCGTCATCATGATTCTGAAGATCTGTATGAGATTGATATGAATTTGAGATTGATATGAAATGTTGCATGGTTTATAAAGATAACTATTTCATCATCATCATTTTCATCACCATAACCATCACCAACATCATCATCATCATCAATTCTACCATTTCTATTTTAATTTACAAATAGACCAGTGTGGTGTTTCCAAACCTCAGTTAGGCCTTACCTTTGTCAGAAGTCATTGCTTAAACGAAATTTAGGGAGCAAAGGTAGACTGACATTTAAAATTAATTTCTTTATAATTACAATGGTAATTCTTTTCTAAATAATATTAATAGTAATCTAATAACCTCCACACGATTTGTTCCCTGGGTCAAAGACGGCAAATCCATATTCGCAGCTTTCGCATTCTGACGTTCTTACTTGGCACGATATGCAGTGTTCAGTACATTCTACAACAAAACTTCAATCTATTGATACATTCATTCCTACGGAAAAATACACAATCCACACCTTAATAGCAGGGAAGCCGACTTTGGCGAGGCCACGCCAGACAGATATCGATCGGTGCAAAAATTAACCTGCCTTCAATATTGCCATCCTTTATCGCTTTTCACATACAGTATCTCGACTTTCATGAATGAGCACCTGCACTGGCTTCCGCTTTTGGCACGCATTCAGTCAAAAATTCTGTTTCTTACCTACAGGAGTTTTGAGTTCACATAATCTATAGCACGACGAACCTGAAAAGAATTCAATTCATGGGTTATATATTGTATGCAGTCTTCTAAAAATGAAGAAAGCAATATCCTCTCGCACTGAAGCCACTTACTTGTGCAGTTTACAGTTGCTGGACTCGGTCCATATCCATCATCACATCTGTCACATGTCCCCGCTCCGTATTCGCTGCACCCAGCCTCACAGTTGTCTCGTATACAAGCTATCACAAAAAATACAGCATCATTGACAAGAAAAAGGAAACTTTTCAGAATCCCAAAAATCTCAGTGAAAGGTTTCTCATAATTATCGTGCAGTTAACAGCTCGTCTGAAATAAGCCTTCAATGTCGCTCGGCTTTTGCCGAAGCACAAGTTGAGTGGTTTGTATTCATTGACACTGGAAGTAGGTAATAGCCTAGACAAGCCCAAGGACAGACACTACCGCGTGGTCTGATGTTATCTAAACTAATAAATTCTAATCGGATTTTGTCCTGATAGTTTTATAAAGCCATTATTGTGATGGACATAGCATCAATAGAGTGTCACTTCAGCACAAAACCGAACTGCCAAATCGTAAGTCTTTGCACAGAACTAGTCCAACTTGGCGAATCATCTGCGGCAGAAAGACAGGCTATGCAGACTAAACGATTACAATTTCCACAGTTTGTCACTAATTACACTGCATAAGTTACACCATTTTTGTTCCAGTCTTATTAGAATTATTTCCAACGTGCTTATGTCTCAGAGGCTTTTATTCCCTTCAAACTTTGTTCTTGAATCAGGCCAATCATATTTTGAAATTCAATAATTTATTATGAAACTATAACTATAACTCATTGACGAGTACTTTCGCACGAGCCATTAGCTGTAAGTCTATAACTCATTTACTGTACGTGACCTTGGAGCGACGCTCGACCAAGAGCTTAGTTTTTCGCAACATCTTAACTTGCTTACGCGAAGCTGTTACTACCCGCTCCGCCAGCTGCGTGTTGTGCTCCGCTCTCTCTCATGATGCTGCCGTTGTACTTGTTCATGCCTTTGTTACCAGCAGAGTCGATAACTGTAGTTCGATTCTTGCCGGTCTCCCTTCTGGCCTAATAAGCCGTCTTGACCGGGTCCTCCGCTCAGCTGCCCGACTTATTGGTCGTATTCCAAAATACGCTTCAGTCTCTGCTTACATGCGCGATGTTGTTCTGCACTGGCTTCCTGCCTCGCAGCGCATCTCTTACAGGATAGCAGCCTTGGTTTGGCGGTGCCTTGCTGGCTGTGCTCCATCATACCTATCTGACCTCTGTCGTCCTGTCTCTGACCTAGCCCCCCGTCGGGCTCTGCGTTCCTCGGCCAAGGGAGAGCTCCTTGTCCCCCGGGCCCGTTTATGTCTTAAGCAGCGCCGAGCTTTTTCGGTTGATGGGCCCTCAACCTGGAATGGGCTCCCACTTGAGCTGCGCTTGATGCCTCGCAGCAACTTGCCTGCTTACTGCCCCCTTCTCAAGTCTTCTCTGTTTAGCCGTGGCTGGGCTGGGAGCGCCTCTGAGTAGGTTCCTTGAAGGGGCGCTATATAAATACTCGGAATGAATGATTAAATGAATGAATAGCCAGAATCATATCTATCACATTTATGTGCGCCTGCCATATTTCATCCAGCGCCACAGTAATCTGAACATTCTAAAATATGACAAAATAATTATTACAAGAACATCAGTAGGCTACTGTACGAATGAAGTTTTTTTGTAACATCACAATATTTTAAGGTATATAGATTATGAACTCTATCATCACTGAAAGAACATTCAAGCGAACGTCTCAGTTGAATCATTATAATGCCTTAGAAGCAAAGAAACCGTTTCTCTCGATGCAGCTGTTCATGATAACATTCTTCGATTTACTCTTAGACAGCATTTCACTACTCTATGGAAACAGATGAAAAGTGTATTAAACTTACGACCGCAACTTGCATTTCTTGATTTGAAATCTGGACCATTGCCAACTTCACACCGCGTGCAATTTCCTCCAATTGGACTACACTCTACGCAATTCGATCCACACGCTGAAGTAATTAAGAGTCGCACAGTAGGCCTATAGGCACAAATAATCTTCGCCAACACCGAATGCAGAATTTTTAAGGGAGATACACTGTTGATCGAGAGAAATTATTAGAAACTGTACTTATAATTCATATAGTATAATCACTATCTTTGGTCAGGCGAAACCCTGCCAACGTATTCAGACTTTACGTCGGTTGTCAGCCGTGGAAGACACCTCGTAAGTCCGCTTCTACGCGAGACTCACTATACAGATGTTCTCCAACTACACGATTCGTGTATTGATGTAAAAGCCACTCTATTAGAATTATTAATGTAAGAAAGACCAGTATAATTATATATATATATACTTTAATTCAGGCATCATGGAAATCTATATGCGTTTCGGTTTGAGGGATGCATTCGAATCTGTAGGCATTTGGGATCATTAATATCCAATCTCATACAGATTTTCACAAGAGTTTTGTTAATTTTAACAGCGTCGCTGTTTAATAGAGTCAATACAAGGCAATCGCTCGATTGGGTCAGGTACAGAGACTTCATACTTGAAGTTGCAACGCAAGTCGATAATTATAGACTTGAAATTGATTGAAACCACATTTTGTATCATTTCAAAGATCTCAGATAATAGAGATTCGTATAAATTTATAAGCTGTATATGCAAATTTAGTATGCACAATGTAGGCCTATATTTAATTATGTTTCATTAATTTTAATTAGAGCTATAGGAGCAGTGGGTTAATCTACGACAAGAAATGAAATACTTACGTTCGCAATAACCAGTCTGGCTTTTATAACCATAACCTGCTATACAAATTATACACCTCGTATCGTTAGAGCATCTTTCACAATTGTTCCGAGGATTACAAGCAGCTGAAGCAAAACAGGTTTACACAAATAACATTAAATGTTGTGATTTAGATATAATTGCGCATTTATGTCATTGTCCATAACTTTCAGCCATAGTAAACGCGGTTCAAACATTACCTGAAAATTTACATTTTGAGAGCGTTTTCTATAAGTCAGACTCATCATCATTACTTTCGATGGGTTAAAAGTCCAAAGATATCCACTGCATCTTTCATCATTTCCTTCCTGAACCATTTTGTAGCCTTGTCATTTCAATCATGCAAGAGGCCGAAGCTTTGAGACTTTGTGTATTTAGAATATTTTGTAAATTGATGTGTCTGATCAATTAATGTCTGCCCTAGAAGCCCCGCATGCTGAAACCAGAGTGTCCAATATGCCATGGCACACGAGCACAATGACCAGTCCGCCACTGCCTTCCTGTCATACCAGAGTCAAGCTGTAAACATAGTTTTAGAGTTCACCGTGAGCTATGATTGCTGCTGTAGGCTAATAATTATTTTACAAGTTCAAACAAACACAAATGAAATAAAATGTGACGCCAGAAGTCAAAACCCGTCGCTTGTCGCTTCCTAGATATTGAGCTAGAAGCCGAAATAGGCCAGAGGGGTCGAAAATATAGAAATATTCTTCAATTCAGCAGTTGCCAATGAATTTTCCATAATTTGCAAAGTAGTAATCCGATTTTGATGCCGTTTGCTTTATTTGATACAGAATATAGCCCGCTATTGCCCAGCAGAATTGCAGCATTATCAAGTAATGGATTATGAGGACTTTGATGACACGAATATTCTGACATATTTTATTCAATTTTTTCACTCTATACCAGAGGTCTCAAAGTTTTCAGCAGGGGCCACATTGCTGACATTCTAAAGCTCCACGGGCCAAAACTCCGAAGAGAAAACCGCGAATGAATAACTTTAAAGAGAAAACCGCGAATGAATAACTTAAACAGACTATTTATTCCTGAGGTCTAATGCAGTGCAGAATTTCAATGTAGATATCAATAACAATTAAGATGTTTTCTCGTTAGGCCTGATTAGAGTTCCTATATCCTACAAACAGCGACATGGATTTTGGCAATATGTATGTCAGAGTACAGCTGTCGTTAAAATTTTCAATTTTCCATTTTAGTTTGTTTCTGCAAGGAGAGTTCCGCGGGCCAGATTAAAGGCCTTAGCGGGCCGAATGTGGCCCGCGGGCCGTACTTTGGAGACCTCTGCTCATACTAGAAAGAATCAAATGAGTATAACTTCAGTTATAAAAAACATATTTTCATTCTATAAAAAGTATTTTGAAGCAAATTAATTGTAGAATATGACTGAATAAAAAGGTCAGAAACCGACATGTGACGGGTTTTGACCCCTGGCGTAACAAATATTATCGTCTGCAGCTGTCCTAAGTGTGCTTTGCAATGTCTTCCTCTTTGGGCCTCTTTGTAACGGTTGATGTCAGAACCAGGGCTACCTTTTGTGATCGTCTCTTTCTTTACGGGAAACGATTAATCACCCATTCACAGTTACCCGCGGCTCTGGCTCGTTAGTCACAGTCTGAATAACAGTCTTTGAACAACATTTGCCATGCATGATGTTTTGCGCTGTCTGATCATGAAGTGTTTATTCAACAGCCCTGTATTACTGTTCATTTGCAGTATCACAGGTCCTGTAATATTTTCGTAGGTTTTTAATATAATATAACACAACATCGTTTTCCAGTGCCAAAGTAGGCTGCATCTATCTACTGACAGCACGTTATATGATGCGTAAGAAAGCATAATTATCAGAACAAGTTCGTCTTAAGGGAATAACAGCATTGATCTAAAGGCGTTTCCTAAGCTATTCACCTTCTATTTTGAGGCAATGATTCATGCCTCTATCGGCTACAAACCAAAAAATTGCGCAATTAAAATATATTTAAGGCTATAGTGCTGTTTAACAACACTTAAACAGACTAGGCCTAGCCTACTGTAGGCTAAATGTGAAACTTACCTTGAACTTCTAAAATCGAAGCTGTGAAACATAAAATAAAAATTTTGCTAAACGTCGACCCACAGAAATGCATGTGCACAGTTCGAATAAAATGACGATTTAAGATATACTCGTATGAAAACATATATAATTCTGTGGGACGCGGTGGTGTAGAGGTATGTTCGGTGCCTTGCAACCGGAGGGTTGCTGATTCGAATCCACCTCAAGGGTATATTTGTTGCCTTGCAGCCGGAGGGTTGCTGGTTCGAATCCACCTCAAGCTGCCGCGTAGGGACCTGGGCAAGTCCTTCACTCGCAATTTCGCAATTGCTCATGCGCTTTGGCGTGAAACTCCGATTCAGTGTCCGCGCTATAGTCGGGAGCGCCTCTGAGTAGAAATCTTGAAGGGGCGCTATATAAATATCTTAAATGAATGAATGAATAATTCTAGTTAAGTCAACTTCGCTGCGTCTTAAGTCTAAAAATAGCAAAACTGCCCCATACCTAAAAATGACATGGTTTGCAGCGAAAACAACAAGTAGGCCTGTAGGCAGGACAGTGAACAATAATCTAGGCCTAGGCATTATGAACATGAACGTTTCTAAAGTCAGATACCTGCTAGAAACAGCACATACAATCCGATTTCAATCACCATCAGTTCGTTTTTCGATCGTGTCTTCGGTGTGGATCCCATCTTACCAGAATGTTCGGAAGGATCGAAAAGCTCCGTTTGCTGCGTTTTCAATATCGGATTCATAGCACTGGGAAAGCATGCCATGCGGAAAACGACTCACTGAACCGTTACACGTTCATTATTATCTGTTGAGACCTGGTTACATTGAGTGACCTCACAAAACCCCTCAGAAGTCGTGTCGCCTTTCATACTAAATATAGTCCGCATAGTCTACAGGTCACAGAGAATAAATAAATAGCCTATATTCTCTATGGCCTGAAGGTCACTGCTTTGTCAAACGTTGTGGGCGAGTAGAAATGTGATCAACGCCATTAGTGTTAAAGAATGAGCAAGCAGTCGAACAGCCGTTGCATTCCTACGCCAAAGTACTTCAAGAATGATAGGCCCTATATAGAATTGAAATTACATGTAGGCCTATGTCTTCTACAACTAGCGGATTTACATCTAGAAGACTACCGCCGCTTTTTGGTCATGCCAGACCCAACATTCGATAAAGAGGAGGCCTATGCTAATAGTTGTAACCAGAGCTCGAGGGTACGCGTACCCTAAAATAGAATACGTTAAAATACGTACGTACCTTTCAAAAAATAGAATACGCGTATGGTACGTATCATACACGAACATTTTATTTATGGTGTATTCGGTGACCCATGGCCTACGTATAATCTGACATTAGTGATTTAAGTGCAATGCATGTTGGATAAACATAGACCTACAATATAGCAGTGCGGCAATTTACTACGCTGTATACTGGGTTGTGATAGTTTGCCTAAATTAAATTGAACATTCTTATAATGAACAATGACCTGGTTAACGTATTTTTGTATTGTTTACGTATACCATAAAACAGGGTCCGTTAAAATACGTACGTACCTTTCAAAAAATAGAATACGTATGGTACGTACCCTCGAGCTTTGGTTATAACACAACAGCTTTAAACAAATCTATCTACAACCTATCTACTGCTTTATACTTATGTGGTGCCAGTCCAAAGCCTGCATAAAGGGGTAGGATGCCTTTATCTTTATTGTAACACAGCATCGCTAAGCATGAAATACTACTATCTGTTCAAAACGGCAACGCTTTGTACATCAATCACTTCAGTTATCATCTGCTATTAACAGGACTAAAAGGATGTATACTATAGGTAATATCACATGGGGAAAACATAAGAAATTCCAATGGTTGGCCTAGGAAGAAGTTCTGATATTTGTTTTTTCCAAAAAGTACAAAATATACGAAATAATGTAAAATATCGCTAATTATCGGTTCCGTTGCTAAAACTTACAGCCTGAGGAAGTATTTGGAGACCTAACAGAGCTACTAGTGCATTATGCGACGTAGTTAGTAATACTTTCATGTCATAATTCTTCTGATAGAAATTATGTTAGGCGGGTATAAAATGTCAAGGTTTCTAGCTATGGGACAGAACACATAAAGATCATACAGGAATATGAAATACTAAATATTAACTTTCAAGTGATAAGTCATCTGATAAAATTATAACAGACAACTCTAAATGTCAAGGTTTCTAGCTATGGGACAAACCAAGTACAAAAATCTCGCAGAAATAGAAAAACAGCACCGGAACGCATACTGAATCGCTGTAAACGTCGAAACCAACGAGCACGGTTGTGCAGATTTATTGCACGGCGATGAAACGGCATGGTGAGAAATCTAACTAAATACGATAATTATGTTGGATGAAGGTTGTTCACTGGTCATATAATGTTGTGTCAATTAATAGGCGTTTCATAGTGGCCAGTGGTTTCAGTCCCTGTTGTGCTGATGGTGTCGTATCGATCTATCGGTTCGTACTCTCGTTGAGTGCTCTGCGTCTTGAGCTGTTGATACGGGGTCAAAGGAGGTTGAAGCGTTATGTTGGAGGCTCGTGAATTTATTGCGTGACTCTGCCTGCTGTCTTGGCTCTGTTTCTTGTACTCTCTCAAGGATCTACTCAGTCAAAAAATACATATTTACCATATTCGCGCAGTTTAATCTTCAAAGCAATAGGTGAAATTGAAAACTTGGTTTTCTGTGGAGGAGAAATGCCAGAAACAATTTTGCCACTTGCCATATCCTAGAACGCCTCATTCAATCATTTCTGTTGACGTTACCGATCATCATTTAAAAGAGCCTAACATTTATTTTACGGACCATGACTTTCAGGTCATTGCAAAATGGGATATTTTAAATAAATGAACTGTTAACGAGCATCAACTTCATTTACCTTACATGACTTTGCATTGCTTACATGTAGATCATATTAGTACCTGGGCTCTAAAATGTAATCTCCACCTGAATCACTCAAAATCCTGTGAGATTGTATTTACCAAACCAAAGGTGAATATTTTACAAGCCCCTCCTGTCCTGCCTGGCATTAAAAGGGTTGTGTCATTGAATATACTGGGCATTGAGATTACCGAAAAGTTCGGTTTTCCCCGTATGTTCAAAGACTTTGCATTCGGGCCAAGCAATCTCTCTATGCCCATCGTATTTTGATCTCACATGGGCTTTCAGGGGTCAGGCTTCATGATGTGGTCAGGTCTACCACTATCAACCGCATGCTTTACTGTTCCCAAGTATGGTATGGCTTCGCCAGTAAGCAGGAACTTGACTCTTTGAAAGCGCTGGTCCGCAAGTTGGTACGCCTGGGTTTCCTACCTAAATCTTTCCCCACTTTTGAGGAGCTTTGCAAAAAAGCTGATATAGACCTATTTAGAAACATCTTAACAAATACTAGCCACACCCTCCACGACCTTCTCCCCTGTCAATTGCACTGGTCATGACCTGCGCCCACGCTCACATAACCGTGTTCTCCCTAGATTTGATTCCCTTACCAGGCGTGGCTTCTTAGCTAGGATGTTGTACAGTTAGACATATGTTTTCTAGTTGACTTAATTTTCTTCTAATTATCGTTTTCTTTGTACATAAATTATTTCTGACTTTGTATGTAAAGCGCTGAGCGTTTGCTTGCGTTCAATAAAGAACATTCTTACTTACTTAGTACTTGCTTTACTCTGCGCTACTACAGTATATCCTACCGTATTCTAATCTCATGTGTCCTGCCATAGCCGACTTAAAGTCATCAAGAGAGTAATTTGTAATAAATGAGCTGTAGGCCTACCCTTTCCCTACTCTATTTACCATGCCATACCTTGCCTTACTTTACCAATAATTATAATTCAGATATCTACTGAATGTGTGAGAAAAGGAAGCATCACCTGTTTTGGACGCATAGGACTGTGATGATAATCAAAAGGACGATGACGATGAAGCCGCAGGGAACTCCCAGAGAAATATATATAGACCAATTGCAAGCATGGATATAAAAATTAAACAGATTATTCAACGTTTTCATTCATTTCCTTTTATTCAGCTGAGAAGGAAGCTACAATGATACAACCTGTAATGATGCATGTTATTGCAGACTCGAAAAGACCGCTCATGGTGACTACCTGTTAAGCAGTTTAGCTGGCTACGAAGAACTTCAATCCTAACATAAGGAAATATGTTAGCTAAAGCCATTTCATATGGCACACACTTATCACCATCTAAGCATAAAGCATAACCACACCTTGCCTTACCTTCCGTCCCCTCATATTACCTTTGTTACCTTGCCATACCTAACCTCACACAAACTAACCGTTTCTACCTTCTCTTAATTTAATCTATTTTGCCTTGCCTCTTCTAAACATACCATACTTTGCGTTACTTGTCCCTTCCGTTAGCTACCTCACAATAATTTTATCTTGCATATATCTTAACGTTAACTTGTTCTGCGTCACCTTACTTTTTCCTTAGTTACCTTAACTAGCATATCTCTTCGTGGTTTGCCCTACGTTATCTTTCCTTGTCTTATAAATTTGCGATTCATAGCATTTCAATTTCGATAGGCACCGGCATAAAGATCTATCGCCTAATTATTTGTTATTTTACAGAATTCTGAAATGTATCACTTAAAATGTTCTTTTCTTAACCAAGACAAAACTGGCGGCATGCGACAGCATTGAATGCGCTTCGATACCTAAACGTTGAAGTCTATAAGCGTTCAAGTTTCAAGTTGGTCAAGCAATATTCTAGAATTTTGTTAATAACAGTCTTTCATTATAGTTAACATATACTTGGACAAGTAGTAGTGTCTCCAACAGGCATTATCCAAGTTGTCATAGCAGATGTCCAGTCAGAAACTGAGGTGAAGTTCCTGCTCAGAGTTTGGCTGCCATCGGCACCAGCGGAAATCCCGCTCGTTGTTTGGACTGCTGAAGCTATAGATGTCAGAACACCTCAAGTCAATTTAACATGGCAAAATAAAAAATTTGAACATACAATAGATAGATTCAGATAGGCCTAAATGTCATACACGAAAATTATTACTGAGTAGTTTGCTCTTCAGCAGGCTCATAGTAAATTCGCGAATAATGTACAGTACAAAACGATAAAAAAAATGCTATACAAAATATAGAGTACAATACATATTGCACCTCGCATTCAGTGGCGCAGCAATGGGTTGTGCAGGTTGCTCAAGGGTCCCCGGCGGTCAAACCATCAGAGGGGCTTTCCTTTCAAATGTGATCAAATCATCTTAACCAAGCCTAAATCTACATGCACTTCGTACGCACTCAATAGTTTTATTTGTGTTAGCAGAGGCTGAAGTCTGAGTGAGACATCCGCCCGAAACGTTACAGTTAGGAGAACATACTACAATGAAACAGTGTCGTGAGAAATACTTAGGCCTACTCATTCTCGTGAAACGACTTTGATGCCAATCACAAGAAAGGTAAGGGTTAAGCCAATTCTAGTATCAACCCTTAAGCTTCTAAAGAAATTCACCGTTTAAAATTGAATGAATAATAGGAATACTTGGAGTGCAGGTTTTAGTCGACGTTAGGTTGAATCCCAGATCACAACGATCACATTTCATGGCTCCATTAACTGCACAACCATATGTTGTACAATTCGAAGCACAAACTACAACACACGATAGATTCACAAGCAAAAGGAAGATGATGTGGAGACTACTGAAATAGAAATTTAAAATTAAAATAAAGACAAAAAATAATGCCAAACAAAATCTTATAAAGATAATAAAAATAAAAATAACAATAATGGTAATGATAACAATAGTAATAATTAGGCTACACAAGCAGCAGCAGCAGAAGCAGTGGAAGCAGCAGCAGTAGTAAAAATGATGCTTATAATGAAAACAATCGCAAAAACATTTCATAGGCAATTATGATAATAAAACCCTAATCACAAACGATGAAAACAATTAATCGGAGCAAAGGAGAAATTTACTGAATTTTGCAATAAGTCTATATTGAAACGAAAAGCCGCAGCAAATGTTAATTTCAGAAGTTCAGGAAAGGAAGAAGTAGCTTCTTTAATAGCTTTAATAACTTTCCACAAAAGGAAAACCGTAAGTACATTTTGTTGTTATTTCACTCAATATCATGGCATATAAGTAAGAATAAGTATTCCACTTTAATGTCTTGAAATACCATCGCAAGTTCCATTGGGAAGTCGTCCATAGCCGAGGTTACATGTAATGCACGTATTTGGAGAGTTACATCCGATAGATGCGTTGCAATTTGGAGAACAAGCTACAATGAAAAACCATACTTATATTATTTGTCATCAAAAATTATTTCTCTTTTCATAAAACAGACTGAGACGTTTATCTGTCTGAGTGCATTCTAGTCTTAACTTTAAAGCTTCTTTAGACATTGCTTGCTTTTCGTGGGAACACATGCTAGAGATACTTACGAGCGCAGGTGTTCGTCGACGTTAGTGAGTATCCTAGGTCACAATGGTCGCACTTCCCGGCCCCATTAACGGCACATCCATACACAATGCAGTTCGAAGCACACGCTGCAATAGAAGAAAACCATTCAAAATCATGTAGTAGTCTTCACTGTCATTAAAGTACATGTAATTTGAATGATGCTTATACTAAGACTACGTGTATTCACGGAAGCGGTATGAAATACTTTAAATACATGAGATACCGATTGACTCCTAAATTGCGCTTTATAAATGTCTCATTACATCAAAGCAAGTTGTCAAAGAAAGTCTCATCAATTCTATAATTAAACACAATTGTATCAATTTTTAAATCACGGATTAGTTATAATTATAGTAACTGCATTTTCAGCAAAATCCTTTACAACAATCGTTACGTCGATCACACTTATCAATGCCATTTTGATATCATATTTTCCAACTTGTGTTGTTTCATATTGATGTTAATGTGAATACTTAAGGTGCTTTTAGCGTTTATTAACGTAAGCACATGTCGACACTATCAGAGGGAATACGTTCAAACGTTTAGGATGGATAGAGATTTAAACAGATGTGCGCGAAAACATTCCTTTTTAATCGGCCTACAATACATACGTTCGCACGTCTTTGTGGCTGTTAACCCGTATCCATTGTCGCATTGATCACATTTCCCAGCGCCATTTAGTGAGCACTTATATTGAGTACAATGGTCAGCACAACCTGGAAAACACAGCAAAGCGATTAAATCTTTTGTAGAATTTCTACATTATTGGAAAACATTTTCTCTGTTGTCGTCAGCAAAATCACGCATGCAGTGCGGCACAATTCGGTAAGTCACTGAGTCTTAAATCCAAACCCTCTGTGTGGACCTTAGGCAAGTTGTTCGCGGTTCCATATATCACGCCTCAGATTCCGAATCATTGATCTTCGCGTGTAATTCGTGCAATAAATTAACAAATGAAACTTTCTTAATAAACTTAAAACTGTTATTTCGGGGCACGTTGGAGCCGGGAGAGCCTCTGAGTAGTTTCCTTGATGAAGCGCTATGCAAATAATTGAATGAATGAATTCCCACAAAGTGCAATCGTAAAACAATTGAATAACAGAAAAATGTCTTTATTGCATGAATGACAAGCCTATGCAGTCGTATCTAGCTGTTATTCGAAGATAGATTAACATATGCTAAATTCATCATGGAGAAAACACTTGTGTTCTTGCAGTCAGTAACGTTTACAAGACATTTTCTTCAGTAGATGTTCCGAGTTCAGTCGTCTTCGAAATGCTATGGAACTAGTAAAGCAGTGTGCGATGTACCTAACTGGGGCGATGACTATTGTCTCTCACAACTACACTTTTGCTAAAGAACCAAAAAGGTGAAGATTTTGGTTTTCGGTTACTGGTAAAGGCCTACAATTCTGAGCTTTACATCTCACTTGCTGAAATAATATAAATATGATAATAAGTTATGATAATAAACAATATTTTCTCGTCTTCACAACTTTTAAATGAAGGCAAACTGGTAAAAAATACTAACGTCCACATGTTCTGTTTTGTGGGTATAGGTAGAATGTGGCCTTGCACTGATCGCAGTAGGAAATGCTTGTGTCACACACCAAGCAATTCAGAACACACGCTACAAAACGAGATCTAGAATAATCGCTATAACGTAATGTAATGGAACGTCACCTAATGTACAATAACTAATATACAATTGTGGGTCGCGGTATTGTAGGGATATGTTTGGTGCCTTGCAGCCGGAGGGTTGCGGGTTCGAATCCACCTCAAGCCGACGCATAGGGTTAGGGAAGGCCTTCATTCGCAATTGCTCAAGCGCTTCAGCGTGAAACTCCGATTCAGTGTCTTGAAGGGCGCTATATAAATATCTTAAATGAATGAATGAATGAATAACAAAGGTTCACAGAACGAAATGTGATGAATTCTAGCGCATCTAAACACACACACAGTGCCACACACACATATACATTATATATTACGGTGTGAAGGTGAGTGAGTGGCAGTACCCCACTGTCACATGCATCGGGCTACGCTGCTCATCATGCTACAGGACCTGGTTTTCTAACGCAAAGTGGAGTCTCACTACCCACCCATCCGACCCTACGTCTACCAAGCGTTCTCGTCTTCAACGAAACCAGTCTTCGCAGCTCCTCTGCCTACTCTCTCTGGTCTCTCTGGCAACCGGATTCGGATCTTCACTGGACATCGATCTCTGGGACAACCCCTCTGATACGACGCAGCACTCATGAATAAGCTGGTGCCCAGAGCTTAGGTTTCGAGTAGCGATTTATAAATTTTAAGTTTACGATAACAAAGTATCTGTCGGAGGCACCAGGCTCAAGCGCTGTTGGAAATTGTTAACAACAACAAGTTTAGTCGCAAGCAATAATGTCTATTACACTGTATCAAGACATGCTGTCAAGATTGGTAGTACCATAGCTACATACCGGTACAAGAGGTATTGCCATTTGTCAATCCAAATCCATTATCACAATTATCGCAACGTCCTGCACCGTTAACATTACATCCACCAACACAATTCGCTGCTACTGAGACGCATGCTGAAAGAGAAAAATGATCAAAAGTTGTTACCGTTCTTTTATAAAGTTTAGTTTCATCAGTGTTATTGAAAAATTATGTCAAAGTGTAATATCACGATGACGACTGGAATTTAGCAACGCCGTGTCACAATGTCAACATTGGTATTAAATAGTTTTGTTATCATCGTCGTCTCTATGGTCATTATTATCATCACCATCGTCAACAACGACATCATCGTCATCATCATTAGACATAACCTCTAATAGTGTGAATTTATCAGGATATCCAAGCATGAGAATAGGCGGAATTAAGGGGAAATTAGACGGCTCTTTATTTTCTTAGATGCATTAGAATAGATTTATATTAAGTTATATAAACTGTTGTTTATTCACCTTAATTATGAAATGCAGACAGACAGATTAAGCATAAATGACTTACCGCCGCAACTTCCTTTGCCGCTGCCACTGAAAATTGGCCCGAAAGTATCAACACATCGCGGACACACTTGTCCTATCACTTTGCAAGATGCACAACGGCTACCGCAATCTGTAGCAGAAAGAAACAATTAAGTATTACATAATAACATAATATATCGCATTGCTTTATATTTCTGGTCCCTACAGATTATTTAACTGGGTTTGTTTCTTACTTATCGGGCTCAAGTTTTCATAATCAGACCCGAATCCGCGGCATTTGTTGGTCTTGTTTGCAAATGGTTGCGCTACTTCCAACTTCGTTGTTACTCTATGGAATATAATATAACACTAATATCGTAATGCGACATGACGTACAGCAAAGGAAACATTTGAATAAGTATAATAGGTGGACGTGAAACAATGTGAAGTTATCGTGCATTTATGCTATGCTTAAACAACGTTACATTGCGGATATTCCGGAGAGATTGCATTTTGTGCAGCTTTGATGAGTTCGTGGGATTAGTAAGCTGTATTGTTTGCGATTGCAAAATGTGCATGTTTATAAATATTATTTTAGCAACAACATGACAGTTTGTTATCCAGACTTGTTATCAGCTGAGTTTCCTTCAAACAGCGAACCAAATCTGTGAAATCTAGTGTTTCCCCTTCTAACACCTCCTGAGCCAAATGAACCTGAGCTAACGTTATCGCGTACATGACATTGTACAATATATTTTTACATTTACAAGATAAAAGTGTAAATAAAATTATAACCTGTGCATCTAGTAGGATTTGGTGGATCGTAAAGAAGACCTGAACCATCAGGACACTCTGTACAGTACTGTGTATTGTTCGCTGTGATGTTACATCCCGATTCTGTACACTGAAGTTCGCTGTTGCAAACTATTCCTACAGTGAATGCAGACATTTCTCGGATTTAGGACGAAGTTGATAAGTTTCTTTGAATATAATATTATCTATTTTAACACAATCGTTGAACGTTGAAATAGGTCTTTTTAATGCCACTGTTTCCAGCATCATGTCTCTTAAAGAGAAAATTGTTTTCCCCAAGTGCCGGTGTCACGAAATAGAGTATCCCCCGTACATGAGTATCCCCCTTAGCGAAATGGAGTATTCGGTTTAGTTTGCATTTTTCATGTTGTTTCTAAGTGTATTCAGTAGTGCTGTTTGGATTTATTGTACACATAACATTTTTAAATTGCGTATCTTTAATTTGTAAGTCGACCTGAAATCAATTTACTTTGTTTTTTTGGTGATTTTGACTGGATTTTCGTCGAGGCTATCGTGATGCGTATGACGATGGGGGATAGAATGGTTTATCCCCCCGGATACTCTGAACCGGTTTATTCCATCCGGGGGATAAATTCATACATCCCCGGATAGTCTTAGGACGGATACTCTATTTCGTGATACCGGCGAATAAGTTGCCCCTTTGACACAGCTTCTGTGTGGCTCTTAGAAACTTCATGACTGAGCATCCTGCACTGTCAACATTAGGTGGCCTATTGCATTAATCTCTTCAGGGGCGTCTATCCCCCACCGAAGCCATTGGAGCAACTTCTCACTCCCCTCCCCTCCCATGGTACGACATTAAAAAAATTGAAACACCCCTAATTTCTCAATGAGGTCTTCCCCCCCCTATTTTTTGGATTGAGCAATTGCTCCGCTAATGCTGCCTGTATTACATGTATAGTAATAGCGTAACGCATTTGTAGTCGGACTCGTATCCATTTTCGTTTGATATCTTGGGGGCCAGCATCAACTGTTACAAAAATAATAATAAAGCATTGCTAAATAATTCTGCTTCTGTTGGCGAATCGGTATATGGGTTTACATTGAATTTGACCTTGAATTGAAAGTCGTAAACTGCCTTATCCAAATTGCAGCTTTTCAGCTACAGTGTCAATATTCGAGAACCCTTGAGCATAATAATATTATCATGGTTGGACTTTCACCGAAACTTACCGAAGAACCTGTCTCTTATACTCCAGACCGATCTGTCATTTGACCTGTGGCTTTTTCACTCACAAATTTTATGTCCTATAAAATTTTACTATAATACATTGCATTACATAATTATTATACGAATATTAGCAGATGGAAAAGTGTAGCAGTTAGATTGGAAAAGGCAGAAGTCGTAATAAGTCACACTTACCTTGCACAACGTTCGGAAAGAGAGCTACAAAGAAGGACGGAAATGATCATTATAGTTACTTCGTGTGTTAAAATACGTGTATAAATATGTAATCAGGCTATTTTATATCTTATATTATAAGAGAAAGTCTGATTTTTCTGTCCTTCCGTACGGTTTTTTGTCCGACTAAAGGCTCCGAAACAGAACGGTTTAGCGATTTGAAAGAAATTACAAAACATTGTTACGCTACGTCTAGGTCAAAGCGACTATTTTCAGCTCGCAATTTTATTTAAACGCCGATATATGGCCATTTTAAATTTACAACTTTTCATCGAGGCTATATCTCAATACCGGCCATAGTATGGTCATTTGTCCACGTCATGCAGGCTAAAATTAATATGCAATCTTACGTCACGCTGAGCATTTAGGTCAACGCTCTGATTCGCAACCAATCACGATGACCGTTGATTTCAAATTTTTTTGGGGGCCCGTGGCGCATTGGATAACATCTGGCACAGAGACCGAGAGGTACCGAGTTCGAGCCCCCGTTGGGCGGATATGCTTTGTAAGGTTGCTATTAGCGCCGTTGTATTGCAGGCTGTCTGTTCTGGTAGTAGTTAAGATTTAAATTGCATAACATGTAAATGTACAGCGCAGTGCGTTTGTCAGGCGCTTATTAAAGAAAAGATATTATTATTATTATTCAAATCAGAAGTGGTAACGCTGACGGCAGAATTTCAATGCAACACTTTAGGGATACTAAATTTTTAACGAACGTTTTCATTAAATTTCTATAGATCTCAACCCAACTTTATTTCAACTCAAAATTTATTTAAATTCTGATATTTGGACATTTTAAGTTTTGATGTGGTCATAGTCTGTTTCAATGCCATTGAAATCTAGCTATGCAGGAGTATATATTGTGTAGAGTTGCAATTAAACAATTTCAAGCCAGCGCGTAAATTCGCCAGAGGGATACACGAAAAATTTGCACATCGTTAAATTCAAATTCACGGGCGCTGACGAAGATGTCGTTAACCCTCAGAGGCTAACCTGGGGTGAATTTTTCACCCCACTGTCAGTATTTGCGCTGAATTTTTTACAGCTTTGGAGTTATGCCGTGCGCCTTTGTGTATCTGTTCATAGATGACTTTTGCTTAATTCCATATATTTTGTCTTACTTATTTTGGATGAATGGTCACGTGACTGACGTCATACCGTGGCCATTTTATTGGTTATTTGTGTGAAAGATGTCTCGACGGTTATCTGCTGCTAAAGCGTTACTTGTGTGTAGATGACTGTAGACGCGATGATTGTGCTGATAGTTGACTTTAGTTAGGTTTCCTAGTTTTGCAGTTTTATGTTGAACTTGGTACAATTACCATTGTTGATCGAGCATGGTTTAATTTTATATCACATGCCTCAAATAGTGAGGGGTGAAAAAATTCACCCCAGGTTATCCAATGTGTGATTTTTTTATAGGTTAGCCTCTGAGGGTTAATTCAAATACACGGGAGCTGAGGAAAACCCGGGCGAACGCGGGGTGAAACTGCTAGTTACATTATAAAACATCATAGAGACGCTAATGATAAGCAAGAGTCTTCGAACATCTGTAAATCAAACTTTTTAAGCATACATAATTATTTTAATAAAATTAACAACTTGTCTTGTTTCTTCATCTACTTCAACTTGGTTGCCCAAAGTATTGTGACTTCGTGGCTTTCTTGATTAGGTGGATTATTCACCGTGGAATTTGACCGAGTTTCTTAAAGGATTGCAAGTTTTATCTAGGTTTAAACTCGAGGCTACCATTAAATAACGAATTTTGCTCACGATAACGGCGCAAAGTCACGATGTATCACGCAGTCGGGTCGCCTCATTAAACATCTAGTATATAATTAGTTGTAAAGCTTTTTTGATGACAAACTGCTACATTTACAGATGTTTTAAGAAACTAAGATCACACCTAAGCCACTGTCAGTTAACCTGGCATGTTTTATAGTTCAACTTTCTGCTTGAAAGCTATAAGGGCACAATAATTTCAACTATTCCACAAGTCTACAGCTCCTGTACAGATTGTGTTCAGATGATCTGATCAAGATTAGCCTTACCCTTTGCGCCTCGTTCCAACAGTGTACTTGCGACGTCTATCTGTAAGCTACGTGACTTGCCATCAAAATTACACACGTTCTTCTGTGTCCCCAATTCAGGCAAGATAAATACACAGGCCTGCATGTCCTTGAATCGGTTGAGATTGAAGCCGAAAAATGACAGGACGGTTATCACAGGAGAGGATGAGGATTCTTCATGGACATCAGATACATTCCTCGCGTTAGGGGCGCTATATAAAACTTCGTAATGAATGAATGAATGAATCACCATCCTCAAGCTTTGACTAGACCGAGCGATCGTGCCATATACTCAACACCTGCCCGTGCCACCAAAGTCTGCAGCTATTTGATAAGGAATATCCACTCCATGGGGCAAATTGGGGTCTAAACTTTTCCACCTGTTTCTTTTATATTTGGGACAACTTTATGTCTCTTACCCCTCGGGACGGTCATGCGAGAAATGACCCTCAAAAGCCAGTTGAAATGAAAGAGTTATTTGCATTCTCTCTCATTGTTTGGCCACCAGTGGTTGGGCACTCAGTGCCCACGGCATGTTGGCCACCTTGCTATTGTAAGACCATGAAAAGGCTTGTTTGTGTAAAGAAAGAAGCGGATGCACAACTTAACTGAAGTGGTGAAGCAGTCTTAAATTATAGTGACAGGATTCAGCGAACCGAATCAACGGGAATGGTTGAAGTCAGATTGAGGAGTGGCCTATGTGAATTAACGCGAGGAATGTCTCTGAGGCGTGTCTGCAGACCAGAAGAAGTAGAAGCTCAGTTTCTTGAGCTAACCTGGGTAATAATGTTAGCGACTTCATTTTCTTAGCCTGGGCATTTGAGAGCGTTTTGGCCAGTTCTCTCCTTTCGTCGTCTCATCTTCCCACCAACAGTTTAGGCTAAGTCAGTCTACTCATTTTAGCCTATTGTTGGGCTATGGCGCGCAAGTAGAGCAGAAATCTTGAAATAAATTTTTGCCTTGGCGGGGATTTGAAAAGCTGACCTATCGATTGACATCCTAGCACGTTAACCGCAGCAATAATTATCCCAGACCACCCAACCATGACTTCCTTGTCGTTCGCCTTCCTACTCTAGCTATATTAACATAATTCTGAATACCTGCGGTGAATAGTAGGCCTAGAATCACCGGTGAAACAATCTGGTCCAATCGAAAAGCTTCCGGTAACTTAACGGTTCTTTTTCGCAACATATTATCTCGATTAGTCTAGAGATAAAAGCAATTTGTTCTAACTACAACGTCTTTGACTCCAAACTTCTGACCGAAAATTTTTATGTTAACTGCCTCATAAGAGGAATGCACTGGACCGTTACAATGAGCGTAAGCGCTGGTTGCGGCAACACGCTTTTGTTGTTTGCTTGCGCTAACAAGCAAGTTAGCAAGCATGCCAGTAATCGTGGATATAAAAAGTGGTGACCAATAAGACAGGAGAGATAAGTGGCTGATCGCAAAAGCGTCCGAAGTTTAAATCTTAAAGGGTCGTTTCAAATTGTGACCTTCCCAATTTGTCGATCAAATAAGTTAGAATGTAAATAAGGAAGTAAGTATGCAAGTTAGAAGGCTGGTAATTAAGTAAGTACATAGCTCTTGTTTGCCTCTGGAAATCATAATGCAGTGCATTAATTAAACGATAACACAATACTTGAAATGGATAAAACACGAGCACATAATATAGACAGAGATGTATAAATAAATATAATTAAAGATACACGGATTCACGAATCTTAGAGAGATTGCCTTGCAGCCATGGCTGACTTTCTGGATTTTGACCCCGCTTATCGATTTTAAGCGCCTGTGAATAAGCTGGTTCCCGCGACTTCGCTTTTGTAGGCGCTGTAGAAGTTTCGCGTTTACGATTACGATTAGAGCAGATGAATCTAGTGACCATGAAACTCTGATTTCTGGAAGAGCTTCCTGTCTGTTCGAGCAATCAGATCTTCTACAGAATAGTTAATCCCACAACATCATGTTTGCCACCTGCGAGCCTTATCGAGAATGCATTAATGAGCGCAGCGTCAAGTGAGGTTAGAAATAGGCCTATTTTCAGAGTACCGGTATTTGAAGAATGTATACTAGGGTGGAGTGAAAAAAAAATTTTTGAGCAAACGTTTTCCAATAGTGATGGAAAGTTGCCAGTATGTTAGAGTAAGTTGTGTGCCAATTATTTTAGATTTTGCTTTATGTCTTCTGCCCTCTACCGGCGGTAATATTTTAATATGTGAAATTCTGTTGAAAACGTCAATGTAGTGCACTTTTTCTTGAACTGTGCATCTGGTCGAAAGGTTTGGAATGCGCAGCCTTTCGAACTCCGTGTTCTGGAACGTTCAATCGAAAGCCTTAGGAAGTATTTATAGACTTCACGGAGATACAACTAGCGCATATGCGATGTATTAGTTATATTAACTTTCGTGTCATAAACAATGTTTTGATAAAAAAATAATGTTACAGTTAGACGGATCTAAATGTCAAGGCATTTGGCTATGGTACAAAACACATACAAAAATCATGCAGGAATAGAAAAACAACACCGAAGCGCAGCCTGAATCTCTGGAGGCCTGTTCGTCGAAACCAACGAGCATGGTTGTGCAGATTTTTGCAAGGCGAAGAAACTGTAACGTGACGAATATAACTATATACGATATATTGGTTGAAGGTTGTACACTGGTCGTACATGTAGCGTTAATTAATAGGCGTTTCATAATGACCAGTGGTTTCAGTCTCTGTTGTGCTGATGGCATCGTATCGATCTATCGGTTCGTACTCTCGTTGAGTATTCTCAGTCTTGAGATGCTGATACGGGGTCAAAGGAGGTTGAAGCGTTATATTGGATGCTCGTGAATTTATTGCGTGACTCTGCTTGCTGTCTTGGCTCTGTTTCTTGTACTCTCTCAGGGATCTATTCAATAAAAAAATACAAATTTACCGTCTTCGCGCATTTTAATATCTTCAAAACAATTGAAATTGAAGAAATTGGTTTGCTGTGGAGGAGAAATGCCAAAAACAATTTTGCCACTTGCCATAATTATCCTAGAACGCCTCATTCAATCATTTCTGTTGACGTTCCAAATAACCTCACATTTTACGGACTATGACTCTCAGGTCATTGCCAAATGGAATTTTAAATAAATGAACTGTTAATGAGCATCAATCTTCCTACCTTACGTTACATCGCACTGCCTTGCATTGCTTTGCTCTACCCAACTACATCCTACCGTATTCTAAGCTCATGTATACTCTGCCTTAGCCGACACAATCTTCTATACCGTATTCTAAGCTCATGTGCCCTGCCTTAGCAGACTTAAAATCATCAATAGAATTTTTAATAAATGAGCTGTACTCTTTCCCTACTCTAATTGCCATGCCATAGGCCTACCTTGCCTTACTTTACAATAATTATAATTCAGATATCTACTGAATGTGTGACAAAGGGAAGCTTCACCTGTTTTGGACGCATAGGACTGTGATGATTATCAACAGAACGATGATGATGAAACCGCAGGGAACTCCGAGTCCAAGACCAATTGCAAGCACTAAAAATTAAACAGATTATTAAACGTTTTCATTCATTTCCTTTTATTCATCTGAGAAGCCTACAATGATACAACCATAACATTAAGGTATTAGGCTAATGATGCATAAACTGCAGACTCAAAAAGTCCGCTCACGGTGACTACCTGTTAAGCAGTTTAGATGACAACGAAGAGCTTCAATCTCAACATAAGGAAATATGTTAGCTAAAGGCATTTTTATAAAATTATGGCACACACTTATCATCATCTAAGCACAAAGCATAGGCTAACCATACTTTGCCTTGCCTTTTGTCCCCTCATATTACCTTTGCTACCTTACAAACCTGACCTTACATAGACTTACCGTTTCTACCTTACCTTAACTTAACCTATTTTGCCTATTCTAAACATACCATACTTTGCGTTACTTGTCCCTACCACACAATATCTTGCTTACCTTAACGTTTACTTGTTCTGCATTACCCGGTACATTACTTTTTACATAGTAACCTCAAATAGCATAATTTTTTTTACCTGATCGTGGATTGCCCAACGTTATCTCTCCTTGTCTTATAAATTTGCGATTCATTGCATTTCAATTTCGACAGGCAGTATCTTTTCTATACCGGGATAAAGATCTATCACCTAATTTTTATTTCTTATTTTACAGAATTTTGAAATGTAACTCTTAAAAATGCTCTTTTCTTAACGAAGACAAAACTGGTGGCATGCGACAGCATTGAAGTCTATAAGCGTTCAAGTTTCAAGTTGGCCAAACAATATTCTAGAAGTTTTGTTAATAACAGTCTTTGATTATAGTTAACATATACTTGGACAAGTAGTAGTGTCTCCAACAGGCATTATCCAAGTTGTCATAGCGGATGTCCAGTCAGAAACTGAGGTGAAGTTCCTGCTCAGAGTTCGGCTGTCCCCGGCACCAGAGAAACTTCCGATCGTTGTTTGGACTGCTGAAGCTATGTCAGAACACCTCAAGTCGATTTAACATGGCAAAATAAAGTAAATAACTTTTAGAATGCAATAGAAAAAGTCGAACGAAACTGTGAAAGTGCTATAATTCAGCTAAATGAATTGAATTTGAATTGAAAGTTGAATGTCGTCCAGAAAAATTATTATTATTACGCATTAGTTTGCTCTTCAACAGATGCATAGTAAATTCGCGTAGGCCTATATCACAGTACAATACCATACAAATAATAATATAATGCGACACAAATTATCAATACAAAACACATTGTACTTTACATTACAACAACAATAATTGCTCCTTCTTATGAAACTGAACATTGCATTAATTCTATGCGTTATTATTATTACTACTATTATTATTGTTGTTGTTATTATTGTTGTTATTATTGTTATTATTATTATTATTTTTATGCCCCGAGGTATACAGGATCCCTCAGGACATTACAAGCTGATGTAATTTGTCTGGAGATGACCCTACTCGTCGTTGTCCTGGTTGGAGAAAGTGCCTCGGAACGCGATTGCGTCATAGCGTTGTATCTATTATTATTATTATTATTATTATAATTATTATTATTATTATTATTATTATTATTATTATTATTATTATTATTATTATTATTATTATTATTATTATTATTATTATTATTATTATTATTATTATTATTATTATTATTATTATTATTATTATTATTATTATTATTATTATTATTATTATTATTATTATTATTATTATTATTATTATTATTATTACTATTATTATTATTATTATTATTATTATTATTATTATTATTATTATTATTATTATTATTATTATTATTATTATTTTTTTTTCCCGAGGTATCAATGATCTCTCAGGCGATCCAAACAATATCTGGAGATGTTACTGATGGTGGTCTGGAACGGCAACTCCTGTGTTTGTCTTATTATTATTATTATTATTATTATTATTATTATTATTATTATTATTATTATTATTATTATTATTATTATTATTATTATTATTATTATTATTATTATTATTATTATTATTATTATTATTATTATTATTATTATTATTATTATTATTATTATTATTATTATTATTATTATTATTATTATTATTATTATTATTATTATTATTATTATTATTATTATTATTATTATTATTATTATTATTATTATTATTATTATTATTATTATTATTATTATTATTATTATTATTATTATTTTTTTTTGCCCGAGGTATCAATGATCTCTCAGGCGATCCAAACAATATCTGGAGATGTTACTGATGGTGGTCTGGAACGGCAACTCCTGTGTTTGTCTTATTATTATTATTATTATTATTATTATTATTATTATTATTATTATTATTATTATTATTATTATTATTATTATTATTATTATTATTATTATAATTATTATTATTATCATTATCATTATTATTTTTTAACCCGAGGTAGATATGATCCCTCAGGTGATACAACAATTGTCCGGAGACAGAAATAAATGAACATCTGGAACGGTTACGTCTCCTCCAAATCGGGCCAAACAAACAAGAAATCGATTTCTTAATCTTGAAACTATTAAATTTGATACTTCATTTGTTATTGTAGCTTATTTTGATCTGAGATATACAAATATTTGTTTTGGCGGCCATCTTGTCCGCCATCTTGGATAGTAACATTCCCACACTATTGCTACTATGAAAAATCGATTGACTGACCTTAAAATTATTAAATTCGACGCTTCATTTGTTACTGTAGCTTGCCTATGAGCTTAGATATGCATTTTGTGTGTTATGGCGGCCATATTGGACGCCATCTAGGAAAGTAACACTCGCACGCTATTGGCACTGCAATAAATCGATTTGGTGACCTTGAATCTATTTAATTAGACACTCTATTTGTTATGGTAACCTACCTATAAGCTGAGATAGACATTCATTTGTTTAAGCGGCCATATTGGCCGCCATCTTAGAAAGTAACACTCCCACACTATTGGCACTACAAAAAATGGTATCCTTGGCCTTGAAACTATTTAATTCGACACTTCATTTGTTGCTGTAGCTTGCCTATGAGCTGAGATATGCATTTTGAGTTTTTTGGCGGCCATATTGGCCGCCATCTTGGAAAATAACACTCGCACACTATTGGCACTGCAATAATTCGATTCGGTGACCTTGAATCTATTTAATTAGACACTCTATTTGTTATGGTAACTTAACTATGTGCTGAGATATACATTTTTGTGTGTTTTGGCGGCCATATTGGCCGCCATCTTCGAAAGTAACACTTGCACCCTATTGGCACTACAAGAAATGGATTCCGTGACCATGACACTATTAAATTCGATACTTCATTTGAACTTACCTGTGAGCTGAGATATTACAAATTTTGGTGGGGTAAAAAATACCCCGCTTGGACCTCGACGTATCGTAAAATGTTTTGGTCCTGCGAAGGTTAACCTAGCCAGTATTCTACCTTGGAGGTCTTAGGATATCGTTACACGTTCCGCTACGATTTAGTCCATGGCCAAAGTTATACTTTATGCAAGTGCACGGAAAATAATTGCATCTGACTGAAACGTACCAGAATAAAATTTACTTATAAAGAACCCCATAAATAAAAATTCGTTTAAATCAATAAATCCACTGGACAAAGACACAACTGGTTAAAGTAACACAGATTAGTTGTTGAGCCGATATAGTGTTACACATCCAACAAGAATACAACGTTAACAAGAATAATGATTAATTAATACTCTTTCTAACGCAATGATTTCGATGCCAGACACCGAGAAGAAGAAAATGTCTAAACGCATTCTAGCCTTGATGTCAAAGCTTCTCTGGATATTTCTTGTTTAAAATTGAATGAATAATAGGAATACTTGGAGTGCAGTTTTTCGCCAACGTTAGTTCGAATCCAAGATCACAATTATCGCATTTCCCGGATCCACTAACTGCACATCCATATGTTGTACAATACGGTGCACAAGCTGCAAAAGATAAGGATCATGCAAACTCAACATGTAGTATGACGGAATATTATAGACCTCTAAATATGATTTGTATAATGCAAATAGTAACAACAATTCTACGTTTATTATTATCACGATAAAGGTATAAAATACAAGACCAAAAATAATGCGTAAACAATACTAAACATATGAAAACCGGAGAGGAAAATTGCTCATTTTTGTGATAAAATAGAGCCCTACAAATTGCATAATTATGCATTATAATAGGCCTACATATGTGGCATTGTAAGTAAGTAATTAAGTATAATTATTCTATATTAAGAAGCACTAGCAAAATGCACGGCGCTGTAAATGGCAAACTTAATGCATTCGAACAATTTAAAAAAAAACAAGAATTGATAGAGTGAAGTTATTAAATTTCAAAGGGGAAATATGGAGGATGGGTTAGGGTAGGTCGCAGGAGGAAAAGTGAAAAGTTTAGAAAGTCAAATCTATTAAAACCTTGGTAATTTGTATAGCATCCTGGTAAGGAAACAATTCTGAGAGAAGTTGGCAAACCTAGGGAGCTCACGGTTATGGAACCCGGGCTGCAGGGAATATTGAGCAAGCTTAATCGGCGGTATTAATTTACGCAAAACATGCAGGCATATTTCTATCTCATCATTTGGAGTCTATGCGTTACTGTTAAGACTAGATTTAATGCAATTAATTTTAGACAGTATACAATGAACATACGTGCACATGTGTTTGTGGCTGTTAATCCGTATCCAAGATCGCACTGATCACATTTCCCAGCGCCATTGCGCTGGCACTTATATTGAGTGCAGTTATCAGAACAAACTGAAAAGCAACACAGTTATTTAGTTTCTTAGTAGATTTTAAATTTTGACTCCTTGTTAGAATTCTTTACCACCTACGGTCGACCAGAAGTCTCATGCACCGGGGTAGCGCGCTGTAAATATTGTAATAATTCAACAATTGTGGATACAAAGCCTCTTAACGTTACTCCTTGTAACGGCGTTTGACTTGTTCGCGCTCTCTTGTCTCAAGCCTCAAATTCGGATTTATAAGTGACCTTTGTTTTTTAATAGTGACAATAAATAAATATAAATATTTAAATAAAAAATAAATAGATTCTTTCGAACGTAAATATAATAGAAAAATTGACTAATATTTTAGAGCCTTTATTCTTTGAATGATGAGGCTGAAAACGACCGTACGCAAATAATATTCGAAAGGCAAATAAAAATACTTTCGTTTAGAGTAACAACAGCGTGGATAAAACACTTGTGCTCATGCAGTCAGCTGAATTAATTAGTTATGTTGCTGATTAGCACGAAGCTTGCTACCAGAATCCCGGAGTCACAGCTATAATCTACGAACTCGAGTCCACGAATAGGCTACAAACTGCCTCCAAAGGATGATAGGAATTTTATTCCCAGAATGCTGTATAAGAACATAATTATATTGACTGAATTGTGAAGCCCACGGGCATGGCCTGACTATTAGGCCACGCTGGCTAGCCGCCTCAGAATATGCCGCATAATGCACTATTGCTTGTTGAAGTTGCGGCTGTGTCAACTTGATTTTTCTTTAAATAAACGAATATATGATGATAGTTGCTCGGCTTTCGTCTTGTAAAGACTAGGAAACTACTATTATGAATCTAGGATTAAACAACTAGAGTTGTGCAAATGTTCTGTAAGAATTACACTTTAATTTTAGAAAGCACAATAAA
>JACEVL010000413.1:345000-372500 GCA_020284085.1 Aporrectodea caliginosa | reverse complement strand
CCTGCCGCTAGGTGGCAAGGAAAACCCGGGCTCAGTCGTTTAGGGTCTAAGGTTCTATACATCCTTTTTAATAGTTGGGACCAAGTTATGGCTCCTCGGATCGGTGGTGCGAGAATTGATCCAGCAATAGCCAGTAATTATCTCAAAGTACCTTAAATGAGAGGGTTCTTACCATTTTTAGTTAGTGATATTATATAACAACATTAACAAGGCAGCCTCATGGTGGCTAACTTGCTATTATAAACCGTCCCGAGAAGCCTTGTTTAACATACCCGAAGAGGATTGCTTGGGAAATGAAAGGAGGAGATACAAAAACTAAGAAGCGATGGAGTAATCCGACGCATAGTGAGTGAGAGGAGTTATTTGAGTGAAAAGCTAGATGAGGCCAAGTGCGCCAGCGTAGGGTGGCGCAGTCAAGGCGTGGTCTATTGTGAACTATGACAAGGAATATCTCAGCGCATTGTCTGAAGACCGACCTGGTCGCAAGACATAGGCCTACACTGCGTATTCGCTTGTCCCGCATTCTTAGTTTAACAACCGAAGTAATTTTGAATACCTGAGGTGACCATTAGGCCAAGAATTAGTCCTACTGGAAAAGCAAGTTGGTCCATTTGGAAAGCTTCCAAGAACTTAACGTTTGCTGTCCGCGACATGTCAGCTCGTTTAGTCCAGAGAGAAACGCAACTTCCCGCTTAGATATCTTTAGACTTACTATTACTTGAATCTCACGAATCGATGACTGCTAGCCTATACAAAGAATGCACTGGACTGTTACAAAGAGCTCAATCGTGTCGGAGTCAACATGTTTTGCTTTGGTACGTGCTAACAAATAAGTTAGTAGGTCTGTTAGTAATAATGGATATGAAAAGCGCTGACTAGAGAGACAGAAGAGATGGGTGACTGATTGTTAACGCGCCTAATATTCAAATCCTGGCGAGGCACTTGAAATTGAAGCCTTACAATTCATCGATCAAGTAAGTATGTAGCTCTTCTTTGCAGTGGCGGCGCCAGGATTTCAGGTTGGGGGGGAGGCTAAAGCTCACAAATTTGTCCGGATGACTTTTTTTGCTTTTACAGCTCATTTAAAACCTCCTCGCTGTGATTTTTAGGGAGGCTGAGCCGCATTTAGGGGGGGGGCAAAGCACCCCCTAGCCCCCTCTGGCGCCGCCACTGCTTCTTTGCACCTGTAAACATAATTAGTGATCCTTTAGCCGTGGTGACCGGTTTCACTGGCCACCAGCCCTGTTTACACACAAGTCTACATGCACTAGATTGCATAGACCGACTAAGTAATACTTGATAATTATAGCCTACAACACGACTAAATAATAATAATATAGACATAGGCCTTCATGCGCAACTTAATATAACATAACATAACATAACATAGATTTTTATTGCTCCCAAAAAGTACAGTAACACAATATCATATTTCAATTAATACTAGGTTGGGATACAAAAGGAGGACCTAAAGGGACCAGATTCCCGCTAAGCAGGGCCACCTATGTACTAGCGCTGTTAGGTGGAGGTTGATAACATAATGTTCAGGATTGGGAGTGAATCAAGTAACAACTGAAATGATAACATAATTAACATTGTCTAATGCTGAAACGTTCTTAGCTAAAATAGCTAAAAATACAAGTCACAAAGCTATTATTAAACAGTTGAGATTCATCAAAATCAACTCTAACGAAGAGGTGGCAAGTGCTGATGAATTCGGTGAAATTAAACTGCGATTTCTACAGGGTCTTCCTTTCGTCTCAAGCAATTGCCTATTCAGCATAGTTCTTCCACATATTTTCCACCACCTTTTAAAGAATTCCTATTCGATTCAATCCAGTCGTATGCGTTCCAGGCTCTTTCGCCCTCAATCAAACCCGTCATAACAGCTGCAATTCCTCTGGCAGCCACCTTTCCAGCTCAGGTTTCATGCATATGTAATGTCCATTTATATAGCGCCTAAAAGGACCTTACTTCGCAGAATCTGACCTATGCTCGACTAAAAAACCGCATCTACAATCACTGCATCTATGATTCACGCTTAGTTAGACTATGGTAAATCTCTCTTCCTGAATATAGACATCACACAAATAAACCGCCTCCAAGCTATTCAGAATGATTTCGTCCGTTGTGTCACAAAACCAGCAGACACTACCACATCAATCCTGTTCTCAAATCACTCTACTGGCTTAAAGTGCTAAACTAATAGAATATAAAGTCCTCTCACTCACCTACAATGCCTGTACCTCGTTGTCATAATGCATTGCACTGAACGATGACACAATAATTGAAATGGATTCAACACGAGCATATAATATAGACAGAGATGTATAACTAAATATAACTTAAGATCCATCGATTCTCGAATCTAAGAGCCGAGGGAGTTCACATGAAACTGTTGATTGTGCAAAAGCTTCGTATCTGCTCGAGCAATCAGCTTTAATGCAGTAATAGTTCTTTCTACATATTTACCACCTTCTAGCCTTATCGAGGATGCAATAGTGCGCGCAACGTCATGCGATACAAGAAATAGGCATAGGTAGTTGATGCATTGATTTGTTTAATTTCAGAGTATGCGAATAATGCATACCGAACGTGCTTCTACCACCTGCGTCACTTTTGCGAAGATAAGCTGGTTGGCTACTACTCAAGCCGCCCAAACCCTGATTTTAACCCGTGTGCCCGGAATAATGTACTTTGGACACGCAATGAGAGCAGAGGGATTGGAGAAGAAGAAGATGTTGGCGTGCGGGGAGGGGAGGAGGAATAGAGGTCGGCCGAGAACTCGCTGGATGAAGGAGATACATAGGAGGACAGCGATGAGCCTTGCACAACTAAGGGACGCGATACGAAGCAGGGAGGATTGGAGGAAGCTGGTCACGACGGTCGCTAGAGTTCCACGAACTGACGGCACAAGGTGACAAGGTGCCCCTGAATAATTAACAATGGTGATGCCATTTATGCAGACCTAACCCTTTAAGCTCTTAACCAGCCGCTGGTGTTGATCGTCGGTTTAATATTACAGTGATCGATCAAGGAGCTAACTCGCGAAGGAACCAACTTATTCAAAACAAGATCTATAGACAGATATGTAAGGATTGGTTCCAGGTCAAGCTAAAAAAAGTCAGACAAATGTACTGTCATGAGGCTACGGTGGATAGTGCCTAGAAATGGAGAGCGAAAAGTAAGGGGCCGTCCATAAAGTACGTCACGCTATTTTGACCATTTTACCCCCTCTCTCTGTCACCAACTGTCACAAAACTCGGACCCCCCTAAAGTACGTCACACTTTCGAACAGTGAAATAATAATACTTCCGAAAGCAAGGCTAATACATAAACAAGGCTTCGCAACAGCATTATTACTAGCGCTCCTAGCGAGAGGAATCGTGAAAAACACATTCAGGAGATATGCATTTCATGCTATTTTGACATAAAACTAATTAAAATGTTTCAGAAAAGTTTTGAAAATTATTTTTGAAGCTATGAAATTCTACTAAAAAAATAAAAAATAAATTATAAATAAAAAATTAAAAAAATAAATGTGTGACGTCACACATGGCCTGACCCCCTCCCCTGTCACAAACTGTCACACTTTCTTAAACCCCCCCCTCCTCTGGAGCGTGACGTACTTTATGGACGGCCCCTAAGGATAAGGGTAAGTTTGTTGAAAGGAGTGTTTTCAGTTATGAGTGAAACACTTGAGCAGAACAAAAACTAAAACTGAAATAATCTGGAAAATAAAAATTGTACTGAAACGAAATTGAATGAGATGGGGAATATAAAATTAGAACTTAAACTAAAATGAACAGATCCGAACTAGTTAAAATCTTCACAATGGTTCATTACAGAGGCGGAGAAGTTCAACCATATTTTCAAGAAGATGAGAAAGATGAAGAACAACAGATGCAGATTGCAGACGCAAAGAAATTTGAAGAACAGCAGAGACAAGATGAATCATTGAAAGCATGGTGGAATTTAGCGCAAGATAAAGAATCTGAATTCTGCGTGGTAAATGGCTTACTGTACAAGAGATATCGAATATTAGAGCAAACGATATATCAATTGGTGTTACCAAAAGAACGACGAATTAAAGTGATGGAGTTGGCTCACGAATCAGTATTTGGAGGACATCTTGGAGAAGAGAAAACTAGAGAACGAATAAAATTGTCTTTTACGTGGCCAAAGATGAGAAGAGATATAGTGAAATTTTGCAAATCATGTGAGAAATGTCAATTAAAGGCAAGAAGTTTGGTGATGGACAGGGTTCCTATCACTCCAATTCCAAGAGAAGATGTAAGTTTCAAAAGAATTACGGTGGATTGTGTAGGACCAATCGAGCCAGCATCTGCTGCAGGTCACAAGTATTGTTTATGTATTGTCGATTCTTGCACCAGATGGCCTACAGTGTTTCTGTTGAAATCATTAACTGCGAAAGCTGTATGTGATGCTTTGATGGAGTTGTTCATGAACGTTGGTGTACCTTCTGTGATCACAAGTGACCAAGGAACAAATTTTACTGCGAGTCTGACAAGAGAATTTCTGAATTTAATGGGGTGTAGTCCAAGATTTGACACGCCAGGTCATCCAGAAGCAGCTGGATTAGTTGAAAGATGGAATCAAACATTCAAGAAAATGATCCATCATGTAATTGTTGACAATCCAAGGCAATGGCATAAAGTAATTCCGTTTACAGTGTGGGCATTACGAGAAGTACCGAATGCAACTACAGGAATTGCTCCTTATATGTTGGTGTATGGAAAGATTCCACGTGGACCACTGGCAATTCTAAAAGAAAGTTGGACAAGAGAAATTAATTTACCACCTCATATTGGAATCCAACCAGAAAAGTACTTGAAAGACATGAAAGCAAATATGGAAAAAGCATTACTGTTTGCAGATTCATATTCACGAGAGAAGCAATTACAGTATACGAATCAAATCACAACAAAAGAGCGAAACATAAAGAATTTGATCCGGGTGAAAAAGTCATTGTGTTATATCCGACTTCAACAAATAAACTGATGTCACGATGGCATGGTCCATGTACTGTTATACAACGAAGGTCAAAGTACTCTTATTTGATTGATATGGGTGACGATTGTCGAAAGATAATTCACGCAAATAAAATCAGAAAGTACATTACAAGAGCAATGAGTTGTGGACTAATCGTTGAAGAAGATGAAGACTTTGGTTCAGTGGTTGAGCTGATGACAAAGAATGACTTGCAAGATGAAAAGAACTCACTGAATCTTGATCCTGAACAGATCAGTCATTTAACATTGACTCAACAAAAACAATTGCTGGAAGTACTGAACAAATATTCTGATCGATTTTCTGAAAAGCCTGGATTATGTACATTGGTTGAACATGAAATTGAACTGAAACCGGAATTTCGTGAAAAAGAATTTATGGCTTACCGTATTCCACTCATCTATCGAGCAGAAGTTGAACGACAAATTAAAGAAATGCTTCAAGCCAACATTATAAAACCATCTTCGAGCAGAATGGCAAGTCCGTTGGTAATTGTTAAAAAGAAAGACGGTTCTCTGAGACTTGCCTGCGACTACAGATACATTAACTCGTTCACTGTGGATTGTAAATATCCGATGCCGATTGTAAAAGACGTGTTGCACAAAGTTGGAAAATCAAATGTGATCTCGATTTTTGATTGTCGAAGTGCTTACTGGACTTGTCCTGTTAAGCAAACTGATCAATGGAAAACTGCTTTTGTTACTCACAATGGACTGTACGAGTTTACTCGTGTTCCTTTCGGGATGATCAACTCAGGAAGAACATTTGTTAAAGCAATTAACATGGTTTTACAGCCTATAAATGAATTTGCTGAGCCTTATGTAGATGACATTGCTGTGCATTCAGATGATTGGAAGATTCATTTACAGCATTTAGATGCATATTTAATGCAAATGAGACTGCATAACATTACTCTGAACTTAAAGAAATGTATCTTTGGTAAGAGTGAGGTAAAGTTCATCGGTCATGTAGTTGGTTCTGGAACGATTCAAATGAATCCAGATAGAATTGAAAGTTTAATTAATTTGAAAACCCCAGAAACGAAGAAACAAGTTAAGCAATTGCTGGGATTTTTTGGTTACTATCGACAGTTTATCAAAGATTTTGCACAGATTGCGAAGCCTCTATCTGATTTGACAAGCAAACATGTTCCAGATAAGATTGATTGGACTGATAGACATCAACAGGCATTTAATTTACTTAAAGATGCTGTACGCTCTAAAGTTGTTTTATATGTTTTTGATGTTGGAAAACCTTTTAATTTGTACTGCGATAGTAGTGATTTTGCAGTAGGAGCTGTGCTAACGCAGATGGATGATAAGGGAATAGAGCGCCCTGTGTCATTTATAAGTCAGAAGTTGACTGACACCCAGAGGAGATGGGCAACTGTGGAGAAAGAAGCCTATGCTATTGTTTGGGCTCTAAATAAGTTAAAAGAGATAATAATTGGATCTAAAGTTCACATCTTTACCGATCACAATCCTTTAACTTATCTGACTGAATCTATGTCTAAGTCTGCTAAACTGGTGCGTTGGGCTTTAGCACTGCAAACTTTTGATGTAGAAGTTAATTATAAGAAAGGACGATTAAATGTTGTAGCAGATTGTTTATCTAGATTATAAGATTGTTTATATTACTGTTTTGTATAGTATTAAGTTTATTGCATAATTTAGTACATGATGATTTCGCAAATTTTTAAGTTTAATTTGCTCAATCCAAAGAAAGGGAAGGAGGTAATGTGAACAAATGTTTTGCATATATAATGAGCACAGGTGTTCCTTAGGTTGATATATATATATAATTCGTATTCGATTGTTAAGCTGTTTTAGTCTTAGGCCTTAGTTGCGCGGTCGCCTGGCGGCGCTTGGCCTAAAGTAGCCTAAACTTTGGCTGACGGTAGATTCTCGGCACGTGTAGTTAGCGCGCCGAACTTAAAAACTGCTGATGATAGTGAATTTGAAGATATGTAGAGCAGTAGTTGTTTTAATGAAGTAGAGAGTTGTGTTATGTAGAAGTTACAGTCGCGTTGTGTTTAATGAAGAACTGTGTTTGAATATTAACTGTGGTTTAAAAGAAATACATTCAAAGAACTGTGTCAATTTAATTCGTAAACAGTTAGAAGACGTTGAGCAATTTATACGTAGAGATAAGGAAAGTTTTGAGTTAGGTCACAACTAAAGAAAGGACAGAAGAGTTGGTGACAAAGTTCTTTTCAACGGAATCTGAAGAAACTAATGAGCTGGTGATCATCCTTAAATGCGTATACCTTACCTGGCTCTGCCTTGAATTGTTTTACACTACCTTCCGGTCGGGCGGCGGCGCATCGGTCGCCAGCCAACATTCGTTCAGAGGAAATGTGGGGTTTAATTGGTTATTAAACCGTTTGTTAGCAAAGGCCTCGCGTATTCGGGGATATAAGACGTCCGAGCCCGATTCTGCGATGTCTACTGAGTCAGCCGCGAGGAATTATGCGTTCTTGGACGATCTCTAATACCTACAGTCGTCACCGCGTGGTTGCCGCCATGTTAACAACGAAACAACTTCCACGTGCTCCTCCCTAGATCTTCAGAATTGGACAATAAAGATAACATCAACCATCACATGCATTCGATCGAGGACATACTGCGACCAAGTCCGATTCTGCGATGCCTACCGAGCTAGCCTCCTGGAATTACGCAGTTTTGGAAATTGGACGACCTCTAACAAAGCGTCACGGCGTGGCCGACGCCATGTTTTTCTTAAACAACGAAAAGCCGCGTTCTCCACGTGCTTCTCCGTAGGCCCGCAGCATGGGACATTGGACAATACAGATTACATCAAACATCAATATCATAGCAGGAGTCTAAAATCGGCCGTTATACCTCTGGCATGTCGCCTTTGCAGCATCAACCGGTAACCAATTAACTCAACATTCCTCTGACGTTCAACATCGTCAACCTGATGGATGGCGCCTAACAGGCTGCTGCATTATTACTTTATTATTATTACTTTACAATATTATTACTTCTGTGTTTTAGTTTATATTCAATTTCTATCAACTGTAGTTGCGAATCTGTTGGTTGGGCCTAACGTGTTTGCGGGAGCCTGTCACTGGAGACTCCTCTTCTAGCGAGAAATGTTAACCATCTGAAATATAACACTTAACATCATGAGACTATCACAGACATTATCTTCCTTTATTTTTCTCCTGTTACGCGCCTTCGTGCAAGATTCCAATTTTGTTTAGGCGCGTTATAAATGACAGTTTAATAATAATAATAATAAAAAGCCCAACGTAATCAAAATCTATTGTACTTTGTCCTAAACTAGCAACAGACTATTGTCAATAAAATATGAAATAAATCTGTTTTACCTTACAATACTTTACTCTACCAGGCCTTACCTGGATTTTCCTCGACCTACTTAACTTCTATTATGACTCAGGTCTACACTCTCTGCGTAATAAAAAGCAAGCATAACCTGTTTTGGACGCACATCACCATGATGATAATCAGAAGGACGATGATGATGAAACCACAGGGAACTCCGAGTCCCAACTTCAAGCACTAAGAATTAAACAAATTATTCAACTTTTTTCATTCGTCTTTGTTTATTGGTCTAAAACATTTACCAAGATGCGAAGAAATATCCTAAGCTTAAAGAATTGTCTTCACTTGGGGAAATACATTAATTAAAAGATAGAAATATCTAAACCAAAGGTAAAATCTTAACTAATGGAAGTATCTTAAACTAAAGAAACACATCGCCTCAGCTAAGCTAGCTACTAACTTGCCTGGGTGCAATATTCCAACTGTGACGTAACCAGTGATTTGTATGACCTCATTATTGCATTTTGTACTTTCTGACTATTGGCCTTCTGATCATATCCATGGTCGGTTCAGCCCTGTTGCAGATTCAACAAGTTGCCTAGAGGTTTCATGTTTTTATGCATAACCAGTCCCAATCTATCTCACTCGCTACCTTATCCTTTTCATATGAAAACCCTTTATGCCTCTTCAACACATTCATCACTGAGCACTTTCCCGTATTGAAGACACTCTGCCAGTCCTGTGACCATCTGAACAATGTTCTTGGGTCTTTTCGCAGTTATCTCCAATGCTTCATCATTCCACACTACACCAAACACTTTAGCATCGTCCGAAAATGTCGATATTTTGGATAAAATTCCATCATCTCTCAAAAACAATTACCCAGGCACAGCATTGCACACCTACTTCAACATCTATTTTCTAAATTATATATTCTTACTTGGAAAATTTTGGAATGCATAATTTAATAATAATTTTCTTTTTTTTCTCACCAAAACAACTTTCTCCTGGCATGTGGCCAACGAATGTGCCTTGACAACAGACCGCTTAATTCTGCCATCGCCAAAACCACACATGATTCTGCTGTTAGCAGACAGTAACTCTATGTGTATGTTAATAACTGCATTAAACTGTGATAGATCAAATAATATTATACTTGGACATTTGTCTTCGTTATGCATTCCTATGCCTGGCAGTCCTGTAACTGGTGTCGGCCGAATTGTCGTAGTGTATGCCCAGAAATAAGCGAAACTGGAAGTCGTTCCCAGATTCCCGCTGGACTCGGTAGTGCCGGAGGAGTCGTGCGTTGTAAAAACTTCTAAAATCATTTAAGAACATCTGAAATCAATTAAACATGGCAAAAACAAAGATATCAAATGCTGAAATTGAAAATGAGCTTATAACTACCTAGAACAGATTTCAAAGAGAGCATTGTGAGCAGAACTGAGCACCGCGAGCAGAAGATAGCGAAATGTTCAGAAGAGAGCACAGAGAGCAGAAGAGAGCACAGAAAGCAGGCAAGGGCACAGCGGAAAGAAGAGAGGACAGCAGAATATAGGACAGTGAGCAGAAGAGGCTCGGTGAGCATAGTAGAACAGGGGGGAGGCTAAAGCTCACAAATTTGTCCGGATGACTTTTTTTGCTTTTACAGCTCATTTAAAACCTCCTCGCTGTGATTTTTAGGGAGGCTGAGCCGCATTTAGGGGGGGGGCAAAGCACCCCCTAGCCCCCTCTGGCGCCGCCACTGCTTCTTTGCACCTGTAAACATAATTAGTGATCCTTTAGCCGTGGTGACCGGTTTCACTGGCCACCAGCCCTGTTTACACACAAGTCTACATGCACTAGATTGCATAGACCGACTAAGTAATACTTGATAATTATAGCCTACAACACGACTAAATAATAATAATATAGACATAGGCCTTCATGCGCAACTTAATATAACATAACATAACATAACATAGATTTTTATTGCTCCCAAAAAGTACAGGTAACACTTCATCATCATATTTCAAATAATACTAAGTTGGGATACAAAAGGAGTACCTAAGGGACCAGATTCCCGCTAAGCAGGGCCACCGATATGTACTAGCACGCTGTTAGGTGGAGGTTGATAAATAATGTTCGTGATTGGGAGAATCAAGTAACAACTGAAATGATAACATAATTAACATTGTTTAATGCTAGACAGTGCTTAAGCAAAATGAAGTAAAAAATTTGATTTGAAAAAACATTATTAAACAGTTGAGATTCATCAAAATCAACTCTAACGAAGAGGTGGCAAGTGCCAGAATTGGGTGAAATTAAACTACATTTCAGGGCCTCCTTTCGTCTCAAGCAACGCCTATTCTGTTAGTTCTTCCACACATATTTTCCACCTTGGGAAGAATCTTTATCAGATTCAATCCAGTCGTATATGTTCCAGGCTCTTTCGCCCTCAATCAAACCCGTCATAACAGCTGCAATTCCTCTGGCAGCCACCTTTCCAGCTCAGGTTTCATGCATATGTAATGTCCATTTATATAGCGCCTAAAAGGACCTTACTTCGCAGAATCTGACCTATGCTCGACTAAAAAACCGCATCTACAATCACTGCATCTATGATTCACGCTTAGTTAGACTATGGTAAATCTCTCTTCCTGAATATAGACATCACACAAATAAACCGCCTCCAAGCTATTCAGAATGATTTCGTCCGTTGTGTCACAAAACCAGCAGACACTACCACATCAATCCTGTTCTCAAATCACTCTACTGGCTTAAAGTGCTAAACTAATAGAATATAAAGTCCTCTCACTCACCTACAATGCCTGTACCTCGTTGTCATAATGCATTGCACTGAACGATGACACAATAATTGAAATGGATTCAACACGAGCATATAATATAGACAGAGATGTATAACTAAATATAACTTAAGATCCATCGATTCTCGAATCTAAGAGCCGAGGGAGTTCACATGAAACTGTTGATTGTGCAAAAGCTTCGTATCTGCTCGAGCAATCAGCTTTAATGCAGTAATAGTTCTTTCTACATATTTATCGAGTTGGATTCTCTAATGGATTATATGACTTTGACTACAAATTTGATTGAAGAGTCGATTGATGCTTTACGAATCTTTTTTAGCGGCAATAAATAAGTCACTGGATTGGATTAATTATCTGAAAGCGCTTTATAAGTCATTAAAATTGGAATAATGTAAATGGATACGCAATGAGGAGTAGAGGGATTTGAGAAGAAGCAAGATAAGGCGGTGGGAGGGAGGAGAATAGTGTCACTGAGAAACTCGCTGGATTGTTAGAGATACATAGAGTATTGTGCTGAAGGAGCTTTGTACAACTATACATATGAAGCAGGAGGATTGGAGGAAGCTGGAGTACGACGGTCGTTAGAATTCCACGAACTGACGGCACAAGGCGCAAGGCACTAGAATTAGTAAAGGTGATGCCATAATATGCAGACCTAACCCTTTAAGCTCTTAACCAGCCGCTGGTGTCGTTGACTGCTGGCTGAATATTACAGTGACTGATCAAGAAGAATCGCGAACTAAACTGAAACACAAAGATCTATAGATAGATATGTAAGGATTGGTTCCAGGTCAAGCTTAAAAAAAAAAGTCAGACAAAATGTGCCTGCTGCGTGAGGTTGCTGTGAGTGCCTAGAAATGGAGAGTAAGAGAAATGTCCCATGCTACGTCACGCTATTTTGAACCACGACTCTCTCTGTGGTCACCCAACCACACACAAAACTCGGACCCCCTAGAGTACGCCACACTTTTCGAATAAAGGAAATAATACTTCCGAAAGCAGCAAAGCTAATACATAAACAAGGCTTCATAACAGCATTATTACTATGCTCCTAGTAAGAGGAACGTGGTCACCCAGAGAGATATGCATTTGCTATTTTATTACAAAAACCAATTAAATGTTTCCTCTAGAAAAGTTTTTGTAATTATTTTAGTTGGTGAATTTACTAAAAAATAAAAATAAATTATAAATAAAAAAATTAAAAAGTACGAGCATGGCCTGACCTCCCCTGTCACAAACTGTCACACTTTTCTTAAACCTCCTTGGGAGTGTGGACAATTTTATGGACGGCCCCTAAGGATAAGGGTAAGTTTGTTGAAAGGAGTGTTTTCAGTTATGAGTGAAACAGGAAGATGGTTTGTCCATCTATTTAACTGTATACTTTTTAAGTCTCGTCAAGATTACCTCCTCATAATTTAAGATAGATCCTGTTGCTGGTGCTTTAGCCTTTACCATCAACACTGGGCCCTTTTAGTACATTAACGCCTAAAGACAATGAGTCGCTAGACAATTTACAGACTTACATGACATCGTTATCTATTCAGACCAATATATATAGCAGTGTCTCTTCCAACATAACTGGTCCCATGGGCACCAGTTAACATATTATTTCAAGCTGCTACAGATACTATTTCCTGTACTAACCGGTTCCAGCGCCCCACAATCCTCTGATATCATATACACTCAGTACACTGTATTATTCGTTGCAATCTAATCCTTATAATTTATTACCTGGTAATTGTCCAGAAGTGTGTGCATCAATACTTGTACAAAATTACCACAAAACAATTACAAAATGTTGATGATAATAAATATGACGCACTGGCATCGTTTAAATTCACTGGTAATGAAACTTGTTGATGCGATTCATATTACCATATTGATATTGGCAACGTTATTGTTGTCTGGACCGTTATTGTTAACATTGTCATGACTACTTGCATCTTCATCATCATCCTCATTAGCATAGCAGGTAAAAATTTTAAAAACAAAACAAAAACAGTCAAAATGATGCTCAGAATCACTGGTATATTTCAAATCATACAAACAAACATTGGACACATCAAACCTGATGACGCAACCACAGTGAATGTACATATTTCACTCAGTAACACTAGTGCAGTGTTCCCAACACAATTGCCATGAACCAGCTCTAGGGGTTCCATGGCTGTTTTGCACAACTTTAATATTTGTGTGGCCTTTCTGTCAAGAAATCTGAGAAACTACTGATAATTACCACCACTGACATAGGTCCATAACTATTTCTTTAAACTAAAAGTAGTGCAGAAATAGTTGCAACACTGCAGCTGAATACAAGGAATGTTGCTCATCGTGAAAATAAAGAACTGGATGAAAAAAATATTATATTAAGGCAAGGTGTCATTGACCGCATGACTTTTACTATGGGTGCCTTACTCGAAAATAGGGTTGAGAAGCACAGCACAAGTTCTTTGTAAAGTACAGCCGTGTACAATTCTTTGTTCACATATACATATAAATAAACCAATCATATTTACACATAAATCCAAAATCTACACCAGCTGCATGCACTTCATACATATTCATATAAAATAACGAATCATAGCATAAATTAACGACCACCATGGCCATCTGTATCAATATCTCCGATCGCAGTTTCTCTTGCAGTTTTAAAGCTAGAAAATTCGTTAATTAATCGTGGAAAATGGTTCAAAATAATTACTGTTGTACTCTTAGCAAGTATGCAAAACAAAACCTAAATGAACTGAGGAATTTGTTTTATCTTCCGGTGACTGGTACTAAGAACCAAACTCCAGAGTTTCGTCGGTTATTTGTTTGAAGTCAAATGCACCGCGACCATCCATGTACAGGTAGAACTGAATAAACAGATCAGAAACAAAGACTAATTAACACGCTGTTATACTTATAATTACTGTTTATGCACAACTTAAATAAAAATCAATTAACAATATTAAACTCTATTATCAGCTATTATTTACAGTGAGCCAAAATACAGACATCAATACCTTAAAATTCATGAACTGTTATTCACTTGGAGTGGAAACACAGATCAATAAACCAGGTATCAAATTAAACAGTCTTACAGGCAAACGTCTACACTCACCCAAACCTATAGCCACCGACCCACCGACCCACCCACCAGCACACACACAGGACAGAGATGTTATATATAAACACATAACCTCCTACCACGCCTCTGATTTTCTGTGTGACCTTGCATGCATTAAAATATTCGTAATAATAATAATAATAATTCAGTATAAAGTTAATTCTGATAGAAAAGGTGCTATAAAAATATCAAAAAACATTACATACCTTGCTGTGTTTTACTCAATATACATCGCTACATGCACAAAATGAGTTATTACCTCGTGATGCTTCCACAGTGACTTTCGATGCGATACGGTGAACAGCGTAATGCCAACCTATTTTAAACAATCAGACAAGACATTAATGTTAGTCATCAAACTAAAAGAATTTATTGCTAGTTACTATAATCGTGGATCTCCACTGGTTCAGGCCAATGGATTGTCACTTTGCTCGGAAAGCATTGTCCCTAACTGAATCAACACACTCTTGCTGTGCCTTGTGCCAAAACAGGTATGGGCTTTCGGGTGTTCTTGCTGGCTCAGCGTACACTTTAGAATTAACTGCCCAGTTTTGTGCATTTGTCAGTTCTTTATAAATCTCACACAGAACTTAAACTTAAACCTAATATTTTACAGTTTGCCTACTTTCCATAACTTTACTTCTGGCTTCCCCAACTTTTCAGGTTCCAACCTGTCTTCTCTAACGAATTACGACTTGGCAATTATTATCATTATTATTATTATTATTATTAAATTTGTAACAAGCACATAGTCACACTGAAATGTGAATCTGAGGCGTGGATAGCTACTCAGCCGCCAAGAGAAGCTGCAGTTAGATATTCAAGTGCTTGAAAGCCAAGTACAAATAGTGAGTTTTGAGCCACTTTTCGAAGGAAAAAAGTGAATTTGAGCTACGAAGAGACAGAGAGTGGCAGTCGATTCCATTCCTTGGGGCAGAGGCATGGATTTCACTTGCCATGACCATTGATTAATCTTTCATGTATTATGATAACAGGGCTGTAGAAGTCATCAGATCGGATTAGAAAAACACTCAGTTAAGGACAACGTTTACCTCACGACAGTGTTGATACATGTAGCCCTCAACATCGACACTGACAGCGCTCGTACATTCGTCAAGAATTGCAAACTGTGGCCGGTGGTAGAAAAGGCGAGCCATCTGCAGAAAATGGCAACAAAACAGAAAGGTATCAGCAAAACTATGACAAGAATTAAAAGTATGAACATTGAATATAAGTTTTATTGCCCTTTCACAGTTTCGTAAGTGCCTGAAGTCTGTATTATTTGACAGTAATTTCACAGGTTTGGGTCGGGAGTGCCACTTATGCGAATTTTATTGAAGTGGCACATTCTAAATGCCAGATTACAATTACACTTTAGCTTTGGAGGTAATTAGCATTGAACAAAGATAGGTTGGATGGTATATTTAAGTGCAAAAGTGCAAAGTAGATGAAACTGAAAGAACAATTGACGCTAATTCCACTTACGGCAATTCGTTGTTTTTCTCCTCCACTAAGGACATCCATCCAATCCTGGACGACATCCCAGCCGCCTTCTCTCTCCAGGATGTAGGACAACTGGACCTATACCACCACAAAAACAACTCTTTCACTTCCAGTCGAGAAATGCCCAACACAAACACACACAACACACAACGTGTGTGCAAACAAATTTCACACACATCACTTATGTATGGAAATCATCGCTTGGCCCCTCAGTTTAACGGGCTCAGGTGCTATATATGCTCCTAGGGTCCATTCTGATACGTTCTACTCTAACTTCAAAACGGTCCTTTTAGCCCCGGAGTCGGGAGCACTTCTGAGTAACACCTTGAAAGGGTGCAATATAAATCTTTGTATTGAATGACTGAATGAATGATCATCATCAGTTCCTGATGCCAACCAGTTGGCAGGTATGGGTACAAATAAATGATCATCACTGTCCTCAGTCATTTGTCAAGTACAGTGAGCTTCTCGCAAAGTTAGTCCAAGTTTTGCTAAGTCTTCATCTATATTGTCTATCAGACACAGTCTTGGTCTGTCTTTGTTACTCTTTCTTTTTAATCTTGCACATAGTGCAATGCGTGGAATTTGGTCAGCTGGCGTTCTCAAATCCAAATCTAATTACAAGAGTCCAACACAGTCGTAATGTGATCCACACAGCAACTGTTTAGGTTTCATTTGACGTTTCCAGCTGACCTTGCTCAGGATATCTTCCAGGTCCTTGTCTTTGTAGCCCTTGCTGAGCATATCGTCCTTCTGGTGTGGATAGATGACCTGATCCCTCAACGTCCCGACAGTCATGTAGGGCCGCTGAAAGACAAGAGCACAAAGACAAATTGTCAAGTTGGGATACAGTAAATCAGAGAAATTATCCAAACATCTACACTTCCATCTTTTACCCATCCACCATCCCACTGCCCATCCATCCATCACACTCCATCCAAACCTACCACCCACCCATTCATACTACTGTCAGTCTACTACCATTAAAAATCCATACTATTTCATCACAGAGTTTGAACCTATCTCAACGCACACTTCTTTAGATCTGTTAGATTGCCATGTTTAGCAGCTTTGTGAGATTCTTACAAGGCAATTATAAGTCGCCAGATACAAACATACATACATACATACATCACTTCCCAATCCATCCAAAACTGTTCTTAATCGTTGGAGTTGGGCTGGGAGCGCCTCTTGGTAGGTATCTTGGAGGGGTGCTGTATAAGTCCTCTGAATGAATGAATGAATGAAAATCCAACCATCCAAACCATCGCTCCCTCCATCCATTCTACTCTGTTCATCCATCCATCCATCCCACCACCGTCCATCCCTCCATCTAAACCATCCATCCTACGATCCATCCATCCATAACACCTAAGATAAGAGAGCATGCACTGGACTAGTACCTGTGGTATATAGAAGAGCTGTCTGCTGTCTGGCTTCGTCAGCTTACCACCAAACAACGGCCACAGCTAATCAAAAGATATCAGAATGTTCACAATGTAAATCAGACGACTGAGCAATTACTACATGCACTCCTAGAATGAGGTAATCCAATGACGCACTTACAACGTAATTAGCTCAATGTTTATTTGGTAACGAAATGCAAAGTGATGTAAACCCAATCACTGTTATTTACAGGCCATTGAAGGTGGCGAGCTACAATACAATAAAGTACTGAAGGTAAAAACAAGCTAAGGAAAACCTTCACATCATCTGTTGATCAGACCAGTTGGGGTTGGTTTTGGTCAGCATCATGATTAACCTTGTGCCGAGGTTGCAGTTAGCATCACGATTGAGTTATGTTAGGGCTTTTGGTAACTAGCAATATAGTTAGGCTCATGTTAGTGTTTTGGCTAGCATTATGGTAAATCATATGGTGGGGTTTAGGTTAGCATTATGGTAAAGCTTATGGTAGTATTTTGGTTAGCATTATAGCTAGAGAAAATGCTTATGCCAGATAATAGTCACGAATGTCCGCAGTCAGTTCAAAACTTACGCCTCCAAGAATTCGGAATAGTGAACTTTTGCCGCAGCCATTTGGTCCGCAGACGAGAACATTCATTCCAGACTTCACCTGGATCAAATCAACAAGTAAAAATGTTTATGTGAAAGAGATTTATTCCTTTACAATAGCAGTTCCCTACCTAGTCACCCAACACAAAGCTAGCCTTTCAGAAATACCATATTTCAAGACTCACAAGTAAACAAATGAACATATGTGCATCAAATAGGTAAAAGAAGAAGAGCAGTCCCTTAAGCTAGCCACGAGGCAGCCATGGGCATATGAAGTGTCAGCGACTTCATTTTCTTAGCCTCAGCATATGATGGCGGGTGGCCAGTACTCTCCCTGGCCGTCTCATCATCCCACTGACAGTGTACGGTCAGGGTACTCACATGGCCGAGTTGGCTTAGGGGGCGCAAGTGAAGCCGAAATCTCGAACCAAATTTCTGCCCTGGCAGGATTTGACCCCTGCCTCTCTTCAAACAGTCCAGCATGCTAACCACTACACTATCGAGCACCCACAAACAGGTAAACATCAAGATATTACTATGTTTTAGGCTCTGTATTCCAGTCTTGGGTCAGTCGGGTCACACATCATTATGTTTTTCTCTCTCGTGAGGACGTACAATTGCTTCTTTACTTCGAATTGAACCCTTCGCGCCTTCTCACAAGTTCAAGTATCCTTTAGGAACAGTTTTCCGTTGCATTAGATGCTTTCACTTGGTTCTGTTCAATGTATGTCTTCTGCCTATGTTAAAGAAACTTAGTTAGATCAGTAAGAGGTACTTCACACGCAGTGTTCTAATTGTCACACACTCAAGCACACACACCTGGTACATATGTTCCACATTGTTCTGACTTGATAAAGAACCTATTTTAGATCAGTTAGAGGTACTTCAAAGGCACTGTAATAAGTGTTACACACTCACACATGGACACACACACACACCTGGTACATACATTCACAATTGTTCTGATTTGATACATACACAGATACATAGCCAAGAAACTATCAAATGAAACCAACCTCAAAGTTGAGCTCTTTCACGAGTACATCACCATTAGGCGTAACGAGAGGAACTTTTTCAAACCTGAAATCCAAATTGAAATACGTGGCTTTGACCTCATATGTGCCAAATCGAAATATTAGCAACACAACAACTCGTGAGCAACACAGCAATCTGCATCAAGTGCAACCAGTTAAACACATTTTGGTAATTCACAGAAAAATATAAATGGTCAGAAAAAAATGTATGTAGGAAAATGTATTAGGAAATTAAATATAGACCACTTTCAAGTATGCCTTACATGTATTTATGACTATCCAATGGATCTAAACAAGTGCATTTGAAGACAGCTAGAAAATGTATGTTGCACAGTCAAAGGCAACAGTACGTAATTGCAGTGGGAGATTTGTCCAACGAGGATGGTCCAACACATGATGGCTTGAGTTGGCTTTGACAGCATAATATGTACAACAGCATGGCACTTGCAGATCTCCATGGGAAGCAAAGCCCATGGAGATATGCCACATGTTTCAGCACTTGTACAAACCTGATGAGTTTGTCTTGAATAACAATAGTTCCACTTCCTGGCACCAGAGCAGACACAACTTCTTTTTCCAAAAATACAAGAACAATAGTCAACCATCAGAAGACAAAAATCTAACAGGCATCTAAACTAATTACTTCAAAATTAGCAACATAGAAAACACAAGTGCCTCTGAGTCGTTTTCGTGAAGAGGAGCTATATAAATGTTCGATATGAATGAATGATTATAACGTACCATTGAAACTGCAGTAAAACAACTCTAATCTGTCACAGTTCAATCAAAAAGTATGAACAACCAGTTTTTAATCTTATGAAAACCTGAAAATTCTAAAGTCAGCAAAAAGTACAAATCTAAAGTCATCTAATCGAATGAACTCTGTAGTGACATCATTGCAAATTACAACGTGGTAAAATATTTTAATGCAATAGAGCAGTGCTTCCCAAACTTTTCAGTGTCACGGACTGGCAGGAATTTTTCCACTGCAGGAGGACCGGTGCCCAATTTATTCATTATTTCTCTGTTTCGTTTTCGATCACTTCAATTCCTCAAAAATTTATTTCAATGCATTGTTAGCCAATTATATGACTCTATTACCCTTTAAATGCTATTCTAATGAGCCTGTTTGTTATGACTTTTAAAAATAAAAATAATAATTTCTTGATTCCGAGACAATTTGACCAGTTTTCTTGACTCCCTTTGCGGACCGGCAATCTGAGGGCTCGCGGACCGGCACCGGTCCGCGGACCACCACTTTGGGAAGCACTGCATTAGAGTTTAGTCGAAAGCATGAACAACCTAACCTTGTCTGTCTTGTGTATAAAGAAAACTAGAAATTCCTACACATCATCAACATCATCATTTTAACATAAAAAGCAAAAAAATATACTTAAAATCACAGTCAGAAGTTTTCAGTATTATCTGATCAACAACAACCAATTCATTTTTTATTAACTAAATTATATTCGAATTAAATCAAATTAAAACTTACTGTCGTTATTTTCAGAGGCTATCATCGTTCTTTCATATTTGCCAACGCTTAAGGTCATCCAGTACTTTCATAAATTCCGTGACACGAGCTGTAAACCTTCAGAAATGGAGAGGAAAATTGTTTAATTAATTAAACCAAATCTTAAACCTTCAGAAATGCAGATGAAAATTGTTTAATCGATTAAACCAAATCTTCTGCATATATCAACATCTCTGACAACCACTGACTTGACGTAACTATACACATGACCTAAAGCAGTGCTTCGCAATCTTTTTCGACTATGGAACCCTTTTGATCTTGAATTTTTTTAATGGAACCCTGACCTACCCAAACTATATTCTGGTAGGTCAGGCCAGCATGCAAAGTAGACCAATATAGGTTTAATTAACAACAGTGATCGGGGTATATGCAGTTTTAATCCATAAAATTTAGACCAGAAATCATTTTAAATTAAATTTTTCCATGGAACCCTTGTCTTCAACGTTGCAGGGGTCTGAGTGGCCGAGTGGGTTGGTGCCTGCCCGTCACGCCGGCGACCCGGGTTCGATTCCCGGTCGGTCGGTTTATCAGAGATTAATTTACACGGACCTTTACTGCGGGTGGCTCGGTCGCAATATAAACGTGGAGTACAATACAATACAATACAATACAAACACACAACCTGACGGCTGGCGCCTCCGGGCTGCTCATTGTCCTACATGAGGGCTGGGCGCCTGTTGATGGCTGCCGCTACTGGTTGAGCGTTCTAGAAGTAGCTTGCTATCAACAACGCTATATAAATCGTCGTAAATACATACATACATACATACATACATACATACATACGTAGTCTGATTTCTAACGTATCAACACATTCGAACACCACTTCTACCCAATTTTCTCATGAAACCCTTGTCTTGCCCTCACAGAACCCTAGGGTTCTGTAGAACACACTTTGGGAAACGCTGACTTAAAGGCTTAGCTGAAACTGTGAAACTAGAGCTGTTTCTACAGGATAATGGTTTGACTATAGATGGTAGTTACCCGGCCAATCGTGTCATCTCTCGTCCGGCCAGTACCACCCGGCCAATGGCCTCGGCCATCTTCACCAGCATTCGGCCGCTCTGATAGTATTCCTTCAAGCAGAAATAATAACCATAAAACAACTACGCGAATCTCTTAAAAAGTGATACGTAAATGTTCAGATATAAGCCTTCAGTGTATTGTATTGTATCTATCAATTTATATAGCGCCTCTCGCAGTGCACACCAATCAGAGCCACTGATCCAGTGTGCCAGTCTGCTAAACAATACACATGCACGCACGCACACACATGCATATGCTAAAAAGCATGTCTGTAGAAGTAGTCTGTTTTGCTGATTTACAAAATTTTAATTGTAATTACCGGTGTTAGCTTCTATCGCACTGGCATCTAATGCACAAGGGGTCAACCGCTGGCTAGGCTGTCAAAATGTTAGAAAAACGTGGCCCGGGTACCCGAGCTCATTTTCAACGGGGGCCCGAAGGCCCGTCAGCTGTAAAACGCTTGAGGAAAGCCAAAAAAAGTTGAGTCACAGTGTAACGAAGTTACAAAATTTAATTTAATTAATTACATTGAAAGACCTGTGGCGTGTGTCTAACGGCGATTTTCGGTACTAATACTTCGATCACGGTCCACTTAGTTCATCGCCTCGTATCGCCGATCGACAGGAAAGCGTGGGATAGAAATTGTCGCTTCGATTACATCCGTCGTCCAAAAGCTACAAATAGCACGGTTTCCGTCTTTTTCTCACGCTTGGACGACCGAGTCACCGAGAGTCGCTAAATTGGGAAGGGGGATATTATTATATATAAACGGTCATTGCACTAAGACCTAATTCAAAGTTGGTCATCATTGGCTTGCGCGTCCCGGTAGGTTGTCCTTGCATAATAACCCTTATTAAATAGGAGCCCATGGCTCGTCTTATGATAGCCGGCAATCAGGCAGGTGCCAACCGCCCTCCGCCGATGACTAATCGGCCACTTTAGCTGGCTCATTCATGCTGAACTCCACAGCTTCCCACGCGACAGACAGCCTGTTATTCAACCGCGGAACGACACAGCTTTTAAAACTTACACCTGCATACCGTTATTATGCTTCTTTGGATGGGTTTTCGGGTATTGACTTAACGGCCCGGGCTTGACCCTACGAACAGGGTCCCGGGTGTGCGGGGCCCGTTGACAGCCCTAGTGCCAAGATGCCAACTACCCCGCGCCGATGACTAATACACCACTGTAGCTGGCCAACACATCTTCAAATCCACAGCGTTTTACGCGACTGAAAGTCTGTATTTAAGCTTTTAAAATTTATTTAAATTAATATGATGATTCGGACGGGTTTTCGGGCTTTGATTTAAGGGCCCGTGGCCGGGCCCTTCGAATGGGGGCCGGAGGCCCGTTGACAGCCCTACCGCTGGCACACCAAAACCAAGCCATAATCAGGTCAACCTACAGAAGATCAGCCTGCCAAGATAAACAGACAGCCTATGGAGGATAAGGAATTTGAAAGAGGTAAGGAGAATTTCGTACCTCAAGTCTTTCCGAATGTGACGTGTTTCGGAGGCGAGGGTTCATTAAATTCATGAACGGTCGACTTACTACGTAGTAACCAACCACAGTCGCCACATCTGCAGAACAATAACAACACAACGCAGAATCATAAACCATTGTGTGTGTTATATGGTTACTGTACAGATTCAAGCCTTCCTCCACCCACTGCTACCTCTGAGCCCATGAACTCATAATTCCCCCAGCCGATAGCCTTTTGAGCAAAACATTGTCAGGATTCTGCATAAGTTTTAACAGTGTTTATTAGATATCTGTGCCATTAGCAATTGGTTAATAAAGAATATACCTATTTACTTACTTCCCTCGTGGTTACTGTGTAAGAACCTCAAGCAAGTACCAAACTCACAGTTGCTCAGCATCATCGATGCTCTTTCTTATGTTCAAGTGTGCACTTAAAAACTTTGGACGGAGGGCAGTATCAAAAACAGTTGCAAATTATGCTAGCAAATTATAATTATTATCTTAATCTGAAATCTCACTGAGACCATGACAGAGTTAAATCTTAAAATGTAAAAAAAACGTTGTTTCCTTGCATTTGTTTATGCTGCTCATCATAAATGGCAGTGATTTTCAACCTTTTTATAATGACGGAACCTTACACAAAGCACTCATTTGCTCACAGCGCTAAGCCTATGGAAATACGTACACTTTGCAATGATGTTGTCCACAAGGCCCATTGAAAATCGGAAGAAGATGTAATTTCTCAAGTGATTAACCTGTCAAAAAAGGGTTTTAAGCATAAGTACCAATACTTAAACACTGAAATTAGACAGCAACTGGCAATTACACTCACATCCTAACAATTGCTTTCACATCCTAACATATGTCTATATTTCGTGTGTGGCAAATTTTTATAGGTTCTAGAAATGAGCAGTTACTCATCATCATCTAATCTAATGACTTCTATAGTAAATCTAATCTAATCTAATGACTTCTACAGAGCCATTATCATAATGCCAAGCTATTGGTTGATGGTTATTTTAAGTGAAATGTCAGTCAAAATCATAATCAATCAGAAAAACCAGATCAAAATCTGCCAAACCAGAGAAATCAGAGGCTGGGCTATGTATGGTACATGTATGCTTCACCTGTATTTAGCCTTCCAAATAAATTCCATAACACAAATCAATATACTCAGCAAATTGTACATTTAAAGCTATGTATACATGTTTGTTACGCTACTCAAGCAAACTTTAAAGACAGGATACTTCCACTTGCCTGTCTGGACCGCTTGTTTTTAACTACCAACCCAGACCATCTGAGACTAAAGACCATCTGTCATGAACTACAAATCTGCTTTCATACAATGACATACATGTACCATTGTTAAGAAATACCGAGGGTAAAGCAGTAAGCAAATTGGCAACAGTACACAGGTGAGCAAGCATAAAGTCCTTTCTTCCAGATTAGGTCAGACAGAGATTTAAATGAAATTAAATGATGTATTTATCAGTGCACCTCTTACCAGCCTCTGAAGCGAAGAATAGATGATGGCTTGCTCTTTTTTGTTGCCTTGATAAAACGCAATCTCCTCACTAAGAACAACCACAACATAGCACAGTTTATACGAATTTTCTAATACAACCTAATAACTTCAAACAGCTGACTCAAGTATGTTCTTGTAAAATTAAGCATAAGTTGTATGCATTAGCAAGGTTGCTTGATGACAGACTATACAGTGCCTTGTACACAATGACAGCAATTTAACCTGGACCTGCACTGGAAATGACAACCAATGTAATTGTAAAGACATTCAGCAGACTATTTCGCTGCAGACATCTCAGGAAACATTTCATTCCTAAGCCACACCTTTCCTGATCTGTTAGATTGCCCTCTTAAGCACCCTCGTGAGGCTCTAAAAGACACTTTACAAACAGACAGAACCATCCATACAAGTCATACTTACATCAAGTTCCCAATGTCATTTTAATCTACTGACAAATGTCTCAAAACCGAGCCAACCTGTTTGTGATTAGACGTGAGTTGACATATCGTAATTCTCCTTCCAGCTTCTGTTCCGTCATCGTCATTTTTCCCACCGGTCGACGTAATCTGGTTAGAAACCACCATCACAATGTTAAAATCCACTTCTGAGTTATGTGAGGGGTTTCTTGTATTAACCTAATCTCATTTTAAAACTTCTAAAAAGCCATCATAACACCATCAAAAGACATCAATTGATTAGATTTGAATAACAAATCAAGAAACAAGGGTTTAAACTGCCACAGCATCAAAGGGTTTCAAACAAAGAATAAAATGGTATGGTCTGATATTTGACATAATTCAGGTCTTAAGTTTTAGACCTGAATGATGTCCTAAGTTTTAGACTCATCTCTTTCAACTTGCTAGCTCACCATAGCCTGCCTTAACTGTTTTTGGATCTATCGGACTTCAACCGGGCTTCTCCAGTCGATTATGATTTTTGGATTGTGATTTAATTTGAAGTAATCATTGATTAATGACCTAGGCATCATCATAACAGCACCTTAGATTATATTAGTTCACATACGGTCACCCATATATGCACTCACCAGACTTAATTTGTCTTTCATTCTCTGAACCTGGCAAAATCTCGTCAAAAAAATGCGACGACCAAAAACTGGGTGTATCAAAAACGTTAGTAAATCTTCTCTGCGTAAACAGATTGGCTTGCAGGTGAAATAAAGTCTGAGACTTGCCTTGTAAGGATCAGTCCAGAGACGACAAGATAAGCCAACATCGAAGCAGGACCCTGAATAACAAAACAAATACAGAAAACTCATATTAATTTAAATGAAGACAGATTATCAGTAAACTCTGAAAACGAGTGATTACAGAATCTAATTCAAGAACATCCATTAAACAATCAAACAATACTTAATAATTGTAATTGTACACTCAACAATTTCTGAAGTAATAATAAAAGCTAAGTGCAAGACACCCGCTTATTCAAGAGTACCTTGCTCATTCACGAGCACTTTGCTTATTCACAAACACTGCTTATTCATGCGTTCTAAGCTAATTCACAAACACTGCTTATTCGTGAGTTCTAAGCTTACATACTCACTTTGCTTATTTACAAACACTTAACTTGTAATTGTAATTACGACAATTTCTAGAGCATCGTCGGTAGCAAGCTACTTCTAGGATGCTTTACACATATATACAATGTCAACTGTCAGCACAAATGCTAAGAGCTTGATAGCAAGTACAGTTTTAACTGTTTTAAAAAACACTTATTCACAAGTTCTAACCTTATTCACAAGCACTTTGCCTACTCACACTATGCTTATTCACGAGTTTTAAGCTTATTCACCAGCACTTAGCTAATTCACAAGCTTTGAGCTTCCTTCCTGCTGTCGCATACTGAGCTTATTGACAATTCTGCACGTCAGATTTGCATTTCTATGTGACCTTGCGTGCATTAAATATGTTTGTAATAATAATAATAATAATAACAATATAAAGTAAAGCCTAACCTGAGCTCCAATTGCCCCTGCCAGTCGACCTGAATAGATGACGATATCCAAGATTGGCTACAAAAGTCAGAAAGACATTCTAAATAAAAGTTAAAATACTGGTAATATATTTTTACGGTCATTAATCAAAAACCCGGCTCCATTACATCAGCTCTGCCATCCTCATCTTTTCCTAAACTAAAATTCTGCCTTTTCCCTCGGGTTGCTCGCACTGGGAGTGCTTCTGAAAGGCTTTTGCTGTGAGAAGCGCTTTATAAATAGCCAAATACAATACAAAAAAACTGAGACTATGTTTAAAACCAGAGACGTCACATTTAGTGGCTAACCTATGCACATGATCAAATTCAAAAACCACTGTCCATTGCAAGGGCTTGGAAAAGCTCATTTCATCTAATTTCATGACTTCTATAGTGCCACATAATAATGCATAAAACATCAATCAACTGCTAGCCAATTCCTACCGGCAGACCTGGTCAGTTTGCAAATGTGAAGCCAATAGGTAAAAGAGTGGCCGCCAGAAGAACAATAGAAGTGGGGAGGGGTGATGGTTGAAAGGTAAAGGCACGAAGAACAGGATGCGGGTTTGATACCTGCCAGCCCCATAAGGTTGACTCAGTCTTCCATTCCCTAGGGGCGATGGCAAAATGAGCAGCAGTAGGAAGGATAGGCACCTAACACAGTTACAAAATTGACTCTTGTTTAACTTATCATTGTTCCTACTATTTCATGTACTCACCCTATGGGCTATAAATGGGTTTTTGACACCCCTGGTTTTGACATCTAAATCTATTATGGGCTTAGGTATAAATTTTAATGTTAAACAGAAAAGCACAAGCAAAACATTGAACCTTGCTCAGATTGGAGTACAGTTCGCCAATGCTGTTAGACAACTTCTCAACATCTTGCGTCAATAGCTGGTCAGCATTAGCAATACGATTGTCCAAGTTCGTCATCTTGTAGTAGGTAAAGCCCCTGAAATAAATCAACTAGCATTCGTCATCAACCGTTCATCCTGACATGCCTTGACTATTGCAATTCCATTCTTAAAGGCCTCTCCAAATTCAAGTTTCACCTGCTTCAGTCCAACTTTCATTCACTCGACTTAGAACATTTATATAGCCCTTCAAGTAACTTACTCAGAGGCGCTCCTAGCTCA
>JACEVL010000413.1:305000-342500 GCA_020284085.1 Aporrectodea caliginosa | reverse complement strand
TCCTGTTTTGGTATGCAACATCGAAACCCTATTTTCAGTTCAAACTAAAAACTACTATTACCTGGTAATCAAATTTTAAGAATCAGAAAAAGTACACATACCAGTGTCGGTGTGTGTGCATTATATGTATGTATGCATGTAAGTCACACATATGCATGCCTCCAGCTCAATCTCTCTGTACCTCTCTGTATCTCTGCATGTGTGTGTGTGTCTGTCTGCTTGTATCTCCTTAATGTCTCAAGAACCTCTCCCATTGTACACTTTGTAGATCTAAATGACAATGATGCTTGCCCATCCAATTGCCGAACAAACCATTTTTAAAAAATAAGCTCTACCTTTCAATCGAAGTTCCATTCTGTATCATCCAAACATCGCAGTACGTTCGTGTAGTAAGAGCCACAGCCACCAACAGTATGTACCAACCCTACCACACAAAAGAAATATAACACTCTACCAGACAAAAGAAACATACCACCCTTCCAGACAAAAAAAACATACCACCCTTCCCAGAGAAAATAAATATATCAACCTACCAGACAAAAGAAACATACCCTTAGCACTTAATACCTCGAGGGGGTTTAGGGACAGCCATGGGTATCAAGTGCTTAGTGCTTCACACCCATGGCTGCCTCTAGACCCTAAATTCAGTCATTTCCCATCAACAGCGAACAATGAAATCAATGGATTCAATGGAATCATATCTCAATAGTTCACATAAACTAGAGACTCATTTAAACAAGCTTCATTATAACATGAATTCTGATATAAGATGGTTAGGGAGACAGACCCTAAAAATAATTCAGCAACAGAAAATAAACTCATTATAACATGACCTTAGTATAAGGGGCTCCCAAGGACAGCATTATAATTAGTTTCTGATGTATTTGCTACTCAGGATAACAAGAAAATTGTATTGTATTTGGATATTTATAAGCGCCTCTAGCAGTAGTAACTATTCAGAGGTGCTCCCAGAGTGAGCACCCTAAGGAAACAAGAAAGTCTTCAGGCAGTGGACAGAATCGGAAAGCCAATATCTCAGCCCGAATTTGTGGGGATGGTTATACATGAGAAAATGAAGAGATAGTGCACAAACCTCAGCAGTAAACCAACCGGGAATAAGAATCTTCAGGATCTTCATCAACTGCCTGGAAACAAAAAAATGGCATGTATATGTCAAAGCTGAAGAATACTCCTGCTGCACTCAATAGGTGTGGATAGCAGTGCAGGCTCCGTGTTATAACATTAAACATGAAAGACACAGATTGAAAGAGGATAAGCAGATAAAGAGACAGTGAGATAGACTGAACGAGACAGAGACAGACAGATAGAGCATTTTACAGAAGTTCCAGTTCAATTGGAATTTATATAGTGCCCCTAAAAGATCTCTACTCAGAGGCGCTCCCAACCCAGGCCAAGCAGATGAAAACAATCCTAAGCAACTTATTGAATGGAAAGGAGGGGACCCTGGGCAGGAGACGCATCTCCAGAGGAAGCCCGTTCCATGTCGTTGGGTCGATCACAGAAAATGCCTGACACTGAAGAGTGGCTGCATGAGCAAAATGAACAGCCAGATCCCCATGGGCAGCGGAACGGAAGTGACAACCGCTGTGAGACCAGAGCTATCTGTACTATCTAAGATCCGAGTAGAAGCAGGATCAATGCAGAAATAAGTATGGCTCAGGCTTATGTGGATAATTATGTTCAAGTAAGCTGCTTAGTGACCAGTTTTAATTTAAATTTTTTATAAGCCAGTTTTAATTTAAATTACCTGAAGAATACCATATCAACAGCTGCTCTTTCCTTTTTCTCATGTTTCTGAAAATTAGATCAGATCAGGCAGTCATTTAAATATTTTATTTGAAACACATGAACTACTAGCTCCAGTCAAAATTAGACAGACTGAAATACAGAGCTTGTGTTTGTGCCTGCTCTAACTAAGACAGTCACTTTTTAAGGATCTTAAGCAAGTCATTCACGCAAAATTTCCTTAACACCGTTCAATGACGTTTAATCAATAAATTGTGGTGCCACGCACAAACAGTCATAATAATAGATTAATAGCAATAGTTTTAACAAATTAATCATAATAATTAACAAGTCTTCAGAGTCACCTGTCATATTTTTTACATTTTTACGTATCATGCTGAGGTAATGTGTATCTCCATCAGGACAAAAACATTTTATGAATTCTGTTCTAATAGCATCCCTCCCCCATGAAATCAGTTTTACAATAATCCCAATGACCCATAAACCATCGGTCAGAACATCGGGCCGCTCTCATATGTCAAGGCTATTTAAATCTTTTTAATATTTCATATGGATGGATACACTCAGGGTTAACTTGACAGGACTGCTCTTTTTCTTAAATTTAAATGTAAATGTACACATCTTTGTAACTATAGGCCTTCCATCACTGTGCCAAATAACTTAGCATAGCACATAGAGCTTATATAGAGGTCTAGTCACTGCTTCAGCTGCTACCAATTTTGCTAATTTTAACAAATTAGGTTACAATCTAAGGAAACTGATCATTGGAATACATTTACTGAGACAATATCTGAACAATGGAACAAGAATTTAAAACCATTCCACAATTTATTTTCTAAACCAAATTCATGCAGCTGACCTCATGAATAACAATTGGAACATCTTCTTGACCACCAATCAGCTTTGCCCTGAAAAGTAACATTTAATAACACAAGCTTAAAACACATCTCAAAGTGACTGTAATTAATTATATAGCACCACTGATACAGAAGTTAATCGAGACCCACCATGCTAACCTAACCAATATTAACTGTCATCAAGAACAGATAGTTCCTCAGTTCACAAACAGTGCTCAGATAGCTCGTAAAGTCACCATAGTGCAGGAGTTCCCAATCTTTTCCCTGCCCCGCACCCCTCGGAAATGTTTGACCAATGTTCGCACTCCCTACAAATGTATTATCACATTTGAAGACGCATACATGAAATTGTTACTACTGAAACTTGTGCTTACAAGCCTTAGGCTAGCCTTACAGGCTTACAGTGTTACATGGAAATAAACTTCTACTATTATGGTCTTACCCATACTAATCCTGTGACAGCTGAAAATTTATGATGTATTACCAATAAATACTTATAATTCATACATTCCCTCTTTGTCGCATCCCCTGAAATGACATGTCGCACCCCCTGGGGTGCATGCACCCCAGTTTGGGAACCCCTGCCATAGTGAGATACTGCAATCATGCCGAGCTTAACCAATAGACTTAGCAACACATCTAATGCCATCTATTGCTGTCATCAAAATAGCAATATCAAATGCTTCCTCCTCTGTTGATGATGATGATATTCGTTTTATTGACTAACCAGATGACAAACCGCATCGTAGCTTACAGTCAGATATGAAAAATAAAATAAAAAAGAGATTTAACTAAAGTGTTTAGAATTCTTAGTTTAAAATTTGTTGTTGGCTTGGATGATTGATATATTTGTATAAAGCGGCCCTTGGTATAAAGTTTTTATCGTCCTTGCAGGGCAGTTCAAAACCGTGGGCTCGCGGACGAGGTATTGAATTGGAGGCGGGAACAGGCGTCGCAAAACATGGTCTCGATTCCCCTCGATGGCCTGGAGGAGACGGTCCTGCATCAACCCGCATCTCCATTGTGGCACCTCCTTCGCAAAAATATCCCATCCGAACGGTTTTGGATAGGAGCCGTTCCAGTTGTTGGCGGTCTGCTGCTGTCACGTATCCCCACCATGCTGGGGCAGAATACAGTAGTCGAGATATTGTTGTTCAATGTTGGCTAGGCTCCACATGTGCATGTGCATGTGTGGGCACACCACTGGTGAATCTTTCTAAATGATTCTTCCACGCAAGCATGCAGAAATTACTTCTGTGGCAGAAGATTTTTAGCATGTTTTTAATGACGACACTAACCCTAACCCTGACCGATCCTCACGACACCTAACATGACCCTAACCGACCCGTACGACGCCAATTGACAGGAAGTAAAGAACTGTTGACTATCAAAACCATTTTGAACAATGCGTATGCGCCGAAGGTTAGCCCATGCGCAAAGGTCTTCCACCCCTGAATTGTGTCGAAAAATAATATTACTTCTGCAGCCAAATTTTCCGCCGAAGATTTATCGAAATCGTAAACTCCAAACTTCTAAAGAGTCACGCAAAAGCCAAACGCAGGGCACCCGCTTATTCACGAGCGCTGCATCCATTCAGAGGAGTTCTCCAAAAGGTAGTCAAAAAGAGGCCGGTTTACAGGGGGTCCAGATAATATATTTTCGTTTATTCAACAATCCGGTTGACAAACCGCAACCGGTTACAGTGTACAATTATGCAATTCACAAGACACAAATCTTAACTACTAACAGAACAGACAGCCTGCAAACACAAAGCATATCCGCCCAACGGGGGCTCGAACTCGGTACCTCTCGGTCTCTTTGCCAGATGTTATCCAATGCGCCACGGGCAAGAGAGGAGACAAGTAAACAACATACAGGTTAAACAAGCAGTTTAACTGATCGCAAATCATACCTTCTCCTTTGATTAGCAGTCGCCTTTCTAGCCAATGTCCAAACGACAGCAGCTGCAATTGCCGCAGCGGCCGAATTACGAGCCGTCGCTAACTCGGAAAACTTGCTGAAGGCTGCCATTTTGTGGGACGGAAACGGAAATGGTGCCTATGATCGTGCTTTAAAATGACATTAGAGTAGAAACTGGAACCATAGATTTTTCGTCATGGTGTAAGCAACCCGCAAATCGCGAGATGTTCCTAATGTTATTCATTAGGTCAGCTATGAATTTGGTTTAGAGAATAAAGGGGCCGTCCATAAATGACGTCACGCTATTTTGGCCGATTTTTAACCCCCCTCCTCCCTCGTCACACTTCGTCACAAAAAGTAAGACCCCCTCTGAAAATGACGTCACAAAGCTCTGACCCCTCTGAAACCAATTTCCATGGCGAAGCAAAATGCTCCTTTATGGAACAAATAGCGAAAGCATGAATATTTTAAAATCTAACGGTGACCAAATATTGAAATAATTAGAAATTTATTCATAATGGTGCCTGTATACATTAAAATAATTAAAAAAATAATGAAAATTTAATCCTCAAAATTAGTGCTGTTATTATTAAAATTAAATTGTTGTTAATTGTTAAATTTAATAACATAGACCTGGTGTGACGTCACACTACTCAGACCCCCCACCCCCATGTCACACATCGTCACAAATTTCCGACCCCCTCCCCCTAGGTGCGTGACGTCATTTATGGACGGCCCCAAACTGTGGAATGGTTTAACCTCTTGTTCCATCGGTCAGTTATTGGTCTCTTTAAAGTAAAAATGAAATGCTACCTACTGTCCTCGCAGATTTAATTAGGCCTATGGTTTAAAATTAAATTTCCTGTGTTGAAATAGAAGCTGAATTGATCGAAATAATTCCCCCGTAAAAAGAAGCTGGAAATCAACCGGTATAATTATATTGTCATCACAATTTCAAATTTATATAGCGCCGAAAGATGTCGACCTGAACACGAGACCACTTCGATTGACGTGACAACCATCAGCTCGGGATGAGAATCCGTGTTTGCGGGACCTTGCCAGTGGTGACTCTTCAAGTCATCTTTTATATTCGAGCTGTGTTCGTTTTCGACTGATCTGGTCATAATATTATTGACTCTAACATCATTTAGAATAGCGCAGGGAGCGCCTCTGAGTAGGAATCTTAAAGGGGCTCTATATAAATTTTAAAATGAAATGACCAAATAATAATAATAATGAATAGGCCTAGAGGAACAGACAGAGGAAGCTCATGGCACCGGATCCTGACGAGGAACGGACGAAACAACCTGCAGGCTATTGCAGACTTGATTAGATCCTTATGGTTTGGCCTGTTGCCACAGAGCACACGATAATGACCAATTAGCCTACACAGCTTTTATTCACCTATATTTTTTATAGCTTGGTAGCCGATTCGATTCCACAGTTCAATAGATGCCTAAGCGGAGTAAATAATAAGTTCTTCGATACACAAAATATTCATTATAGGTAATATAACATTATAGGCCAATACAGTTTAATACTAGACCAGCGCCTATAAATAAATTAAATAATTTTATCTATGAGCACGTAAAATAAATTATTTGCAGTCTATGTAGGCCTATAACTAATCTTGAGATAGCCTATAGGCCATAGTCTATAGGCCTATAATGCGAAGTAGTCTGAAACGACAAGACTATTTCAGATAAACAAATCGTCGATTATTATTGAGGAGTCGACGTAGGATGTGCTTGTTGATGAAGATAGGAGACGACGTCCATTTGATCGAGAAGTTGAGCCAATTCTTCCACAGTCAGGCCATCCTGAAAGTAAACAAATTAATTATCATGAATATACGTAGAGTCGTTGGAGTCGTTAGCGCCTCGGAGTAGTTTCCTTGAAGGGAATGAATGAATAGACCTATATATACACACACCTACATGTACTATGCAACATACCAGAACTAAAAAGTAAGTACAATTATAGACCTAAATGTACAAGTGTTGGTACAGAGTGTCTGCCAATAAATGGTCATCATGCACTTCCCATTTAAACGTAATTTATAGCCTACGGCAAGAAAGGTATAACCTCCCATTCATTTTATGGGGTCAAGCTATTAAGCGAGACCCTCGCCAAAGCCCTGCAAACCAGTTTTGGTAAGGTATGTACACAAACAAGTGAAAACTGCCGAAACAGGAAAGAAATCGGAAATGTATGAAAGCGCAGACAACTGCATTAGGACACGTAGGAAAAAAGAAAACACGCCGACTTTGGTCACGTGACTTTGGCCTTGAACACGTGACTTCAATTTTGGTCACGTGACTTTGGCTTTGGTCACGTGACTTCAATTTTGGTCACGTGACTTCGGCTTTGGTCACGTGACTTTGGCTTTGGTCACGTGACTTTAGCTTTGGTCACGTGATTTTGGCTTTGGTCACGTGACTTAAATTTTGATCACGTGACTTAGGCTTTGGTCGCGTGATTTTGGCTTTGGTCACGTGACTTAAATTTTGATCACGTGACTTAGGCTTTGGTCACGTGACATCGATTTTGATCACGTGACCTCTGCTTTGGTCACGTGACTTTGGCCACGTGACTTCAATTTTGGTCACGTGACGTTGGCTTTGGTCGTGATTTTAGATTTGGTCACGTGACTTCAATTTTGATCACGTGACTTAGGCTTTGGTCACGTGACTACAATTTTGATCACGTGACTTTGGCCTTGGTCACGTGACATCGATTTTGATCACGTGACCTCTGCTTTGATCACGTGACTTCGACCATGTGACTTCGCCTGCGGTCACGTGACTTCGATCACGTGGCTTTGGCGGTAGTCACGTGACATCGACTGTGGTCACATTATTTCGATTTTGGTCACGTGACTTGGACCGTGGCCACGTGGCTTTGGTCACGTGATCTTGGATTTGGTCACATGACTACAATTTTGATCACTTGACTTTGGACTTGGTCACGTGACATCGATTTTGATCACGTGGCTTTGGCGGTAGTCACGTGACATCGACTGTGGTCTCGTGATTTCGATTTTGGTCAGGTGACTTGGGCCGTGGTCACGTGCTTCGATTGTGGTCAGGTGACTGTGGTGATATGATGAAAGGTTTTGCTCCTTATTGTCTCGGGTACTAAAATTAATATCAATAATAATGCTTGCCAGAATTGGACGATCCTAACTAAGCCGTTCCAGATGTTATTGAGTGTCTCCGGACATTTCTGCCTCTAGGGATTATTCTTACATCAGGTAAAATAACAATAATAACAGTAACAATAACGGTAACAATTACAGTAAAAATAACAGTAACAATAACAACAATAATAGTAATAATATAATATCTTTTCTTTAATTAAGCGCTTGACAAACGCACTGCGCTGTACATTTACATGTTATGCAATTGAAACAATCTTAACTACTAACAGAACAGACAGCCTGCAATACCCGGCGCTAATAGCAGCCTACAAAGCATTTCCGCCCTACGGGGCTCGAACTCGGTACCTCTCGCCCTCTAAACCAGTGTGTTATCCACTGCGCTATCGGGCCCCCCCATATCACATATCAATCTTTTATTCACCAAATATGGTAGCACAGTGAAAAGAGAAAAAAGAAACAACAGGGATACAGCATTCTCAGGACCGGCCTGTACTATACTAATTAAAAAGATAACGTAGTTGCCGTAATACAAATCATACAATGTGCATAGGAGAACACATACAAAATTTACAATGGTGTTAACAGTTACTAATATTGGGCTTCTTAAAAAGGGTCTCGTTCTTCGATCTTGACAGCCAGCAGTCGTTGATGTTAGCCTAGGTTCCCGTGTAAAATGCAGAATGTCTTCAACACTGCAGCGGCTGACGTTGAAGATCTTTACAGAACGCATTGCCAGGGGCGGATCCAGGATTTCTGGTTAGGGGGGGCGTAAATACTACCAATCCAATCCCGTAAATATATATATAGCATATATATATATATATATATATATATATATATATATATATATATATATATATATATATATATATGAAATTAGATCCCGCAAAACTATAATGATCCTTTTTATAGAAAATGTTATGGAACTTTAAAAAATATATAGTTTCTCATATAAAACAACTGGTCTCCACTGAAGGTTAACAGTGAAACGATTATAAAATCAGTTATCGGTTTTCATCATGCAACCCTTGATCCAAAAAGAAAATAATTAAGTGTCACATGCCAGTGGATTAAGCAGTGTCATTCTCCTTGGATGCTTTCTGGCGTAGGCATTGATAATGTCATCAATGTCTAACTTGATGTCCTTGTGGACAAACAATAAAATGAGTGCATTAAATCTGTCCTCGTTCATTGTACTTCGGAAACACGACTTCACAAATCGCAGACTAGAATTTACACGTTCAACACTGCAAGCCGTGACAGAAGTGAGCAGCAAAATGTGAATTATTGTGGTAATATTTGGATACATAATACGACAGGAGCGGCTGTCAGCGAGGGTGTCCGACAGGGTGCTTGGTGTGCTGTCAGCGTTTCTCCACATCTGCTGCCAAAGATTTAACTCTTGATGAAACGAATCCGGCGAAGGCAGGTCATCATGATAGTAATGAAGTGAGCAGTGAGCAGGGGTGTAGACGAGCCGGAGCGGTCCGGAGCGGCGTTCCGGTACTTATTATTTAGCCGGAGCCAGTTTTTAATCTAGACGTGTCTTGGGTGGGAAAGTTGGAGCGGCGTTCCGGTACTTATTATTTAGCGGAGCCAGTGTTTAATCTAGACGTCTCTTTGGTGGGAAAGTTCCCCTAGGATCGAGTTTTCCCACGCAGAAAAATTAAAGACATATAATTGTGTACAGAAAGTGTGAAATTTAGGGATAATTCTGGAAACTACTGGTCCTTGAAATAGTGTTCTTACTACCCCCCTCGAAAATTGAAAAGTCAGTCTTGTTAGAAATTTTTTCTGAAAATACTCGTTACTACCCGCCCCCCGGTCATCAACTTTCAAACGGCCGGAGCGCTCCGGTACTTCAAAATTTACGTCTACACCACTGGCAGTGAGTGCGTCGATGTTTGAAACATTAGATGGAATGAGACTTAGACCACGAATTGCTTGTTTCGCAAGATCTCCAAATCGTAGGCTACACTGCTGAAGTAGACTGCCCAGAAATGGAAGATAAATGTTTCGTTTGAAATGTTCATCTGGCGTTGCAGCGGGTGTGTTGCTTCGGTGAATCTGTTTTGAGCATATTCTTGGTGCAGTAATTGCAAGGTCCAGCGCCAGCTGTCTCTGCCATTTTAGTAGCTTTCGGGAAAACATGCTCCCATTCGCTGTCATCCTGTCGGGCATTGTTTAGTGCTGCTCTAACACTCGTCACCATTTCATATCCTTGGATCACGTCTAAAGTTGAGCCTTGCAACTTTGCGCTGAGTCCTTTGACGTAGCCAAAGAAATGGCGAACGATATGAAAGCTTACGATAAATGCATGATCTGTACCCTAATGCTCTTCAAAAGTCCGTAAGCAGCAGTGCTCGTCTTACTGTCCCAATCTGCTTCAATGGATCCGATTGCGTCTAAGCAGGCAACAATCGGTTCGTACAGCTCCATGAAATTTTACAGAGTTGTGTGCTTTTCAATCCATCTCGTCTCACAGAAAATTCCGACCTTTCGTTTAACAATTTTTTCATTCTCACTGCATTTGCTTTGGTTTGCATCAAGTACTGCCAATTTATCATACGATAATTAACATAGTAATGACAGAAATTGAATACACTAGTATTTGTATAAAAATAGATTCAATAAGCAAGGGATGGCTCATGCGCCTCATCCATGGACCGCACGCCACTGAGCGTTAAGAGAATGATTATATGAGTAGGCCTAGTTCTATATCCTTGATTTGCTTTTGTCCATAATATCGGCAGCTGAACGCTTTCGGCGGCTAGAATCAGCACGACGAATTTCAAAATTATAATCATATGCCATCTTTTGAGATTTAGGCCTAAGATAGGCCTATGTCTTACCAACGGCAGTCGGCTTATTCGCGAATGATAAAACTGCTTGTTTAAGCCGTTTTGACGGCGGACCACTCGACATATTTTTAAATTGACCAATTTCTATTTACGTAAATTTTGTCTGTACATGAACTTTGTGAATGACGTCACGGCAAAAGTCATTGGTCACGTGGGCAACGTCTGCTATCAACTCAGGTAAGTAGGTAAGAGAGCTCCGTTAAGAGAGCTCCATTCTGCCGGTCCAGCTACTTCAAACATCCTATTCCCAAATTGCAGTTATATTAGTTTTAGGTCAGTTTAGTTTGAGAACATTTGCTGCAGGTTTAGGGGGGGCGTACGCCGGCTCCGCCCCCTCTAAATCCGCGCCTGATTGCTGTAGATGTAGTTTAGCGTGTTCAGTTCAGTTCACTGTTACTGAGGTTCACAGCCTCCATTCCATACAGAAAAATGGTTTGCAGTGCGCACTAACAAGATGCAGTTAATACTGGCTCAATGAATTTGCAACATTCACTATACAAGAAGTTGAAAGATTTGTAAAACTTGACTCTCAGTTCATGCAAACTAACTCTAAATGATTTGGCAGAAACAAGAACACAAACCAGATATTAAAGTTTTCCGACATAGCTAATTTGAACACTATTTACACTAATAATTTTACATGCAAAAAGAAGGGCCAATCGTCATTACCTAAGATGTACTGACACTTAATTTCATGTCGATACTCTTCAATATTTCTTAAACACAAATGGGGCTTGTAGGTTAAAATAAGGTCGTCAGCATACATGATGCACCCAAAAAAGCTTCCCCAATCCAACATTTTCTCTGTTATGTCACTGACATATTATACAGTCCTAACTCTACAACTAGAATGATCATATCAGGCAACATGTTATCCCATCTCACATAGGCTGCACTCATACTAAACCAACTTATGAGGATGCATAAACACTAGGGGTGGGCAACGATTAACAATAATATTTTAATCGAAATTAATCGCATGATTAAAATTTTTAATAACGCGATTAATTTTTAATCGCATGTCACAATAGAAATAGATAACAAGTACACCTATTCTTCCGATTCTGAGTAGTTATGCTGAAATAATGCGCTATATAAATGCTTGCAGTCAATAAACAAAAAGCAAACATGCTTTAACTATTTGTTTTAACTTTTTAGTTTTTACTTTAAAGTTTAAACTTAAAGTTTTTACTTTGTAATAGCGGTTTTATCAAGAATTGTTTTATCGCATTTATAAAAAATAATTGGGCGCAGTGACAATAGCTTTAACTGCGTTAAAAAATGTAATCACGTTAATTAACTAACACATTAATTGCGTTAATACTGCGCTACATGCCCAGTCCTAATAAAAACCCAAGATGAACTGATCTATCCATTAACTTACTGAAAAATGTATGGTGATTAACTTTCTCAAGAGCTTTAGGCATGTCTAATGCACACAGGTTTACATTAGAACCATGATTACTACATATGAGCCACCAGCCCACCACAGACTTGTGCTTGAGATAAGTGAGTTGATCATACCAGTAATGTTTATAGTACGAAGCAGAAGTCATAGAAGTTATAAAAATAACAATAACGATAACAACAACAACAATAGTAAGACTTGTGATGACTGAATGTAGCTACTTCGTTTTTAAGATTGATGTCTGCTCCGGCCGACAGTAGTTCTTGTATCACAGGCAGCTGACCAAAGATGGCGGCGGAATGAAGAACACTGTCGCCATTCTACAAGTAAAGCAAACCCAGCATCAGCATCTTCATCACCAATGTATCAGCAGTCATCGTTACAGCAATCATTGTCATCAACAACAACATATCGGCCATGATCAATCATCATTATCGTGTTCGTCGTCGTCGCTTTCGTCATCGCCATAGTATACAACAGGGAACATCTCCATCCCCTGCTTGTCTCTGCCTGCCCCTATCCCCCTCCCTCTCTCTCTCTCTCTGTCTGTCTGTCTGTATCTATCTTTCTCTCAATGTAGCTATCTCTTTCTCACTTGTACGATCTCTCTCTATCTAGGCCTATATGTCAGCAGTGTGATTCTTCTTACATATTTTATTCTAGTTACAGTAATAGTTAATGGTTTCTTATTTTAGTTATAGTTACAGTTATAGTTAGTATTATTTTGTCTTTATAGTTATAGTTACTGGCTTTTTATTTTAGTTACTTCTTATAGTTACAATAAGGCTATGTGAAATTGACTTCAGTCGCAGCAGCTGTTCATATTAAGACGCGTTACACAATATGCTTATTGCTTCGAAAGGCTTTGAAGAAATGGTGCATTCGGCTTTCACAATACACCTTTTCTTGATGCTAAAAATTCATCATTTCTGATGATGAGGGGTAGCTATTTCAGAGTGATCTGCTACACTGTTTCTAATTATTGTTTTCACTTTTAAAAATAAAATACAGCCCGTAAAAACAAAGGTTTTTACTATATCCATCTAGTATCCTATAATGCGTCTTACGAAGCAGTTACCTCTACAAATATATAGTCCGCGTTCATTTTACAACATAGCGTGCGTTTAATCAGGCAGCGCGCCCGTTTTTGTTGCGGCCAATGACAACGCTGGCCAATGACAACGCTGCGTATCGGAAAAGGGGATTCCCCGATTCGAAAAGTTGAGTCCCCGATTCTATAAGCTAGCCTTTTTTGGGGAGCTGAAATTTTGATAGAATGAAGTGTCTGCGAGGGCGAGTCTATCTGCCAAGTTTCAGGACGATTGAATGATTGTAAGTGATCGAATTAGTCGTCGCAAGATTTGACTTTTTAGCCTGTGGCTCAAACAAACAAGATTTCCGTAAGTTAAACTAGATGGATAATAAAGAATAAACTACCCTTACGATAATTGTATAAACTGTAACAGCAATCAATCTCTTGTAATTGTAATTGTAATTGTAATCTCTTAAACGTATTATTCTTCAGTCTCGTATAGTATGAAGTATTGCATCAGCAGCGCGGCTATTTGAACACTTATTAAATACATGAGAAATATTTCTATATAATGACACCTAGGATAGAAAGAAAGACGTTGTTAAGCCCGCAAAAATCACCAACCGCTTTTTAAGCGTATATTCGATAAGCTCCCCCGGTTTAAAACCCCTTAATTTCCGTGTGAGAGACTTTTTAGCTCAGCAAGTTATATTGTCAACAAAACACGTTGCTTACTTAGATCCTAGCAGTGTTAACATGCTGGTTTCTTTATGTAATATTATTGGGTGAAGGAAGGCATTTGAACTGAAAAACGTAAACAAGACTACTAAGCTTAATACGAACAAATAACAACTAAGAAACTACTGACAGGCAATAAATATTAATAGCAGAGATGGGTATGATTAGCTAATCGATTAGAATTAGTTACTGAAATATGCTAATCGATTAGAATTAGAAAAATCTTCTAGCTAATCGATTAGAATTAGAATTAGCAGCAGATAATCGATTAGCAATTTAATAGAATTAGATTTCGATGTTCGATACACATAGCCTATTTGCTTCCTGAATTTGTCAAATTTTAATCAAAGCATGGGAAGTTAGTACAGCAAGTTGCTGTAGCCTATTACAATACCTAAACTGTAGCCTAGCCTATTGTGATGCCTAAAGCTATATGTAAAAAACCTGCTATATGTAAGAACAGTTCACAAACCAGGTAGCAACACCACATCGGTAATACATGCTACAGTTATCGACATTACGGTAAAACTCCATTTTAGCATCTTTTAATTATGTCATTGAACATATCCTGTATTTTAGAACATTTATTTATTTAAATGATTTTCATGATAGCTGTCATCAATTCAACTTACATTTTAATGCAAAGATTCTTTTCATCAATCCAACTTCTATTTACGCAAAGAATAATTTTTACCAATCCAACTTGCATTTACGTAGCCAGATAAGTGAAACAATAAAATACGCAAAAATACAGGTTAACCGACATTGCTGCATAAGCTCACTATTGCATCTGAATCTTGCAAATGTTCAAAGTTTAGGCCACTAGTGGTGAAACTTAATCCTAATTGGTTCTATGCAAGTCTGAGAAAGCCTTCAGATAAATAAGTAAGTATATTCTTCAAACTCACTATTAATAAACTCATTCTTAATTAACATGTTATCAGTTTAATTTTTCAAACATCTAATCAATCAGCTAATCGATTTTCGATTAGAATTAGCTGAAAATTGCTAATCAATTAGAATTTGAATTAGCATCAGATGGCAGCTAATCGATTAGAATTAGCTGTTTGTCTAATCGATTAGCAACCAATCGATTTGTTACCCATCTCTGATTAATAGTACTATAAAAAGAAAAATATTGAATAATGTTAATTTTGTCATTACTTATTGGGAATACATTTAATCAAAATTAACTATTAATTAATTCTTAATTAGTTAACTATTGAAAAATTTAATTATTCACAGCTCTAATACTCTAATGTGTGTGTGTGTGTGTCAGTGTGTGTGTGTGTGTGTGTGTGTGCTTTTAAGCACTTCTAAGAAACACGGCTTTCAACTTTCAAAACATACACGCCATCTAGAAAGCGAGCGTAATCCAGCATAGAAGTGAATCGGTAAGGAGAGTTTTACTAAATTTACTGACTGGTAAGATTCCGAGTTCCGGCGAATGACCGAGGAGACACCGAACGACTTCTACGTGACCTTTCTGTGCTGCCTTCGACAGAGGACTTGACCCATCCTATACAAAACAATAATCAGAATCAAAATAATATTCAGTTCTTTTTTGGTTTTATTATTCAGTTCTTTTTTGGTTTTATTGTCTTTTGTTTTACCTTAAGGCGGAGGGAAGCTACCTCAACGCAATTATTTCTGGGCTCCCAAGCTACTGCCACTGTGTTAAGTACTTGTCACTACTAAGATTTGTTGATATTATTTTGCAATTAGGCCCCCATTCAGCGGGATTATTCCCTTCGGGTGAGCCTATTGCTCCCTTGTTTATGCTGTGATAATTGTATACTATATCAAATGATTATGCTTTGTGTCTAACTACTGTTAAATATTACTTGTTTTGCTTTTTGTTATTGGGACCAATAAACAAATTGAATTGAATTGAATTGAATCCAAACATGAGAATAACGCCTGAGCCATCTCTCTAATAATATGAGAACAAAGCAATTTCTTTGCACTGAGAGAGGAAGCGGGAGAGATTACCGCAGAAGGTCGCCAAAACAGGTTACTATTTTTTTATTAATGAAAGAAGAAATTGTTTTTGTTACTTTTTCTGGTATTTTGATCGATAGTCCTGGGATGTAAAATCCGGCCGAAACCGATTGCCGTCCGATTAATCGGCACATCCCTAGTTACTATTGGAAGGATCATTTTTGGATACGTACTTCCCTGCACTGGTTGACGAGAGCACCTGCTTCCAGTAACCGCTTCACTACCGCCAGATGGCCCAGTTGGCAAGCGATATACAGAGCACTAGTACCGTCCTATAGAGTATACATACATAAAAATATATTCTATATAATGTGTGAATACATACAGAATGTTCATATAAAGTACCATCATTTATATATATTATATATATCACATTTGCCTGCATACGATAGACGTAAATGTGTTTGTATGTGTAGGACCCTGTGTGGGTGCGTGTGTGTTTGTGCTGGTGTTTACACGTGAACAAACATAGACAGTTTTATTCACTTAATACACAGACAGACAGACAGACAGACAGACAGACAGACACAGGCAGACGAAGAGATACGCAAGTAAACACTAAGACATCTCTAGCCATACAGTGCCATGACTCGTCTCTGTAACTCATTAACTGGAATTGCACACACGCCCATTAATTCCGTGTAAACATTTTCGCAGACGCGTTCGAACTAAAACCTTCCTCTGACTTATTTCATTCTATTAGGCACAAGTCAACAAATCCCTAAAGCGCAACTCTAAAGCAAAGTGCCAAGCTCCAGTTGATTCCGACCCAATTCAAACCCCATACATACCGATCATAGTGTGCCCCGCACTGGTAACTCTTCTAGTTTTCTTTTGCTAAACGATGAGATCTCCAGTTCTTAATGACATTTTAACATTTGTGCGTTCTTACATGCATACGTCTGATTGAGGTCTATAAAATACCGATCTGGTATCGTTGACGTTGGCCTTGTTGCTGAGGAGGAGGTCAACCAAAGCATCGTCTCCATTCTGTGATGCCAGGAACAGCGCAGTGGTGCCATCTGCCGTCGATGAATGAATGTTGGCTCCACGACTCAACAGCAACTGAGCCAACTCCATCCGACTCCGTTCACAGGCAGCCAACAACGGAGTCGCTCCATCCTAGGAGAAGAATCCAATACTCAAAACCACTGAACGGCGGCTTTACTATTGGATACGACAACGCGATATGGCTTACGGAGGCACATGTTAGAGGGCGGCGCATTCGAGTAAGCGACAATACTAATAATTAAGGACGACTTAAACATGAAAAATTGCGTGTGTGAGAGAGATATACTGACAGACAGACACACAGACTGAGAGAGAAAGAGAGACAGACAGAGAGACAGACAGAGAGACATACAGACAGAGAGACAGACAGAGAGAGACAGACAGACAGAGAGACAGAGGCAGAGACAGAGAGAGTTAGTTAGTTAGATAGATAGATTGACAGATAGATAGACAGACAGAATGACAGGCAGACAGACAGACAGACAGACAGATATATACATATATACATATAATATACAGATAGAAAGACAAACAGAAAGAAAGAAACAGAGACAGACAGACAGAAAGATAGAGACAGAGGCAGAAACAGAGAGAGACTGACTGAACAGATGACTCGGTCAAACACAGATTTAGAACAGATTTACTACACTTAGAAAAACACAGGTAGACAGAGGGCAAAAAGAAACTCATACGGGCATAGAGAGAGGGAGAGAGGCAGCGTCACCCTCAGGCACATATGTACAGAGAAGACAGGAACCAGTTGCAGAGGCAGAAACGCATCTGCAGACAAGCACACATTTACAAAGAGGCACAGAGAAAGACATAGAAGAAAAGAGAGAGGAATTGGAAGAAAGACAAATGTTTTGAATTCCATTGTCTTGAAACTTGAGTGGGGGAAAACGACCCTGATAATCAGCGTGGATGCAATGAGGTCCCAATTATAGGGCGGAAAGAGAGTGAAAATGTTGCGCGGAAGAATGCAGTAGGTGGAAAGAACAAATCAGAAGTGTATGTGGCATGAAGACTAATGAGAAATACGAGAAGACGAGAGACAAGTAGAAAGAGGCAGGCAAGGAAGGAGAAAGGAAGCGACAGACAGTGAGAGGTAGACAGACATTGGTGTGGAAGAGGAGTGAAGAAATAAGTAAAAGAAGAGATTAGTAAACCTCAGAAGTAATGATTAAAACCGAGGCAGATGTGATTTCACTGATTTGTGTGAAGCGTTTGAGCTAGTGATGTAATCCATTCTATTTAAGACCTAACAAATAGCGTAATGTTAATAATAGTCCAACACAATGTAATGCCCAGCCCATGCTAATATGCGATGGGACGCAACATAATATAAAACAATGTGATATGATGTAATGCAAATTTTCTTTTTTGCTTGAGGTGCATGTAATCCCTCAGAATTTCAAAAATTAGTATTATTTATCGGCTATATCGTGTCCCACAACAACAACAACAACAACAACAACAACAACAACAACAACAACAACAACAACAACAACAACAACAACAACACAACAACAACAACAATCCTTGATACCTCAGGTAAAAAATAATAATAACTAGAAAGAACTTACATAGGTCGGAATGTTGACCAGGTGCTCGAGATGTTCCTCTCTGCTGAGCAGCTCTTCGGCGATGTCCTTGTGACCTCCGAGGCTGGCAAAGAGCAGAGCAGTTGCTCCATTCTGTCCATACAACAGCAACAAGAAACAATCACCAACAACATCTTTATCTATTATTTGCATAGCGCCTTTTCAACTCTTCTCACATGTTTCGCAGATTGATTAATTGATTAATTGATTAATTGATTGATTGATTGATTGATTGATTGATTGATTAATTAATTAATTAATTAATTGATTGACTGATTGACTGATTGATTGATTGATTGACTGATTGATTAATTAATTGATTGATTGATTGATTGATTGATTGATTGATTGATTGATTGATTGATTGATTGATTGATTGGTTGATTGATTGATACAAAGATGTGTGTTCGCACTGCCCTACAGCCGTAAAAATGAATTAATTTTCTTACTATGTACGTACGTAGATGATACTGTAGGATAGGAGAACAATCGTCTAGGGGACCCATATACATCTATTTTAACCCTGTTAGCTCTGATATTGCCGTACTCTAATGGTGCCAGTCCAAAGTCTGGAAAAATGAGGAGGATATGTAATGCTAATAATTGAGAATGAAGATGGCTCTGTTCTGGATGACTCACCAGTTTCTTTGCTGCCGGGTCAGAGCCATGACTCAGAAGTTCTCGAACGCAGTCCAGATGACCATTGGCTGACGATAGCATCAGACCCGTTATTCCCTGCTGCATATACACCGTATACAGACTCCGCTTACTATCACAGCAGACCGGCTGTCTACTCATAACACACGATTATGCATTCACTGGCCAATTGATATGCGTTTTAGATAATGTGTATATATGCAATGCATGCATGTATGTGTTTATGTGTGCCTGTGTGTATGTATGTGTGTATGTATGCATGCATGTATGCATACGTGCACGTGCTTATTCATTCATTCCGGAAATTTATATAGCGCCTTTTTAAGAAGCCTACACAGAGGCCATGGCACTTATGCGTGTATGTATACAATGCTACAATACAACTGCATTTGATATTTCCTTTCTTCCAACGTTCAGAAGTGCACACGCCTCGGTGGCGCAGATGCAATTATATTGCAGAGCAATTGTGCGTGAAGGACTTGCTCACGGTCCGTACAGAGTAGCTGCCCCGGACGAGGATAGAACTCGTACTCTCTGCCGTACACTGTCAGTGGAAAGATGAGATGGCAAGGGAGAGGACTGGCCGCACTGCTTCGATTGCCGAGGCTAAGAAAATGAAGTCGCTGACTTCGTATACCTATGGCTGCCTCTCATTGTACCTTAAAGGACTGCTCTTTTGAATAATAATAAATAATAATCAATAATAATCTTTTCTTTATTAAGCGCCTGACAAATGCACTGCGCTGTACATTTACATGTTATGCAATTGAAACAATCTTAACTACTAACAGAACAGATAGCCTGCAATACACGGCGCTATTAGCAGCCTACAAAGCATATCCCCCCTACGGGTCTCGAACTCGGTACCTCTCGCTCTCTTATCCAATGCGCTATTGGGCCCCCCCTGATCGAACTGTAGGAACAACTATCAATTATTTTTAATATTAATAAATTAAATTATGTATTCCAATGTTTAAAGCTGTTTTTAAACGACATCTTTTTTAGCTAGAAAACAAAGTAGGCCTATTACGAGACAAATCAATCTAGCGATCAAACGCAATTGATTGGTATTATACTGAAATGATGCGCGCAATTAAAGGTGTCTAATTCGAGCAGTCTTTCCCATCTTGGTAGACGCGTCCTGCTCAACCGATACCGCATGAACTATGATAGTTATAAATAGATAAGTAAGTAAGTATATTCCACTTTTGTATATTGTATAGTGTGCACTTTCTGTCAAAAATAAGTGATGACAACTGATTATCATCACTGACAAAGGCCTATCACTATTTTTTAAAACTTGCAGTACATGTAGACATTGTAGAGTATTATATAATAAATAGTCGCAGCACTGCAGTCCAATACAAACAACGTTGAACTGATATATTGAAACCTGTCATCGTATCTATAGGAGCATGATAATTTTCGACACTGCAAGAAGTTTCAGTTTAACGACGCTGTGTGATAACAAAGATCAATAGCGTCGCCCTCCTCCTTCATCTAGGCTTTGGACTGGCACTGACAGAGTGCAATCAGTGGCGTCGTTCCACATTGCAAGATGTTTAAACACGAATATTAATACAGGGTGTAGCCTAGTTTCAGGTGTTTTAAGGTATCTAATGGGGGTCCATAGTGTAGCAGTAACATCACTGGCGTGAAGAGCAGTAGGTAGAGGGATCGCTTCCCGCCCCCTCCCAAAGGTCCACTCAGCCTATTAGGCCTATAAGCGCGATGGCGCGTTGGTAAAATGAGATGTAGGACGTGATGGGCGCCTTGCATGGCTGCTCTATACAGTTAAATTCGACTCCTGTAATAACTTGTGATCATCCGATCATACTGATTTGTAATCATCCTGCATTTGTGTCAGTTTGAAATTAAACGAAGATTATTATAATATTAATGTGGTGGAGATCCATTTGAAACTGCTTGCCATAAAATGAAATATAACTGATTTGAATACCTTTAATTAAGAGCATTATTCTAATATAATAAACATCCATTGCGTTCAATCGCTGACTAAATCCAAGAAAACGGCGTAAATACACGTTGTTATCACACAGTGTCGTCAATCAGCAACTGATCAATCAATCGCTAAACTAACTCTGCCACTCTAATTCTCCGATAGTGCCAGTCCCAAGCACGGAGAAACAGGAGGGCGAAGCTAATCAAATTTGCTATGTCACATCGTTAAACAGCAACTAATCAATCAATCGCTAAATTACTGAAAAGAAAATAATTGTCTGTTCGAATCTTTAAGTTAATGTCGACGTCAACCGCTTTGTCTACCACAAGATGTCGTTAGAAACGAAATATTATTACTATATTAATATTAACAATATGTTAATTAATGATCTTAAAGACCCGGGTCGCTTTCCCGAATTCACTGGATAGCAACGGCAAATAAAATGGCCTTATATAAGATCTAAAATCTAAAATCTAAAATCTAAAATCTTATGGGGGGTCCGGTGGCGCGTTGGATAACATCTGGCGAAGAGAGCGAGAGGTACCGAGTTCGAGCCCCGTAGGGGGATTTGCTTTGTAGGCTGCTATTAGCGCCGTGTATTACAGGCACTGTTCTGTTAGTAGTTAACTAGTTAAGAATGTTTCAATTGCATAACATAAATGTACAGCGCATTGCGTTTGTGAGGCGCTTGATTAAAGAAAGAAAAGAAAGATTATAACTATTATTACATACAAAATAATTATTATTATTATTATTATTATTATTATTATAGGCCAACACAAAAATGAATAATAACTATGACATACAAAATAATGCAAGGCTGTTTAAGTCGCTTTCTGCCGCTATATGCTTGTATATTTTATCTTTTTTACACTCTGATATCGTTTTAAATAAGCTTAGGTCGACCTCAAAGACCTTTGCAGCCGCCAGATGTCGTTACAATTTATTGCAACAGTTTATGTAAACGTCAGTTTAGACACCTTTAAATCGGTTACTGCAGACCTAATATGTATAGCACATTTGTCGTTCAATAGGCAGATCTTACGCTTCTTTAAAGGTTGAGAAACTCAAGGTTATTACTTGTATACATACATCTGTAGTATGTATATTGATCGCCAGATGGAGTAATCGTAATCGTAGGCCCAAACTTCTAAAGCGCCACTCGAAAGCCAAGCGCAGGGCACACGCTTATTCACGAGCGCTGAGTAGAGTGGAACATCCGCCGAACTCAGCGAATCTCAGTGATCCCATCTCATTCAACGCTCACAGAAAGATCGTCACGGTCATTTGTATCGATTTCGTCTATTTATAGGCTACTAGAAGTCTACAGCGATAGTAATTTTACTTAGAATATCTTTTGTCTTTAGACTGTCTTTATCTTTCTTCTCTGTTACATGTATATCTGAACGGAGGTTCCTATGCCCACTGCCTCGGGCTCTGCTAGTACCCAAGTACAGTCATTGGAGGAAATGGAAGTTGACTACTCAAATGAGTGAGAGGTTGTTCATGCCTTCGATCTACTAAATTTCACTAAAACGCTTAGCAAAACGAATTTCCGACTGGTTTGAGTCCCAGCTCTGTGATGCTTTACTGTTTATAATAAACCTCGAGCAAGTCCTCAACGCACAAATAATATTGCTTAGCGTCTGTCGTGTGTACACTTCTGAACATCGCATTATGTATAGTATATCATGTGCAAAAGGGTGAAACCGCCCCTGGGTGGATTCGAACCACCAACCTTTCGGTTAACAGCCGAACGCGCTAACCGGTTGCGCCACAGAGGCAGACGTAGGCAATCAAGTAGCTTTTCATTTTCAGCTAATAATTATTTGAACGACTACTTGGCTAAAGCTATCGCCGCTCTCGCGACCCGGCTGATCGTCCTGAGTGGGTGGCCCATCTTCGGTCTCCACACTGACCCTACTGTCAGAAACGGTCGGACCATTGGGTGAACCTTGTCTCCCAACATAGAAATAATCTAAAACGTCTATGGTCATCCGGTTTGATCGTCCAATCAAAAATAAAAATCCTGCGAACTTCATCCACTTTCCGGTTTTGTCGCAGTTAACATTTTAGATGACTTAGCTCCTTTTCTTGTTTACATATTTAATAGATCACTCTCTGAAGGCCATCACAGCGCGTTATCTCAAGATTATCAGTGCGAGGCAATGACTCCGGACTTGCTCTTCTTGATCTACTCCCGCCAGAATGGGTAACCGGATACTCCTTGACCTAAGGAGTATCCGGTTACCCATTCTGGCAGATCAAGAAGAGCAAGTCCGGAGTCATTGAGGTTGGCAGCACAACATGTATATACTAGGCCCTATATGTACAATTGATTGATTGATTGATTGATTGATTGATTGAATGAATGAATGAATGAATGAATTGATTGATTGATTGATTGATTGATTGAATGAATGAATGATTGATTGATTGATTGATTGATTGATTGATTGATTGATTGATTGATTGATTGATTGATTGATTGATTGATTGATTGATTGATTGATTGATTGATTGATTGATTGATTGATTGATATATGTACCTTGTCTCTGCAGTCGACCTGGATGTTGTTGGTCGTCAGGATGCGGCGCAGCTCCTCTACATCTCCTGTCTCAGCAGCCAGACGCAGACGACGTTCATCTTCTTCCATATTTACATCTCACAAACCTATGTGTACAATGTACATGCTTTCATTTAATTGAATCGATCCAGATTCCATACGCCGATAAGAGTCCATTCGTTCATTTACCTAGCTGTTATGGTATATCCACCCAAATCCATCTATCATCCATCCGTCCATCTGTCCATCAATCCATCCATCCATCCATCCATCCATCCAGCCATCCAGCCAACCGTCCGTCCATCAACCCAAATCCATCCATCAATCCATCCACTCATCTATGCCAGCCAGCCATCGAACTATATATCCATCTGACCATCTATCAATTCATTCATCCATCTATCCATCCAGCTAGCCATCCAGTCATACATCCACCCACCAACCCAGTCAAACATACTTACTAGCTTCAAAAACTGCTTAAAATCTGAACGTTGTCTTTATAAAGAGATGGGCCACTGGCTTAATCATCAATGTTCTCTCAGAAGTATTTGTCTCGCAACGAGTGTTACTCAGGACCACACTCAGATGTCGTTCTGCCGTCGCCTTCGCTGTCACCCGTTCGGTTACACGATCAGAGAACTCAACCACCTGTGGTAAATCCCTTACAATGCTCGTGTTAACTATCTGAAAGGTTCCCCAAAACGCTACGGCGTTAAAGTAGAACACTACGCAACGGCCTACGTGCACAAATGCGCGGTTTTAACGCGGTTTAATGATCTTCCGAGGTATTGCATCACTATAACTTCCCTGTGTGTATCATCACAGAGCAATTGTTTTGTTTTGCTAACTTCTAAGTGCACACCGCTCTAGTCATAGTTCACCGTGTGTATACCGTCTACGTATGACCAGCTTCTGCGCTGCTCGTTCCAGTTTCCACGGCTGCGATACGCAGCCCGAAGTGCTCCGAACCAGTTATTGCTTGCGCTGCCGTGGCTTCTAACGGTTCTGGGCAAACTGTGGCGACTGCGTACATTGCTTTCGACCAGCCACAGAGGCCGGGCTTCCTAGGAAGAGCCTCTAGGCTTTTGATGATCTATAAGCGTGGCTGGAATTTAATGTATGATATCACGTGGATTTGGTATTTATTTTGTGCACAGGGCGACTGGTTAAACGTTGGTGCAATCAGGCTGCGTTGTTAGAATAACAGTCTGGCGCTACAGTCTAGCGATCAGAAGAATAATCATCGTCATCACCTTCTTCATCATTATCGTCATCATCATCAACCTCAACATCAGCGACAGCAGCAGGAGCATAGTTATCATTATGACCCTCAGAACAAGAGTCGTCCTAATCGTGACAAGGGTCATAATGCGTCATTGCCATTGTCGTCATGCGTGTCATCATTGCGATCATCATCATCATCATCATTATCATCATCATCATCATCATCATCATCATCATCATCATCATCATCATCATCATCATATCAACATCGTCATTATCATCATTTCCCTGCTAAATTGTGCATGCGATTGTTGAGTAATTATACCGGTACCGTTTATATTCCATGAATATTACATGATCACGATGTTTCTTAGCATTAATTTCTCAATTAAGGTAGGCAAAAAGCAGTCAAAGCTGTACAGAAGAAGTTACAACGCGGACTTAGTTAGCAAGACGAATTGGTCTAAATCGATTCCAAACTTGGTTGAAGACTTGAAGGAGCTTCTTCAGCTGATGGTCTTAATTTTGGGACACTATTCCGCATCTACTCGTTTTGCTCTAGTCTCTTATTCATTTCAGTCTCAACTTATGACTTATTATTTTCAAATGACTTAATCGCCAATAAGCTGCCTCTCTGTAACAGCTGATTTTCTGGTATTGACTTCTACGGATTGGTTTTGGCGCTCCATCGGTTTATGCCTTGTGCAGTGAAGAACGGCAGCAGCCAGCAGGCATAATGGAGGTGGCTAATTGCTCTGTATGGTTCTGTCCACTGAATTGTGATATTGTAATGCGATTTTGATCAGCAGAGACACAGCTATCGATTGATGCCTTGCTCATTACGATAACGGTGCTATACAAATTCCAATATTAGGCTAGATTAGATTAGATTATATTGGAGAAGGGGATCTTGCAGAACAGTGTGGTGTTACATTTTGGACACGGCTACAATCAGCCGAGATTGGTACCAGAGATACAGATCGAGAGGGACAAAATCGACTTTAGTTGTCTGCAGCAACGCCAGTTATCTGTGAAGATTTTTATTCTCAAAGAGAGAGATCAAAAATAGAAATCTTAAAACATGAAGAGTCTTATAAGATTGATGCTCGCCTGTTTAAGTTAGACTCAGAACTTCTATAGCGCCACTACATTGAGTAGATGTCAACTAAGAACATGTTAAAGTGCACTGTTTCTTAACAGGAATTCAACTCAAAACGAAACTCAGTTCGAAACAAAATGTAATAAACAGAGATAAACCAAAGTTCACGATTCGTAATTTTCAGTGTGAGGTTAAATTGTGCTCATAATTTAAATATTAAATATTCCAAATTACAATTAAATCTGATGTAAGGCCTACATTGTAACATGGAATATTATGCAGCATAGATATCAGTAGAATAGCGACTCAAAACGGAACAGTGTAGTTGAAGTTGAAGTTGTGACATAAGATTACTACACCCGTTGCGATTGCATTTTAAATATAAATCGCTTGACGTCACAATCCCCAAATATGACGTCATCGCGAAATGATGTAAGTTTCCTTTGTTCTCTAATCAGTTCCTAGAACAGAACATTCTATTAATTTCTGTGGAGGGCTGCTGCAGACGAAGAAAACGACGAAGACGACAAAAGATGTCTCGAACTGAGTCGATCATCGAAGTGGAAAAAGAAACCAATCGTAATGTATGACAGACATTTTATCATCGTCATTTCAACAACCGAAAATTAATCAGTCATTAAGTAAAAAAGCCTTATAAAACTCGAAATTATTAAATGAAAAAGTAATTTGATGTAAGTTAGATTATGAAAGTAAATTAGAAAAACAAGTGGCTATTACATAAAAGTCAGGAAATTTTACGGAGTGCGTTCCCTTCTTTTACTGCATCTGTTGCTCGTGATTTTGGTTTGCTAAACATTTATATAGCTCGCTTATAAGTAGGCTACCATTCAGGACCGTTCTACATAAAGTGTCGAATCGGCTTTTGAAGGTCCTTATTCTATTTGTCTCTGTCCCTGTATACGAAACAAACAATGAGACAGACGGAAAGACAGGGAGACAAACACACAGACGAAAGCCATAGCAACAGAGTGACCGACGGACAGACTGTAGAGAGATGAGTTGACGACAGACAAGCAGAACAGAGACAGTTGATAGGCTACATGAACCATGGACATACAGGCTGGCGTCCATGTATGGACAGACGGACGACAGCAGGACGCAGACATAGTTAGAAGGAGATAGAGATCACATCACACAATCTCTTCAACAACTACACTGGCTTCCCATTCGCGCCCGTATCGCTTTCAAAATCTCCCTCCTCATGTATCATATTCATTCTGGAACCTCCCTCATATATGACATCCATGGTCGTGCCATGCTCTGCTTCAAATCCTAGAGGACTCAGATCGGTCACGCGAGGAGACTTTGCCGTTCTTCGCACCAAGAGGAAGTTTGGAAATCGTGCTTTTGCTGTCTCCGGACCCAGAGAATGGAACAGTCTCCCAGCTACAATCCGTCAATGTTCATCTGTTACCCAATTTAAATCAAAATTAAAAACTCATCTATTCTCATTACACTATGGCTAAGAACACAGCGCAAACGCGCTCTCGTGCAAGACTTGTCTTGTTATAGCGCGCTATAAATTTCTAATTGTATTGTATTGTATTGTATTATATTGTATTGTAAGGACTCGATCTTTTCCGTTGTCTGCGTGTCTGTTTAATATTCTGTGCTCATGGGCAACCAGCATTATGACGTCATTTTCATAGTCGTAATAGGTCCATTCATGTTCTGTGATCCATTGATGTAGAATCCGCTTAAGACGTCATACATAATTTTTAATCATAGACGTCATTTTATAGATAAAGAAGACTGAAGAGCATCCTGACGTCATAGATATTATCATGACGTCATGGGTATTATTTGACCATAGGTTATAGATCCCGCACATCCCGTTGTAAGACGAATGAGGGTATATGTTCTGAAGATGTTTGAAGTGGAAGAACGAAAACGCATTTGCAAATGTAAGTTATTCGATTTTAATTGCTTGATTAACCGATCGATTAGGCGGTTTAGGCCTCACAAAGTTAGGCTTCAAGCGGCTAGAAAAAATTATTTTTAAAGGATTGAATTCATGCCATATAGGGCAATAATTAATGCCAATCTGTATTGGCTGATCGTATTAAACTAGTTACTAGATAATTTGCTTTCGATGCTTTGATCAGCCATATTATTACGTCATTTTGTGCATTTTCGACGTGCGTCAGGACAGCCATAACATTGCATTGACTAGGTCTACATTACATTACTGACATCTTACAGATGTGGTATGACCATGCATATGTTAAATCTAATTTCGTTTCATTTGCATAAATTTGTAATCGTAACCCGCGGTAACCGTAGACCTAGTTTGAAGAATTAAGAATGAAAAGAAATAAAAAATTTACTATTCGTTGGCAAGTTTTAATATTCGGAAATAGGTACTTGTCTGTTTAACGACCACCAAAATTCTTCATATATTACCTCATTTAAAATTCTTCATATTCTGCGTTATTTTAATTCTATGTTACGTCAGAACTTATCTATTACGTCATCAACCGGAACGTTTCGTCATTAGAAACATGGACGACATTAACCCTGACCCTAACCGACCCTCACGGCGCGTAACAACGAGGCTTAACCTCAACGTAACCGATATGGACTATAAAACTTGAAGTCGTGAGGGTCGGTTAGGGTCAGGGTCAGGGTTAGGGTTAGTGTCGTCATTAGAAGACAGATATTATTATTGTCGTGAACACATTCCTGTAGGCCTACAGGGGTCTCGTCTAGTTATAATTAAAAGATGTTTTTTGGTGGTCGTTAAACAGACAAGTACCCAGAAATATTCGTCAATTTCTACAAATCTTAACATTCGTAATATGCGCATACTCATTCTATGGTGTATACTGTATAGGCTAAAATAGATATAGATAAAGCAAGACTATATAGTAAGCATAACGGTCAATTCATTGTGGGCCCTTCGTAACTATATTCAGTCTCGAAGGTTAGATCTAGGACTAATATATTTATCCTAGGTTAGATCCATCGATGGTTTGGGTAGTTCGTGCAGTCTTGATCCAGGAAAGTCCAAAACAAGAATCTGTTATTCACGAAAACGAAAACAGGTTTCAAGGAACAGAGGCGAACTTGGCTGTAGATGACGCTATACGGTAAGATGAATGGATCCTAGCTGGTCTCTAAACGATATGTCGTCTATCGTATATTATGACGTCATATCAAGTAAGTAGGTACAATGTAAGTATTATCCGTTATTACTCGATTAAACGCACAATGGGACATCGAAACAGAATGTAAACTTACATATAGGAGTAATAATAATGTATAGTAATAATAACGAATAGTAATTTTCTGATTTGACAAGTTTTGTGTTTTTATCTTCTGTAGTTTGTAGGAAGTACGCTGCTGTGTTGTGACGGCTTAAGTTTCGGCCTCCAGTGGATAGTGTTTCGAGATGAGTCCAGCTCACACTGCAATGACCGCTGAAAGAAGGAAGCCTCTCTGTAGACTGTAGCCTCTCTGCTCTCTGGTGAAAGGCTGGATCGTATAGGTAATACTTATACCTTGATCGTGTAGGGCACAGAGTGAAATTCACTTGTACTTAAATCTTAATTGATGATACGGTTAGTGTTTCTTGCCTTATTGCAGGCTGTCTGTTCTGTTAGTAGTTAAGATTGTTTCAATTGCATAACATGTAAATGTACAGCGCAGTGCGTTTGTCAGGCGCTTGATTAAAGAAAAGATATTATTATTATTATTACTTTATTTTAGGCTTTCCCACATTTCAGCTTTAAACTTTCTCTCGCTTTAACTTCCATCTCGGCCATAATGAATAAACTGACCGTATACACTGTCTGTGGGCTAAAAAAAATGAAGTCGATAACACCCTAAATACTGGCCTGCATATCTGTCATAATGTGTAATAATAACCTTTGTTGTTTACTGTGTTTCCATAGGCACCTCAGCCGCACCTGTGGTTGGCGGCGATGATTGTATATGTATACCCTTTGGCGAGATGTGATCGATTGTGATGCATGTTACGGTTGAACTGTGGCTCTGTGTCGTCTGAGTTTGTGTTAGTAGTTGTTTGTGAATAAGCGGCCCCATGTGGTCTCTGGCGTGGCCTAATATCCCGTAAGCTCATGGGGCTTGCTCATTCGTTTTTTTTATTTGTGCGTCAGTAGTTTTTAGTAGTAGACCTGCTGGGCCTCTGGCGTGGCGTAAAACCCCGTAAGCTCGTTACATGGCAGGGAGCCTCTGGCGTGGCGTAAAACCCCGTAAGCTCACTTTGTCGGTAGTTCTGTGTTGTTTATTTTGTCGTTGTCCTGGAATGAACCGAGGGACAAGAAGGAGGAAGAGATGAGACTAGATTAGAAGAAAGAAGAAATGGAGGTGGAATCGAGATGGACGTGAAAATACCGGGACATTTCAACTGCACGCTTTCTCAAACTGTACGCAAGGGTATCTGAAGATGCGCAGTTAAGCTACCCATGCAATATCAGTGGACATGTTTCCGAAAACTAAAGACGAACTCTTACCCGTCAGGGATCCAGACGCGTATACATACTCTGTGGACACCAGCCGTTTTCCGTATATGCTTGGGAAAGTCATAGAATGATAGAACAGTTTTAGAAACTTTGCTGGGGTTGAAAGTTATCAAGAGGTGACGACATGTCAGTATGATGAACTTGATGAAGCTGTATTTCAGACTAAACTACTAGCAATTAGGCTAGCACATGAATTATTGAATCTCTCATGACTAAAACATTTACGCTTTACTCTGTGGGCGCCATGGACGCCAGCAGTTTTTCGTTATGCTTGTTTACTTTGTTTAAGCTTTCGGCGGAAAGTTAACTCACAGTCATTATGGTAGACTTGTGCAATAGCAGCACTGCAGTGCAATATTGGTCACTTCAATCATTTACAGATCTACCTGGGCGTATGATGCCTCAGGTTCGTTGTCCAGATCAGAAATCTTTACCCAATATCGAATTCTGCTTCAGTGCTTCTTTGCAGATTGTTCCAAATGTACGACTTTACATAATTATCAGGTTATCACTTAGCAGTATCAAAACTTATTTCTGAGACTTGCGCCTGTGATTAACCGGGTTCAGTAGGTTTTTTATAACAGTTCAGCTTAAGTTGTACAACCTCTGAGCTCTTCAGTCTCTTATTTTCATTTTATGAAGTGCGAAATGTTCACCAATAGCGCAGTAGGTTAATTAGCAAACTAATTAGTAAACTAATTATTTAATTATCAGTTAATTGATCGCTTATTAGGTTAGTTAGTTCTCTTTTGGTTGTAGGGTTCGTAAGCTGGAGGGCCAACGGATGAACCCTCTGGCCCTGGGGTTGACACTGAGACCCAGCTGTCTCCGTTGGATGCAGACGGAAGTGTTTCGTATGAAGGGGGTTGTAGAGTCGACGTCTGTCCTCCCCAGGGGTGCACTGGTTGGGTCTCATAGACGCCCCCGACCATCACCGGTGTTTGAAAAGTACCTGAAAAATCGACAACTCAACAATAATATTCATATTAAAATTCATATTAATATTCATATTAATAATAATCAGCATTATTGTGATATGCTTTAATTATAAATGCAGAGTGATCATTGATCATAAATGCGTATGTAAGCCTACTACTACTGCTGCTGCTGCTGTTGCTGTTGTTGTTGTTGTTGTTGCTGCTGCTGCTGCTGCTGCTGCTGCTGCTGCTGCTGCTACTACTACTACTACTACTACTACTACTACTACTACTACTACTACTATACACACACACACACACACACACACACACACACACAATGTCATGTATATGCACATATCTGCCTACATGCCTGCCTGCCTGATTAGTGTTTCCTTGGAACCCATATAATAAAATTATGTTGACTGTTTTCTGTTGCTAACTCAGACAATCTCTTAATCTGACGTTAGTGTCGCAGTCCGGAATCTATTTTGGTTTCTTCCGGTCGCCAATAGAGGGTTCTGAAACTGCGCTACAGAAATGCTCCCTAACTCACAATAAACATATCACTTCTATGTAAGTATGCATGCATGTATGTATGCATGTATGTAGATATGTTGTACGCAACTACGCATGCATGCATGTATTGTATGTATGTATATAAAATTGTGCATGTATGTATGCATGTATGTATGTATATATATCCCAGGTAACCGCTGCTTAATAAACTGCTCATGTAGACATCCTACCTGTGGCTGGCACTGCATAGAAGTACAACCCTTGGCTGGTGTTGGTGTAGGGTAGTCCAGGCATCACCACATTTGGAGCAACCGCCGCGTGGTGTGCTTGTTCGTTTTGTAGCCTCCGATTGGCATCGGCGACGAGTCTGGGCATCCGACACAGGTCGACCAGCCAGCCGATCCCTAGGAGACCCCCGGTGAAGAAGTAAAGCACGCCCCACCCAGGGCGCCCCAGGTAGAAATGGTGCGTCCCTAGCAGACCCAATGGAAACGCGAAGATGTAGGCATCGTCGACAAATTTCTGCCTGCAAAAATAAATAAATAAATTAATTAATTAATTAAAGAATTCGTCGTATGCAGTAAATAATGCTTCATTCATGCATTCATACATCATGTTGTTTTACGACTTAGCTTCTGACCCAACTCCTTCCCCACCTCTGAGGAACTTTGTAAAAAAGCTGACCAAGACCTCTTTAGAAACATCTTTAAAAATCCTGGCCATTACCTCCACGACCTATACTCTCCCTATCTATTGTACTGGTCATGACCTGCGCCCACGCTGACGTATACCCGTGTGCTCCCTAGATTTGATTCCCTTACCAGGCGCGGTTTCTTGGCTAGGATGTTCTAGACTTAGACTTCTGTTTTCTACTTGACTTTATTTTCTTCTCCTAATTTTCGTTTCTGTACCGCAATTATTTTTTGACTTTGTATGTAAAGCGCCGAGCGTTTGCTTGCGTTTAATAACATACTTACTTCAATTATGACAGCTATCAGCGCACTTTATATATAGGAACCAAGTGATAATTTGACGATTGTATACGGTGTTCAATTAATTCAACGACCGACCATTCAACAAATCAGCCAGTCAATCAATCAATCAGCCAATTAACCAATCAATCAGTCAATCGGTCAAAAAGTCAATCAATCAAATAATCAACCAGTTAACTCTGCCATTTAACAAGTCAACCAATTAACCAGTCAACCAATCAACCAATTAACCAGTCAACAAATCAATCAGTCTATAGGTCAAAAGGTTAATCAATGAATTAATCAATCTATCAAAGATAATGTTATAAGATTCCCTTACATTAAGTGAGATAAGAATAGATGAGGTAGATTAGCTTACCTGCGACCGAGCGGGTATCGTTCCGGATAGTTGACCCTATCGACGAGGCATTTCAGGCGGAACCAGTCGACCACCCATCCCACACCGCATCCTCCGAAGCTGAACAGGTAGTAGAGCCCGCAGAGGGTGCGCCCCATGTGGAAGTGATGGGCGCCGAAGATCCCAAACGGTGGAGACAGGCAGAAGGTGTACAGATCCCAGAGGCTGAGCGGTTGAGGAGTGACCCTCATCAGAGGTTCCCGTTCCAGCTCAAGCCGCCTTGATTTGATGTCATGGACCAGGAAGGGAATTCTAAAGCCGTCGATGATCCAACCGACGCCGAACATGCCAAGGGTGAAGGTGTACGTCAGGCCCCAGACGCGACGACCCAGGTAGTGCTGGTGTAGACCTACAGTACATGTAAACACAGTCATTGATCAACGGTGGCGATATCTTGCGAATACTGATGAACCATTGTGGGCCTATTATTATTGAAATAGTTGTATCTAATATTATTTTGGTATCCAGGCGATAAGGATCTCTTTAAGGATTAAAAATACTCTTCGGATAAATTTAATTGCCTGAATCGACTACAACTCGTTAATCGAAATAGACGTTACTACTATTACTATAATTAGTCTATTACTATTATCATTATCATTATCATTACCAGTGGTAGTGGCAGTAGCAGTAGCAGCAGCAGCAGCAGCGCATTACAATTATTATTATCATCATCGTCAACAACAACGACAACGACAACAACGACATTATCGTCATCCTAAACGAAAACATAATCATCATTCTAAAAGCATCATCATCGCTATCATCATCATAACCGATACAACATCTAATTCCTTGCGTGCCACTTGCATCTCAATAACCAATACCGCGTTACAGTAATCCTAGACGACAAACAGCCAGCTTACCAAAAATCCCGAATGGAAACCACATGAGGTAGGCATCAATGACGGACACCCTCTGCAACCCTGCGGGGTGGCTCAGTCTCCAATTGGCCTCTCGAACAAGGTATGGCATCCGGAAGAAATCGACAAGCCACCCTAACCCTCCGACACCGAGGGTCAAGACGTACAAGACCCCGAAAGCCGGGCGCCCCAGGTAGAAATGGTGCAGACCAAGGAAGCCGAGAGGAAAGCAGAGAAGATACGCCGTCAACAATGACTTCTCTGAGACGAAACTCGTTGGGGTGAACGCCATATGGGGATCCGTTGCCCCTCTAGAGATCGGGGGAGCCAGTCGAGAACTTGTCGGAGTGATGGCATCGTAGCTGGGGGGTCTGGTAGTCGGCAGGATCCGTTTGCCTGGGTTATCGTCCCTTCTTTCTTCTCCCATTTCCACTTCCTTTGAAGCAAGTAGCTGTTGTAACTGACACACGAGTGTTGGCTTCCGTGGCAAAACTAGTACTGATGGTACAGCCTCATTCTACCTGTATGGTACTAAATCTTCTCCGTGTAGCAGTAAATTCCCATCAGCCTTGTGTGTTACAGTATGTGTCAGAACATTTATGTAAACTTAAAGCCTTAAAAACTTTATGTTCACACCTACTTTATTCAGCCATGCTTTTATTAAACGTCCGAGCATACCACACGCTGACTAAGAACCACGCAACGATATCAAGGTGCGCTCTTCTTATGCAATGTCTTATATGCAGGCCTAGCGCAGGCCTAGAGTAGGCCTAACGTAGGTCTAAGTACGTGTGCCTAAAATAGGGCTACCACAGGCCGAACATAGGCCAATACCTGCTTTCACTGAATCGAGACTAAGCGCAAGGCAATATAAACACCGTCAGTTTCGGTCAAGGATTTCTACGCTGTGGTAGCAAGCGTAGCCATTGTGTCCTCTTTTCAGGCGCACAGGCTAAGCCTTATATATTGATGCAAGATCACATGCATCGCGGTTATTATGTCCTGTGATAATGACTCATCGAAAGGTGTCATTTAAAAAGCAACTAATAAGCCAAGACGAACAACGAATTGTTAGCCATCATGGCTAATTGAAATCGCAGGTGAAATACCACGTTCTGACCTCCTCACTAGAAATGGATTCATTACCAGGATGTTTACACTTATTAACATGTGTTAGAAATTTACTATTCATTATTATTACTATACATTATTAATACTTCTATGTGTTATTTTACATTCTATTTCAATGTCCCATTGTGCGCTTGCTAATGGAGTAATAAACGCTATACTTACTTACTTACTTACTTGCTTACTTGCTTGCTTACTTGCTTGCTTACTTACTTACTTACTTACTTGCTTGCTTGTTTGTTTACTTCATGGTTTACTTACTTGCTTGTTTGTTTACTTACTTGCTTACTTGTTTACTTAGGTAGCCTGTGTATAGCACATCCTCTTGAAGGAACACTTAGAGTCAGTCCCGACATTGTGAAAGGCAATTAAAATAATGTAATTGTAATTGCAAGTAGAACTTCTAAAGCGCCGGTGTCTAACGCATAAAGCACCAACCGACGGCGCACTAAAACCAAACCGTTATCAGCTCAATACCCAGAAGATCAATACCCAGAAGATCAATACCCAGAAGATCAATACCCAGAAGATCAATACCCAGAAGATCAATACCCAGAAGATCAATACCCAGAAGATCAATACCCAGAAGATCAATACCCAGAAGATCAATAATTAATTAATTCATTTAGGCATACATTTTTAGTGATCATACTAGAAACCCAGCCCGTTAAGTCAGTCAGTCAGAAAGTCGGTTAATCACATTAGTTAGTCAATCAGCCAGTCATTCAGACAATTTATTGACTGACTGACTTGATCGATTGGTATGAAATTTCATTATGAGATTTTAGTCAATCAAACAGACAGTTTATCATTCATTCATTCATTCATTCAATCATTCATTCATTCATTCATTCATTCATTCAGTCGGTCAGTCGGTCAGTCACTCGGTCAGTCAGTGAGTCACTCAGTTATTTAGTCAGTCAGTCAGTCAGTCAGTCAGTCAGTCAGTCGGTCAATCAGTCAGTCAGTCAGTCAGTCAGTCAGTCAATCAGTCAATCAGTCAATCAGTCAGTCAGATCAGTGGTTTAGTCATTCATTCTGTTACTAAGTCAGTCAATCAGTCAGTCAATCAGTCATTCAATCAGTCAGTCAATCAGTCAGTCATTCAGTCAGTCAGTCAGTCAGTCAGAAAGAGTCAGTCGGTCGGTCGGTCAGTCAGTCAGTCAGTCAGTCAGTCAGTCAGTTTTAGTCAGTCAGTCAGTTACTAAGTCAGTCAATCAGTCAGTCAATCAGTCAGTCATTCAGTCACTCAGTCACTCAGTAATTCAGTCAGTGAGTCCGCCAGTGAGAGAGAGAGAGAGAGCTGTGAGTAGAACCCCCTGCCCCATCGGCCGATGTTTCTATATAATCTACATTATGGGGATCGTCGAGATGTTGTTAGTCGTCGTACATATAGTTCTGCCAGAGATGGTGATGTGTTGGGAAGCAGAGAATCAGTCGTAAATTATTTGCTCCGTCGGTTCGTCTGTCTGTCAGTGCAGAGCAGCGTGACCTCTGAAAGCCTCGCAAATGGCTGCAACGATGACGACGACGACGACGACGATGACGACGTGGTCTCATACACACGGACAGACAGACGGACAGACGGCAGGATGGATGGATGGATGGAAGGACGAACAGAAAGAAAGGCAGAAGGAAGGACAGAAGGAAGGACAAAAGGAAGGACAATGAAAAGGAAGGCACAAGATGGAAGGACGATGAAGGAAAAAGGAAGACAGAAGGAAGGACAGAAGGAAGGACAGATGGAAGGACAAAAGGAAGGAAAGATGAAGGACGAAAGGATGGACGAAAGGAAGGCAGAAGGAAGGACAGAAGGAAGGACAAAGGAAGGACAAAATGGAAGGACATATGGAAGGACAAATGGAAGAACGGAAGGAAGGACAAGAGGAAGGACGAAAGGAAGGACAAAAGGAAGGACAAAAGGAGGGACAGATGGGAGGACAAAAGGAAGGATGAATGGAAGGACAGATGGAAGGACAAAAGGAAGGACGAAAGGAAGGACAGATGGAAGGACAAAAGGAAGGACAGATGGAAGGACGAAAGGAAGAACGGAAGGAAGGACGGAAGAACACGAGGTTTGGACAGCCGGACAAAGGACAGACAAAAGGAGGAACTCCAGGAAGACGTACGAACCAAGGGAGAGGCAGACAGGAGATAGGCAGGGAAGAAGAGACGACAAATCTGGAGATGGAGATGGAGATGGAATGGGATGAGAGGGAAGAGGACGTTGGGCTGCAGAGGCTGCTGTCTGGTCCCCGGAAAATCGGGTTATCTCTTGCGATTGCTAATGGTCAGACGAAATGGGCGAATCG
>JACEVL010000413.1:225000-302500 GCA_020284085.1 Aporrectodea caliginosa | reverse complement strand
ACGTACAGAGAGACAGAAGCCATAATTGCGTAAGAGTAGTCCTAACAACGGTCACCACACATGAGCGGACGCTTCCCTTTGCATCGGCCGAGGCCTCGGTGGTTGTAATAATGTGCATCGAGCCCAACGCCATGCACTGCAGCGTCCAACGTGTTTCATGCATATCTCCAGTTTACGTACACAAAGATCCATTCGGCAACTGTGTCGGATTCTAACAACGACAAGCAGACAGCGGACCGTTAAGGGTCCTTGCATCACATAGTAACACACTGGAACACATAGGAACACAGCGGAACACAGAGGAACACATAGGAACACAGAGGAACACAGAGGAACACAGAGGAACACAGAGGAACACATAGGAACACAGAGGAACACAGAGGAACACAGAGGAACACATAGGAACACAGAGGAACACAGAGGAACACATAGGAACACACTGGAACGCATAGGAACACACTGGAACGCATAGGAACTGCGGATGTCGTTTAGTCGTTTACTGACTGACGTAGAGAACTGACGAGTTGACTACAAAATCGTGAGCTTACATGTATCACGATCATTTACATGTAGTAATCGAGGTTTGTGGAAGCTACATGTAGCTGTTGTGCACGTTGTTGTATACGTTTTGGCAGGATTTGCGGTTCGTCTATACTGATATGACTTTGAATCGTTGTTTACGTGTCACGAAGCGTTGGAATATTACAGTCTAATCTGATAGATGGTAGCAGACAACAGTCGAGTCTCAGTTGCTTGAAACCAGCGGAATTATTTTCTAGCTCGAGAAGCTTATACATCGCAGACATACTGGACTGACACGGTTACTCCAAAGTCATGAAAAGTTATATTTTATTTGTTATTGTTAGAATTTGCCTGTATTCTAATGTGGGAATTCACTGATAACATCCAGACTAAAGATCATTAAGAAATCGGTTTACTAAGAGCAGTTGGGTCATAATAATATGTTGAACATACTGGAGTTGATGCTTGAAGATAGCTCAACTTCCATGGCGAATACACCAATCGCCAAAATCTTGTAGACTGTTACGCAAGCATCAACCCTGCTATGCTAATTTGTCAACGGAATAGGCATGCAGTTATCGCTTCTTCATACATAGACGCTGGAATGGGAATCGTGTATGTACCTATAAACTCCAAAGATAATACTTGCTTTTCTCCCATCAAGAGAGAGTGTTATAGTTGCAATATGACAGAAAAAAATACGAACAATAGCCTAAGAGCTCGAACGTCTGAGACCGTGTAGGCCCCTACACAAACGTGCACACTCGTATAACCTTTGTACGCTAAAGCTTGAAGACGTTTGTACAAACCAACGTATTATAGACACTCGCTTGATATGAAGTTTCATTGAAACTTTGTGAAAAACACAACGATTAGAGAGGCTAGTCAATTTCTGGAAAGGCGGATATAATCTAGGTATTGACGATGCATATGTTAACAAGTTAGGGATCGTATCCTCCAGGAAATAAGTTGAAACCGTGGATTAATTGTGGGTCCCAATGTTTCGCGTGAATTTTGCGACGATTTCCGGAAGTCGAGTATGCGCCTCAGCCGTCGTTTCGGACCCAACGAAGAAGAAACCGAGGAAGAGAGCACCCAGACGACGAATTACACAATTATCGGAAGAACAGGTCACAGGTATACATATGCTATAATGTTTGGAAATCTTTCTAGTTTCTAAAAACCACAGAAAGGAAACGATTCCCATCTACAGAGATATGGGTGGAGGACTACAAGACTGTAATGCCTTGAGCTTTTTTCAATTCAATTCAATTCATTTTTTTCAATTCAATTCAATTCTTTTATTGAAGCCATTAAAGTGAAACAAAGGTAACATGATTATTTGCCATTGTTGGCATCACAACACAGTAGCAGCATGATTATTTTTCATCACTAGCCACAAAATGAAACCCCGAAAGGACAATAGTCCCGCTAGCTAGGGTCACCTAAGTTATTACTATTATCACAGTACATGATAAGAACAGGAAGGACTTACGCAATTATACGCCTCGGTCTTCGTGGTCTCTATAAATAAATAACGATGCAGTGCACATCAATCAGAGCGCCTCTGATTGGTGTGAACTGCGAGAGGCGCTATATAAATTTATAGGTACAATACAATACAATATTATGTAGGAGTTGACTTCTGTGGCGATATTATAAACGCAAATGTACACATTTTCTGTAGCGACCGTATGGCCTTGACCTTGCTCGTTTTTCAGTGAATTGATCGGGTGAGATCCTTCACTACCGTTGTCCGTTTGAATGGATGTCACACCATTTACACGTAGCGTCTCCGTGTACATACCGTGCTAGTCCAAGCTTCAAATCTCTCATATAAGCCAAGAACGAGAGACGAACCTGGAACCGCACGTAAATAGGCGCATGGGACGAAAGCTTTAGCCAATAAGCTAACTGAACCAGACAGTGGAGTGCGTCGTAAGTTCCTCAGGGAGGTTGCAATTGGAAGCAGTAAAGAGACAGGCGAGCAATTGAATAGATGGAATCGGTCTGGAAATGTTCCTTGTGGTAAGAGCCTCGTTTCCATCGTCAGAGCCAAGTCAAGTCAGTGATCGGTGGAAGGGGGTGCATCACCAGAAACCACCACAAGGGTCTACAAAACTCTACATGAATCCCAGGGTCAGACACCCTGCAGAAACCAAGACCTCAGAGGGATCCACAGACCCCTTCTTGGCATGCAGAGCACCCGCGGCCATTTAATATTAAAAGCACAATCCAATACCATACGCTGTAGCGGCTGTACAATACATTACGATCAGCACAATACATTACAATGAAAAGCAATATAATACAACGAAACACAATACGACACAGTTTAATGAGCCCTACGTATGCATGATATGATAATACGTTAACCTGTCCCGGGATAGAGAACTTGAAGAAGTGTCTTGTATACGATACAAAGCAATACAATATAAGACAATACCACAGACACCAACAAATACAATACGACTCGATGTGCAATGTATCAGTGCGTATAAATGGTATTAGATTCGTAGTTCGTACATAATGATAATGTATGCACGATATGTACGATACGATGTATCATATAAACGATACAGAAAAATACAATGTAGTTTAAAGCGATTGTGTAATGTATACAATGTGTGAATGTGCAGAGTATCGAGAGGCGTTCAGCATGTACGATAAGAACGGCGATGGGGTGATATCTGCCAAGGAGTTGGGTGAAGTGATGAGGGCGCTGGGAGAAAACCCCACGGAAACAGAAATAGTACGAATCATCAACGAAGTAGACATCGACGGTACGTTCTTCTCATTCAGTTCATCAACGAACGAACGAACGTATGAACGAATGAACGAACGTATGAACGAATTTATAAATGAATGAACGAACTTATGAACGAATGAACGAACGTATTAACGAATGAGCGAACGTTTGAACGTAAGAACGAACATATGAACGAACGCATGAACGTATAAACGAATGAACCAAAGTAAGAACGAATGAACGAACATATAAACGAATGAACAAACGTATGAATGAACGAACGAACATGTGAACGAATGAACGAACGTATGAACGACTGAACAAATGAACGAACGTATTAACGAATGAAAGAACGTATGAACGAATGAAGGAACGTATGAACGAATGAATGAGAGAATTAGCGAAAGAACGTATGAACTAATGAACGAAGGAATGAATGAATAAATAAAAATAAAGAAGTAAAAAGCAAATAAAAAAATAAATAAATGAACAAATCAATAAATAAATGAAAATAAACAGATAAATAGATAAAATTATAAACAAATGAACAAGAAAATAAATAAACAGACGAATAAATAAACAGATAAGTAGATGAATGTGTTGTGTTTAGGTAGTGGTACGATCGACTTCGATGAGTTCCTGGCGATGATGTCTAAGAAATATTCGGAGGAGGACCTGGAGTCGGACATCCGGGAGGCGTTCCGGATCTTCGACAAGGACGGAAACGGAATCATCAGCGCCTCGGAACTGCGTCACGTGATGACGAACCTCGGAGAGAAACTGACGGACGAGGAAGTGGAAGAGATGCTGAGGGAGGCAGACATAGATGGGGATGGACAGATCAACTACGAGGGTAAGAGAAGAGGACAGAGGACGGCAAAGGAAGAGGGATAAGGAGGAGATGGAGGGAGAAGGGCTTCTGCGTTCAGACAGACCTTCATCCAAGGCTTAGTTCCGTGGTGTTCTGGTGTTGCCAGGCCCAAGCCTCGATAAAGGGGAGGACACTGTGGCGGTTACTGTGGCGGACTCCCTTTGAACCATTATTCCAGTTCAATGGCTTTCTTCATAAATGTAACACTTTCCTTATTACAATTGGTTTTTGACCTGTTATAGTTTTCACTGTAACGATCTGTCTAAAAACTGGATTCATGGATTAATAAATGATGATTGATTGATTGATTGACTGATTGATTGACTGACTGACTGATTGATTGACTGACTGACTGATTGATTGATTGGTTGCTTGATTGATTGATTGATTGGTTGATTGATTGATTGATTGATTGATTGATTGATTGATTGATTGATTGATTGATTGATTGATTGATTGATTGGATTGATGGATTGATGGATTGATGGATTGATTGGTTGGTTGGCTGTTGCTGTGTAGCCACCTTGAGTGTGAGACCCAGTAAGAACAGAGACAGAGACAGACAGAGACAGAGACAGACAGAGACAGACAAAGAGAGACAGCGACAGAGAGTCAGATATAAAAAGACGTACAGAAAGACAGACATCACAAACAGTTGCTCGGCGTCATCGATGCTTTCTGCAGCCCTATACTCTTGTTGCACTTCTGTTCGTTGATAGAATAGGAATATCCCATTCTATCAAAGTATAGGCTCTTATTTGACGTGGCATTTATCACTGTTAGCTCTTATTAGACGTGTTAATTAGTTATCACTGCTAGGCCTAGCTCTTAGTAGCAGTCTTCGACTTTGCAATGTTGTTTTAATAAGTGAAGTGTGTTTGTATCTCGTTGTAGAATTTGCCAGAATGATAGTCAGTTGAAGGACGTTGAGACAAATGGGGAGAGATGGAAACGGAGGGAGACATCGCCGAAGAGTAACTGAAGAGCTCCATTTCCTCTCGACTCCTCGTTTAGAAACATTGCCAATGTCTAAATATTATGCATTTCAAGGCTGGAGCTTCTGAATTAACCGAAGAAGCATCAACAAACGACTGCGGATCTAGAGACCCAGTCCGGCATTGACCTATTCCCTAAACTCAGATTGATTGATTGATTGATTCATTCATTCATTCAATCATTCACTCATTTATTCGTTTGTTCATTCATTCATTCATTCATTCATTCAATCCAACATTCCATCCATTCGTTCATTCATTCATTCATTCCGTTCTTCGTTCATTTTTCACTCGCACTCACTCACTCATTCACTCACTCATTCGCTCTCACTCACTCACTCACTCTCTCTCTCACTCACACACTCACTCACTCACACTCACTCACTCACTCACTCACTCACTCGCTCACTCACTCTCACTCACTCACTCACTCACTCACTCACTTCACTCACTCACTCACTCACCCATCCACTCACTCACTCACTCATTCACTCACTCACTCATTCACTCATTCACTCACTCATTCATTCAGCCCTTGCGTGCAAAAGAAGTGAGTTCGCATCGCTTCGTGTAGTGAAGGTCCCTCCGTTCATCCAGCCCCGAAACACACGAAGCAACTGACCCTCCGTTCACCGCCCTCACAAACAAACAAACAATACGTCCAAATCTTAGTTCACAATGGGTTCAAGTTTTACAATATATCACGATCAGTGTGTTTACATTCCTCTGGCGCCATAATATACTCTATATAAGCTGCAGACTTGCCCTGCTCTCGTTAATTGACATTGTAACACAACAGAGAGGCTTCTGTATATACATAGTTATGTGCGATCTGGTCGTTCACTGTTGCGCCATCTGTCTGTCGGGAATTATCGTGACCTCCTCCCCTCCCTCTACCCAGGCAGTGTGTGGGGGGGGGGGTCATGTCCTGACACCGTCTTCACCAAATTTTAGACTGATTTCTTTTCACAATTGCATAATGGTTAGCGTGGTGAACTGTCAACATTGAGGTCGGGGGTTACAATCATCGCCAAGGAGTATAGCTATAGTTCAAGGGTTGATTCGCATGCACCCGTTGGGGAAGTCGGCTGTCGGTGGGAAGATTAGACGGCAACGGAGATACCCGCCCTCATATGCCGAGGCTAAGCAAATGAAGTCGGCGACACTTCATAGCCATGGTTGCATGTCTCTTGCAATTGGGTTGGCTCAAGTATTGCTGTCCTGTCTGTTTTCGGCAATCAGACCTTCTCAGTGTATCCCTGGACAACCCTCTGACTTGACGCAGCACTCATGCCCTTCGACTGTCTTTTAGAAATTGTCGGATTTACGATAGCCGAATTTGCCAAGACTGCATAGATTGGGAGAGCTAATTCTGCGTTGATAATAGTTTGACGAGGTTGATATTATTAATTTGAGGAGAAGAATTAGAAATTAAAATGGCCGTTACATTCCTGACTTTGATGATAAATTTGTTTAAACTGCAGCACGAATTTATAGGCTATTAAACGCATTCGTTATTGACTAGAGTATTGACAGTGTAGGCCTAATTAAGGTAAGGCAACGTACGATTAAGTCAGGTTAGGTAAGGTAAGGTAAGAGAAGGTAAGAGAATGGAAGGGAAGGGAAGGGAAGGGAAATGTGAAGGAAGGGAATTGTACGAATGCTTCATTTCGCTCATTCATTTTAAAACTCGGCGTCGTATCTGTATGCCTTTTTGTGAATTCATGAAGAGACCTAAACGGAAAGGAAGGATTGGAACTTGGAAGAAAGGTTTTCGAAGCTGAAGGAGAAACGTCGGAAAGAATGTCTCGGGGGCGCTGTGTGTATAAGAATCCGAAGTGTCTGACGTCATTGAATGTGTGATTTTGACGTAAGAGAGATACTTATAGGTAGGGTGAGGTATCCGAATTCTGACGAAGACGACACGTAATATGATAAGAATGATAAGCATTACGAATATTCTTTAAGCGAAGACAAATTGATGATGACGTATGCGAAAGTGGTGGTGACGTAAGCGACATTGATAGTCACTGCAATTGTGACGTAAACCTTCGATTAAGTAGAGTTTTAGGGAAGAACTTCATTTCAGGAAGTCAAATTAGCCGGATTCTCTTTGCTACAGGTAATCTTCTATTTTTAACATGGGCTTCATGATCGTGAGGGCTACTATTATTGTATACTATAAGATTGTTTGCGACTTCAGTCAATTTGATTTTTGAGCGGTGGTACGCCAACTTTAAATTGCAGAAGATTTTGTGCAATTCATCAACTAAAACGTGCATAGCGCATAGTGCATAGAGCTTAAAAGATATAGATTGGGATAAATAGTATTATTGTATTATAGAGGTGGATAGACCAACCTGTGCCTACACCACATATAAAATTATCCAGGGATTATTTATCAATAGTGTGTTTACACACAAAGTGTGCAGTTGAGATTATCTGGAGTGTGAGGTGTGTAGTCTGAATTTTACAGACATTAGCTCAAGTCGACAACATTTTACTGAAATTTTACTTAGGCCTACCTCTTCAAGGACGGTTTGAAGTGTGCAGGTGATATTTCTGAGTATTTTGGCCAATGAGATAACTAATAGCTTGACATCGACTAAGGAAGAATCTGGCTAGCAGACAGAGAAAGCAAAGTGCCAGATAATCTGGCTTCTGGTTGTAGGTGTACGCGGATTACTGCAAGTGGTGACTGTTCTAGTTTTCTGAGCGCCCTTTATCAAATCGATTGTAGCTTGCTTCCTTCTTTTAACGAGCTGGAGTGGATAAGTGATAAGTAGCACTTTTTCTTAGCGGCAGCAATAAGCTGGCGGTATTTGTGGCTGATAGATTTGAGAGTGGTAAGGGCTTTTGCCTTTTCTATGGGTCGATGGCGCACCTATAGGTTCATTAGAGCAGGGGTCTCCAAAGTTTTCCAGCGGGGGGCCACATTGCTGACTTTCTAAAGCTCCACGGGCCAAAACTCCGAAGAAAATTTTTTTCTGTGCCAGCTGTCCAGTGAATTGTGAATAATGCGATGAATGCTTGGTTTCATAATGTCTCAGAATATTGTACTCTTTAAGCACTGCAATGGTGTCATTGCATATCAGGCCTTACAAACAGCGACATGTATTTTGGCAATAAGGTATTATACATGTCAGAGTACAGCTGCGTTAAAATTTTCAATTTTCCCAATTTAGTTTGTTTCTTCAAGGAGAGTTCCGCGGGCCAGATTAAAGGCCGTAGCGGGCCGGACGTGGCCGCGGGCCGTACTTTGGAGACTTATATATTCTGCATTAGAGGCGTCTGCAAAAGGTTTGAATGCATGAAGACATGAAGTGAACCCAAGGTTATTGGTGTGTATATTTGGCTTGGTGATGAGTGGGGCATTGGTACTGAGGGGACTTGAGAGTGTGGAATTGTAGCAAGAAAGGGGGTCGTCGAGGGTAAAGGGAGGTTTAGGAATCAATTGGGAGTCAAGGATATCTCTTGCATGAAGTCCTTCCGGTCAATGGATTCAATGCGACGGAAAGAAAGGGAGGATGGAGGCGGCCGAGGAAAAGGTTTAATTTCCAGATCTGCAATGATTAAGTAATTATCTGTGATTCATTCATTCATTCATTCATTACAAAGTTTTATATAGCGCCCCTTCAAGGTTACTACTCAGAAGCGCTCCCGACCCCAGCACGGCTGAAAAGGACAGTTTTGAGGCAAGATGTTGAGAACAGAAAACAGAGTGAGACAATTTAGAGCATGCAGGAATTTGCAAACAACTTGTATAGCGCCACTTTTATACAAATGTATACAGTTGGGTGTGTGTGTGACTTTGATATATATATATATATATATATATATATTGTATATATATATATAATCTATGTGGTTATGAATAGAAAATATAAATTAGCCGGAGAGAAGAAGAAGAATGCCTGTCGACAACCATCAAAGTCATTATCCGTTGGCCGACAACATTTTGGCCACACAACGACTGAAGAAAATCCAGGTCAGGTCAACCAGAAAATGATCTCATCAAGAACTAGTATACTGCGCACAGCATCCTCACCTCTGTCATTATCATCATCATCATCATCATCATCATCATCATCATCATCATCATCATCATCATCATCATCATCATCATCATCACACACCACACACTCATCTTTCCATCGTCGTCGTCGTCGTCATCATCATTATCGTTATCATCACCATCATCATCATCATCATCATCATCATCATCATCATCATCATCACACACTTCTTCGTCTTTCCATCGTCGTCGTCGTCGTCATCATCATTATCGTTATCATCACCATCATCATCATCATCATCATCATCATCATCATCATCATCATCACACACTTCTTCGTCTTTCCATCGTCGTCGTCGTCGTCGTCATCATCATTATCGTTATCATCACCATCATAGTCGTCGCCGTCGTCATTATCGTCATTCAATGGGTGGATACCGAGTCTTTTCTCATTCTTGAAGACTTGGCCTCCATAACCATTCGATGCCCCCAAAGGTCTCAGTTCTAGTGCCGCTTCTACGCCAACCTGAGGGAACAGATGGCCTATACTGGTATCCCCATAACATCCAAGTACTCTCTGCTTACTACTCTGACGCACTTGCCTTTGTTGCCCCAATCAAGATCTTTAGAAATCAAACACATACGATGCGACGCGCTCTGAAGCTTATATATAATATTGTCGATGGAAAGCGTTTTAAAGGTGTCTAGGCCTAATTAGAACATCGCATTATTCGTCGTTGAACGCACTTGCCTCTGCGTTATCTACGCGAGCTGTATAGGGACTCCGTGAATTTCAAACAACGACACGTTCCCCGTGGATTAAACGTCTGCATACGCTGGTGACATCTAGCGGTCGTTCTCTGTCTCCCAATGTGACTACTGGCTGCAGCATATGAACGTGGATCTGTATGGGATCTATGAGGGCATGTTGACAGGGATGGCTTGTTAGCGGTTGCCGTCGTATAACAGAACCGAAAATGCGATCGAATGGATTCCAACAGTTCAATTTTGTCATGGGTTGTGTGATGGTGTAGTGGTTAGCGTGCTAGGCTGTCAACCGAGAGTTCGGGGGTTCAAATCCCCGCCACGGCAGAATTTTGTTTCCAGATTTCTGTTCCATCTGCAACCCCTTGCCATCTCGGGCATAACGAGTACACTGGCCGTGCACTGGTTCTCTTCCTGCAATTATAACCCTAATGGGTCAATATGTAACACGTCTATAGTTTTAAGTTTATCTAAACACTGCCTTAATCTAATCTTTAAACTTCCAATAGGACCTTGGTTTTGTCATGGTATTAGTTGCGTACCTGTCGGATTATTTTTAATGAACGAAAATTGATTGGAAGATGAGATGGCGAGGGAAATGACTGGCCATCCGCCCTCATATGCCGAGGCTAAGAAAATGAAAACTTCGGCTGCCAGAGCCTGTCTCTCGGGCTAGCTTAATTTAGAGACTGCTCTTTCGGTGACAACGATTAGACATTTTTATACAATTGTAACTATTCTTAGACGCTATAGAAAAACACAAAACGCATGAGGTTCTTAAGCCTTATATATTGTCGACGGCACGCGTTTTAAAGGTGTTTAATTAAGAGCATTGCATTATTCGTTATTTAACGGTATCTTGTGGCTGCCAGGCCGCTAAACGTCGATATAACCTTATTGAAGATGAGAGTCAAATAGATTAATAGAAAATGATCCCAAAAATATATGGGATCAAACAGCGTTAAATTACCACTTCTTATGGTATCAACGGCCTTTGACGTTGATAATCGATAGCAATAAATTTGTATAATATTCAATCGAGCAATTTGTTAATTAGGCCTACATGCTGGATCATAATAGTTAGTTTTCAGTGTTTAAAGGATGGATGGATCCAGAGTTCAACGACATCTGATTGCGTTAAAAGCCGTCGACGTCCGCATAAATTATTAAAAAACAGTTCGTTTGCTTGGTTTAGCCTAATAGAGCTCATAATTATAGGTGCATAGGTTGGAACACATAGGTTGGAAATGGATTCAGAGTTTGAACAATATCTTATGGCTACAAAGACCATTGACTTTGACAGAAATTATTGTTAACAGTTCTCACCGTTCGTATCTAAATTGGTTGGACCTGAGACTATTATTACTTCAGTAATAATAGTCCCAGGTTGGACCTCTAAAATGGATCCAGAGTTTAACGGCAGCTTATGACAACATAGGCCGTTGCCGCCGACAAAGATTGTTTTTGGCATATTACAGCTCTTAAGCCTTAAGGATTCCTACGGGCACATGACATGGACATAGGTTGGAAAAGTGCAAGTGTTTAAATATAGCGTCGATGAAACGCATTTTAGAGGTGTCTAAGAACAGCATTGTATTATTCGCGTAAATTTCATTCTAGCATTTGTTGGATGGATAGGCTAGTTCAGAGTTTAAAGCGACAGCTTATAGCAAAAAGGCCGTTGACCTCGGCAAATATTGGTTTGAACAGTTCCACTTTATATTAGTGCGGGCACATGACATAGACATAGGTTGGAAAGTGCAAGTGTTTAAATATAGCGTCGATGAAACGCATTTTAGAGGTGTCTAAGAACAGCATTGTATTATTCGCGTAAATTTCATTCTAGCATTTGTTGGATGGATAGGCTAGTTCAGAGTTTAAAGCGACAGCTTATAGCAAAAAGGCCGTTGACCTCGGCAAATATTGGTTTGAACAGTTCTCACTGTTCGTATGGTTTAAAGACGTCTTATGGATAATATAAAGCGTTGTTGTTTGAAGACGTTTTAAAGGCGTCCAATGAGCGGTTTTGCATTTTGTGTAGCGACATCTTACGGATTCCAAAACCGTTGGCGTAGACCTCACCAAATACCTTTTAGCTCATAAATCTTTAACAGGGCAACTAGGGATGGTATATGGTATGGTCTGTTCATCATAACAATGATTATTAGCATCGCCCCTCCTTCATCCAGGCTTGGGACTGGTGTCAGTGTCACCCCAGTAGCCTATATAATTGGTCATTAGATCAACATCTAGAAGGCCATGGCTCTGCACGGGCTTCATACGCGGGCTCGATGTGTGCATGCTGTAAGGTGTCCTGCTTTATCCAGACCATGCAGTCCCGAAGCCATAACTAGGGATTGGATCCTACAGTTTAACGATGGCCTAGCCCTATAGGGTAGACAGTAGTATAATATTGCAACACAGGCCACTGACTTAAGAACGAGATTTGTAGAAAATAGACATGAATTTATAAATTAAAGGCGGTGATCAATATATGGCGTCGATTGACCCCGTTTTACGGGTGTCTATACTTCTCACGGTTGTTGCATAATCAATTTCAAAACGGCCCCAATTAGCCTATAATGAACTAACGATTATTAGTGCATTAGCTATTGTATCTTATGATCGCCTGGCTAGGTTAGCTTTGGCCTCATACCACTTTACCATCATTACTGTAACAGTCTTAAATACAGGCCTTCATTACAATTCCTTGCCCGGATGCTATACAAATAACCTATGTTTTCCCTAGATCTGGCTATTTAAACCCTTCATTTTCCCCAATGACTAGCTCTAGCTCTTCTTCCTCTGTAAAATAAAGCCTCGCATTCAATTCTTTGGTTGTAGGCCTATATATAAATTTTTGTTTATTTGTTTGAATGTATTAATCTTGCTATGTACAGTGCTGTGCGTTTGCTAGTGCTTCTCAATAAAGAAAATACTTACTTACTTACTTACGTATCCCGATTATAAAAATAATAATAATAATCTTTTCTTTGTTAAGCGCCTGACAAACGCACTGCGCTGTACATTTACATGTTATGCAATTTAAATCTTAACTACTAACAGAACAGACAGCCTGCAATACACGTCGCTAATAGGAGCCTGCAAAGCATATCCGCCCAACGGGGGCTCGAACTCGGTACCTCTCGCTCTCTGTGCCAGATGTTATCCAATGCGCTATCGGACCCCCCTACTCCTGCGCCACCCATGCACGACCACCATGATCGACGATTTCCGCCATTAGTCCCATGCTGTCTCCTCGGATTGACCTCCCCAGATTCTGACCCGGCACTGAAACGGACCAAACAACCAGGCTATTGCGGACTTGATTTGATAGGCCTACAGCGCCGGTATTAGGATGGTCTCCTGACGTGCTTTTGTGTGTCGTTGAGCAATTTCGGATAATTGTATTAGTTGTTATTTGCTGTCTAGGCCTAACGACATTGTGTTATAACAAAGACGATTAGCGTATGCCCTCCTCCTTTATCGAGGCTTGGGACTGGCACTGTCAGAGTATGAGCAGTGACATTATTAGTTACGTTTACATTACAGAAGAGGTTTAGTTTTACTGATTTAAATTACATGGATCCATAGTTTAACGACAGCTTATGACAACATAGGCCGTTGCCGCCGACAAAGATTTTTTGGGCATTTTACATCTCTTAACAGCTCCATTATATTTAAATTACATTTTGTAGCAGTCATTTTTAATATCTCAGCGGGCAACAAATAAATGGTGTTTATGCTTTTTGTTGCGTAGGTTCACGATGCCGGTCTGAACGATGTCGAAGTGGACAATGTCCACTTGTTGGGTCGAATCGCCCACGCGATGGAGGGGGGACGAATTCCGACGATCAAGGACACCCACAAAACAATGCAAATGTCGAAACTACAAAGCCAGCGCAGAAGATTGGGTCAACTCGAGGTACGAGTCTTCTGACATCTGGCGAGTGATCCGGTGAAGGCCAATGGTTTGCTGCTATTCGGTAGAGGGCCAGACACGCCGTGGTAGTTTCTCTAAGCTAGCGTTGAACCATCGACGTATAGCCTAATAATTGTCATTAACTATTGTATTGTATTTTGTATTGTATTTGAACACTTGTTATAGCGCCCCTACCAGATTTCCCATTCAGAGGCGCTCCCGACTACTGCGCGGACGCTGAGTCGGAGTTTCACGCCGAAGCGCATGAGCAATTGCGAGTGAAGGACTTGCCCAGGGTCCCTACGCGGCGACTTTGAGGTGGATCCGAACCCGCAACCCTCCAGCTGCAAGGCACCGAACATACCCCTACACCACCGCGCCCCAGTAACAAGGAGAGATCAGGTCTCTTTCCTCCTAAGGTACTATTGGAGAGGCAGATAGGCCTACTTATTAAAATGTTAGAATATACCCTTATAAAAACTACAAAAAATACAAAGTCTACATCTGTAGTCTAAATGTTTTTCTATGTACACCTACAGCGTTATGTCTGTTAGGCCTATATATAGGCCTAATACGTCGATGCATTGAACAATGCAGAGTCGTAATCGCAACTGTAAACTCGAGAATTTATAAAGCGCTAGCGTTGGCCTATATTTAAGCACATGGCGCCTACTTATTCACGAGCGCTGTGTAAAGCCAGTGGGCTCTCAAAGGAGATATCTTGTGCGGGACAAGATTCAGTTGCCGGACGAGCAGATCACCTTTGTCTATAATTATTAATTATAATATTAATATTTAATATTTATTCTTTAATGAAGCGCCTGACAAACGCACTGCGCTGTACATTTGCATGTTATGTCGATTAAACAATTCACAAGAACACAAATTACAGAAGATACAAATCAACAAAGTTGCAGCCATGCAAGGCGCAAGCTCATTGTACTTTTTGCTGGCACCAAGGGAATGAAGGCATGAGCTAAACCCAGCTATGAGGCTCGGGAATCGAACCGGATTAGTGAAAACTTTAGGCAAGAGTGTTATCCTTTATGCTATCCCCTCCCCATAGGCCATAGCCTATATTATCTGTATGTAGGCTACAGTATAATATGCATAGCCTACTAATAATATACATATTTATATATGTAATCGTTTTTATATGTAGGCTATCTGAGCACTTATTTGGCGCGTTTTCAAAACCCACATGAGCGCCGAGAAACTATAGGAGTTGTAGCCTACGATCGTTGGTTTGTGTTTTAAGTAGGCCTAGAGAAAAGTTGGAATTAAGGCGACAGGCTGGGTGAATTGTCTGTTACATGGATATTTAGCCTATTTTTTTAGTAGATTGAACTGTTAGTATATATGCGGATGCGGTTCGTTTTTATCTGGTTTGCACCTCTTCCTACCACGCAGTAGGCTACTTAGCCTAAACCGGTTTGAGGATGGTAGGCCTATATTTTTGTTTGAACGAAGTTTGTATAGGCCTACGCCTACGTGTTGCTCGTGGATGTGTACTAAACAAGATCTCAAATAATGTAGGCCTATAGCATGGTCTGCAAATATAAATGCACTCGACAGCGTTTTAAGGGTGTCTAATAATTCACTCGTTTATTGCATAATCAATTAACTGCGCGTCACTCGTTTTTCTATAGCGATCGTTAAACTTTTGCCTTATCATGAGGCATAAATTATAGCTAAACTTTTCCACATTTTAAATTGTACCAAACTCATTTCTAATTTGATATTTCTGTTGGCAGCCCTGGGCGAAACCATGCAGTTTAATAGAGGTCTAAATGCAAGTCTTGTAACAGTAACTATAGCCTTATAGGCCTAAGTCTGTCTGATGACATGCAATTAGGACTAGGCCTACGTACGCGTGTATAGTGCGAAAGACTACTATCGAAAAGAGTGGTCTTAAGACAGCGAAAAGAAGCACCAGGCCCACCAGATAGTATCAAAGAACGAGTTGATGAAGGGAGTTGGTTAGTTGATGAAGGGAGTTGGTACTATGTCCGGATCTGGCTATTTATATACCGTCTTTTGAGAATTAACCTACACCGGAACTTGAATTAAAATTTGCTTCCATAAAATATTAATTAAACTAGAAGCCTTTCATCATTTCCGATATCCTCTGTTTAGTGAGGGCTGTTAGCAAGATGAAGGGGACCGACTGGACAAAAGTACCAAACTTTCTGTGTACTTAGGTTTGGTCATATCGTAATGATTTTTGGTAGGAGCCACGCGATCCGACCACAGGGTCACCCCTAAAAATGCATTTTAACCAAGATGGCGGCCAATAATGGCGCCAACACAGAAAACAGTATATATCAGGTCATAGGTAAGCTACAAAAACAAACGAAGTATCAAATTTAACATTATCCAGGTCAAGGAATCGATTTATCGTAGTGGCAATAGTGTCCGAATGTTACTATCCAAGATGGCGTCCAATATGGCCGCGGGCCGCCAACACACAAAAATATGTATATATCAGGTCAGAGGTAAGCTACTATAGCAAATGAAGTGTCGAATATAATATTTTAAAGGTCAAGGAATTGATATATCGTAGTGGCAATAGTGTCCGAATGTTACTATCCAAGATGGCGTCCAATATGGCCGCCAACACACAAAAATATGTTTATATCAGATCAGAGGTAAGCTACAATAGCAAATGAAGTGTCGAATATAATATTTTCAAGGTCAAGGAATTGATATATCGTAGTGGCAATAGTGTCCGAATGTTAATAACCAAGATGGCGTCCAATATGGCCGCCAACACACAAACATATGTATATATCAGGTCAGAGGTAAGGTACAATAGCAAATGAAGTGTCGAATATAATATTTTAAAGGTCATGGAATCGATTTATCGTAGTGGCAATAGTGTCCGAATATTACTCTCCAAGATGGCGTCCAATATGGCCGCCAAAACACAAAAATAGGTATATCTCAGCTCATAAATCGGGGGCCTTTGGAAACGCCGTTCGGGACCATCATCTTCTCAACACTGAAGAAAACTCTAAGTGGACTGTCTCTGAGCTGTTTGATTCTATTTGTAGCGCTGACAACAGCAGAAGCAGATCCTATAAGGTTTTGACTTTGAAGATAACCATAACCATAATCATCATTTTATTGTAGCCAAACCGGTATTACACAGATGATATTACATATAAGTATTTCGATCTCTTTATGATTTCTTGGATTGTAGCATTCCCGCACTATTGCCACTTCATTTGTTATTGTGGCTTACCTATCCATTCATTTATTCAAGGAATTTGATATTACGCCCCTTCAGGAGACCTACTCAGAGGCGCTCCCAGCCCAGCTTCGGCACTAATAATTAGACTGTAGTAACTTATTTAATGCAGGGGCACAACCCCTGGGCAGTAGACGAATCTCTAATGGGAGACCATTCTAGATGGAAGGACCAGGAAGGTCCAACCATTGTGAAGGCACGGTGCTGCCTAATTGAGGAGCGAGCCCGAGGGAGTAAGAGTTGTCTGCCAGCAGAAGATCGGAAGACTCGATGGCTGCAGCTGTATCAGAAAGCGGACGACAAAGATCACTCCGATAGACCGAGGCACAGCCAAGGATGCACTGCCAGACCAAAACAGCAACCCTATTAGAGATGCGTTGTGGGACAGAGAGCCAGTACAATACATCCCACATATAATACAGAAACAGGAGCATATTTGGGAAAGCCCCTCTAAGACGAGCAGCTGAACGAAAAACCCGGTCACGGCGCCCAATTAGTCCAAGTGGCTCTGTGGCAAACCCACCAGGATCAAACTGCAGTGATCCAATCTGCTAGTAACAAAAGCATGGATAAGGATCACAGCAGCGTCACGGGATAGCGCCAGCAAGACCCCATACCACGGGATAACCCTCAATTGAGGTAGCTGATAGTAGCAGGTAAGGGCAAGTTCATTTATGTGCTGAGAAAAACAAAGTTCTTGATCCAAAGTTACCTTAAGTCCCGGACCGAATCCAATAAGGTGACATGCGGGAACTTTTCCGAAACCAGGCATCGGTCAATGCTCGCCAGCCGTCTATATACCACAACCCAAACAAATGAATTGATTCTTAGAGGCGTAAAGAAGCAGGCGATTGGATGCTAACCAAGTGGAAGGGCATCCATAGCTTGGCACATCTGCTGAACGCCAGTGAACGGCAATCCACCCTGCAATTGGAGTGGCACATCGTCAGCATATATATATAGCCTAGTTGGTGCACAAGCCCACATGACGCCAGCAAGACCCCCATACCAGACGATTAGATAATATAAAGCATTTGGCCCAGCACTAAAACCTATGGGACACCAAAAATGGCTAGAACCCAGCTGGACATACAGGAGCCAAAGACTACACGATTAGTGCGCTCTGACAGAAAGGATCGAAGCCACTCTAGCGGTTTGTCTGTCAGCCGAAAAGAAGCAGAAAAGCGTTGAAGGAGTAAAATTATTATGGTCAAGCGAGTCAAAAGCTGAGCTGACATCGAAGATGGTCAGGAGAGAGAGAGAGAGAGATGTCCGACATCTATGGCGCCATAGATGTCCTGAGGCGTTTTGGAGAGTCTCCATAGAGTGATTCTTCCTAAAGCCGACTGGGAGGGACGCAAACCATTTATATCTAGATAAAAAATAGCAACAATACATTCCAGAACCTTATAAGGAAATGTCACATTTGCAATCAGGCGGTAATTTGCTTAATCACTTGAATCCAGCCCATCGAGCTTCAAGACTGGGTACAGGATCGAGCTCGCACATTTTTGGCGCGATTAAACTGAGCGTTCGTAGCTCAGCACTCGTAACCTCTATATTGGACGCCATCTTGGATAGTAACATTCGGACACTATTGCCACTACAATAAATCGATTCCTTGACCTTGAAAATATTATATTCGACACTTCATTTGCTATTGTAGCTTACCTCTGACCTGATATATACATATTTTTGTGTGTTGGCGGCCATATTGGACGCCATCTTGGATAGTAACATTCGGACACTATTGCCACTACGATAAATCGATTCCTTGACCTTTAAAATATTATATTCGACACTTCATTTGCTATTGTAGCTTACCTCTGACCTGATATATACATATTTTTGTGTGTTGGCGGCCATATTGGACGCCATCTTGGATAGTAACATTCGGACACTATTGCCATTACGATGAATCGATTCCTTGACCTGGATAATGTTAAATTTGATACTTCGTTTGTTTTTGTAGCTTACCTATGACCTGATATATACTATTTTCTGTGTTGGCGCCATTATTGGCCGCCATCTTGGTTAAAATGCATTTTTGAGGGGTGACCCCGTGGTCGGATCGCGTGGCTCCTACCAAAAATCATTACCATATGACCAAACCTAAGTACACAGAAAGTTTGGTACTTTTGTCCAGTCGGTCCCCATCCGCTTAAATTTTCGGTCTAACAGCCCTCACTAGTTTATTATTAGATCTGCACTTCTATTCTGTCTGTTGTCACTATCTGAGCGCTGTTGATCGTTGTTCAAGAGCGACCTCAAGCGACTGGATCGCATCGACCGGAACAACAACGCCCTCCAGGACCGAATCGACGAGATACGGAAGAGTGGAGGCCGAGTGGACTGCTGGAACCTCATCACTCCTCCGGCACAGCACGAGTATCGGGACCTGAGCTGTACTCTATCATGCCGATCTCACAGAGACGTCAAGCGGGAAGAGCGCGAGTTTGCCAAGCTGCTGCTGCAGAAGAGGTCCCGCTCTGGTCGCGATGCTCTGGCCATGCAGTGGCTCGGCTACGCGCAGAGGCTCGGCCCCGTCAGCAACTACCCACCGAAATGGTGGAATTATTACCGCGTCCAGGTCAGAGTCGGCTCTATATGCTGAATCATTCTGTAGTACCGTTTAATAATGCACAAGACGTATTGCATGAGTATAATGCACAAGGCATAATGCACATTTAGGCCCTTATGGGTTTCATCAAATGTTTGTGGGCATATTGGCATGGATCATATCCTACAAATGGGCCCATATGTGGTAAATATTGAATCTATGCGGGAAATTTTTTCATAATCTCACCATATTATGAAGTTACCTAAGTGGTCAAGTGGCAAGCACCATACAAATTCTTACCATATAACATTTCAGCATTGTTGTAATCATTACCATTGTTTACACTGGTTTCTTGCTTTTTTGTAGTCACGCGAAACTTCACTCTTTCCCGAGTAAGGTTTTCGTCAACAGTGAAAGAAAACGGACTATATAGGAACTCGAATAGACATTTCTCCTTATACTCCGTAAATAAAATTATCCAAAGAACTAACCTAGGAAATTGCATGTCTCGCTCGTATTGAATAAGTGCATCTATTTTTATTTCCAAATAGGCCACTTTACCGCTAAATGTAACTTGGCGCATTGGAAATGTGTAGCCAACAGATTCATATAATTGCTCCGTTTAACATGTTATGTATTTATCTATGAACTTTGCTTAAGCCTACTGTGGCATCTCTTACCTACATATAACTTCAGAATTAAATGTAATACAGAACACATCAATTGTGCAACATTGTGCCTCGTAAGTGGTACAGCTATTCCTGTCGGCATAACCATGAGCATGTTTGTACCTTGGTGGTCACTACACGAGTCCCATATGGAAAAGCTTTACCATATGGATAATGGACATGCTGGAATGCCAGGGACACTACGTGAACCTTTTGGGTACACTTGAGATCCAGTTCATAGTTCATTGGGGCTTGGCAGAGAACAGTTCATAGTAGGTTCTTGAATGAAGGCTATGCCTTAAAATGCTCTGAATGAAACAACTATGCTCTATTGTAACAGGTACTATGCAACAGCGAAGACAGTTTCATGCACCTATGCAACACAAGTCACTCTTGTGACCAGAGAAGTTTCAATGGAAGGATGTCTATGGTTTGCCAATTTAAAAAGTATGTAGAATAACAGTCCCTTAAGCTAGCCCTGAGGCAGCCATGGGTATGAAGTGTTGGCAACTTCATTTTCTTAGCCTCGGCATATGAGGGTGGATGGCAAGTCCTCTTCCTCACTGTCTCATCTTTCCACTGACAGTGTACTCATTATAGCCGAGTTGGATAGGGCACAGCTGGAGCGGAAATCTCAAAACAAATTTCTGCCCTTACATGTATTTGAACCCCTGACCTCTCAGTTGATAGTCCAGCAAGCTAACCACTACACTATCAAGCACCCCCAAAATGTATATAGAAGCACATGTAAATGAACCATCAACAGCTTCCAAGGAACTTCCTTGAAAGCTGTCAGCAGTACAAACTCTCTGGCTGTAAACCCGTGACTTCCTTCTAGCCTTCTCAAGGACTAATTGTCTGGATGTAGACCTCATTACGGCTTGGTTTTGGTGCGCCATCGGTTGATGCCTTGCGCATTAGACACCGGCACAATAGAAGTTGCTAATTACAATTACACCTGTCTAGCTAACAGACAACAGTTCATCGCAGGACTTGCCATTTATTCCCAGCTGCTGCCAATTTCTATTCTGCTTGGTGAGAGAGGCATGCATGTACAAACAATTCGCTCGGTTATTACGTGGAGTTCAACCCACGACCACATGATTCGTGATCAAGCGTGTTACCCACAGAGCACCATGTCACACAATCCACACTAATCAGTCTCCATAAAGATTTTTTCCTAAATACCGAAAATATTTCAAACAATTTTATTTTTTAAGACTAACAACATGGCTATTGTCACACAGTCTTCAGCGCTTCTTGTTTTGTCTCTTCGACTTTCCGGGTCTTTTCTTGATTCCCTACAAATGCAACAAACAGAAATGATCAACCACTTGGTACGTAAAATTGGGCAAGACAAGCCACCCAGTTTATTCTATTTTGGTAACACACAATAATTAATTATTAAATTTTAATTAATTATTAATCAAATGTGTGATGTGCACATGGTCACAACGAAATGTGAATCTGAAGCGCATCCTCCAGAATGCCACATCATCCAAAATCAAAAGCAATAGTTACATATCTAAGCAAATAGCAAACATATTTGAGTCAAATTTGGGCGTAGCTGGTATCGAAATGGCAGTTTTGCAGCCATTAAAAAAAATTAGGTATAGTGCATAAGAACGTCTGCAAGAGGAAGGGGTCATCCAAAACAGAGGAGTGCAGGTAAGGAGCAGAGAATTTAAAGCCCATATTGACATTCCTATCTAAATATGGTACATACAGTCTTATCATTACAGACTGAGTATTTTGGGGTTGGCCAGACCATGGCGGCTTGTCACAAGAAGATCTTGAATCTAATTCTTTCTTCGACAGGGAGCCAGCGCATTGCTACCTGTGAGCTGTAGGCATTATTTATTTATATCCCTACCTTTGAGTTTCCCTTTGAGTTTCCTTTTGGGTTTCCCTTCTTTCCTGCTTTGACGAAGGGAGTGCGGACCTCATTGACGCTTTCCCTTGTGTTCGACTTAGACCGCTTCTTTTGGCCACCGAATCCAAACCTCTTGTTCTTCAGCTCCCGCTTCGCATTCGTAGTATGTCTGTGGAAACATCAAGCAATCTGTCGTGTCAAAGTTTAGAGAGAGAGAGAGAGACGAAGGAAAACCTAAAGACGTTATAACTATGGCAGTACAGACTGTTTCAGTTGTCTTAGCACGGTTTCCTATTAAATGAATGTTAAAACCACTTGATGATGATAATGACGAGTTCTCTGCCCAAAGGCAAGTCCATTGGCTTTTATGCCACCCGGTGATGAGATGAGTGAGGTGGTTTTCCATTGCCTTTCTCACAAATATGGGTCAGCAACTTGTCCAGGGTCGCTACTCAGTGGCTTGAGGTAGATTCGAAACCGCGACCCTCCAGTTACAAGGCACAGAACATACCGCTACACCACTGTGTCCCACCAGTGCCACCACTTAAGCGAATTTTAACTGAACAAGAGGAGTCCCTTAAGCTAGCCCTGAGAGGCAGTCCTGGGCATGAAGTGCTGACAACTTCATTTTCTCAGCCTTAGCATACGAAGGCTGGTTTCCAGTCAACTCTCTGGCCATCTGACGTAGTGCTTAGTGAAGACAGTGTACACTCATTTGAAAGTAGAGTTCGCTAGTTGCATTCATGTGGATCAGAAATCTCAAAACACCGTTCTGTCCTGGTGGAGATTTAAATCCCTTACCTCCGAGTTGATAGCCTAGCATGCTAACTACTAGACTATGAGACAAACCCCCTTAACAATCAGAAACACAAAACATACACAACATGCTCCAACTGTGCAAGAGTTACTGCTACAACGTGGAGAATCAAACTTCAGATCCTGAATGATCCGAATGAATAATCTGCTTACGGTTTTGGTTTGCCTGTTTTGTCGTTTTCAATGAATTTGGGTCGGCCTTTTTTGTCGACACCCTTTTTGTTGTTTTCAGTGAACTTCGGTCGGCTTTTTTTGTCACCACTCTTTTTGTCATTTTCCATGAAGTCAAGCGATGATGTCTGACCTGTTAGAAAATAATGCATGAAGCTTACCTGTTAATAGATTTCGTTTATTAAGATACTAAGTTGACATACCGCAACTTGTGTACAAGGAATAAAGAAAAGTATTGAAAGTAACACTATCAGTTCATGCCAATAGTTAAATTGAGAGCTAATGATGATGATGGGCCTACTCCAGAGCTAATGGAAATGTAATGCTAATGTAATTCTAATGTAATGCTAATGGCCTAATGCAAATGTAATGGAACCAGTTACCTCAGTCCCTCAGGACTGACCTTTTTTCTCTTTCTTTTGACCAGTTCCGCAAGCGCCTGAAAACCTCTCTTTACCAGTGAAGAGACTGGCCCGGGTCGGGAGCGCCTCTGTTTTTGAGTGGTGCTATATAAATGCTTGATTACGATTACGATAATGTGTCACATAATGTAAATGCAATTATAATGCAACTGCAATGTAACTGCAATGTGAAGGTAACTCCAATGTTAGTGCAATTCGAATGCTAATGTAAATGCTATGCCAGTGCAAATATAAGTGCAATGTAAATGTTATGCTAGTGTAAACGTACAGTGTAATGTAACTATGGTACTTACATCTAACAAGAAACCCCACAAATAAGGTTGCCCAAACAAAATATAAATATAGTGCACATTCAAAGACTGATATAAATAAAAAAATATACTCGTTTTGCAAAACTTTTCTTGTCACTTTCCTTGTTTACTTGGGAGGTATAAATATGTTTATGTTAATTTATGTTAATTATTAAGGCTGGAAAGCAGTAAAGAAATTGCAATAGATTAACTACAAAAAAGAACTTGGTGATTAGCAATAAGTATTAACTTAAAAAAATACAAAATAAGAGTAGAACAAATAATAAATGAATAAAATTAATAATAACATTAATATAAATAAATAAAATAATGAAATTAACATTAACAAATGATGAAAATGAATTATAAAAATAAGAGCTGTGCTGATGTGAGGCTTGATTCATTCATTCATTCATTTAAGAGATTTATATAGCGCCCCTTCAAGATTATCTACTCAGAAGCGCTCCCGACTCAACCCAGGCTAAAGAGAACAGTCTTGAGGTTAGAGAAGAATGTGGCCGCAAGGGCTGATTACCCTTGCGATACTTCTTAATCGATTCGAGCGTATCTTTCTTTTCCTTCTGTTTCTTCTGTAGCACTTCTTGCTGTATCTGTAACATTAAAAACACCAAAAACTTTCACTTCACCATTGTTTATTGCTATTGTTTATTTTTAGAGTTAATAATAATACACACCAAAACTCTCACTTCATTCACCTATTACAACAAGGCTTAATAACTTAGAACTTATGAACTAGCATTTCTTGTCAAAAAACATTAATAGAAAATAATAATAATAATAATATTAATAAGATCATAGTAATTTCAGTGACTGGTCTAATGCTTTGGAATTCACAGCCCAGTTCTTGGTATTCTGTCAGTTTTCAAATCTATTCATATTAAATTTAACAATAAAGAATATCAGTCTGCTGCTTCACACAATCAACTTTCAGGTCATAATATATTTTCACGAAGAGACACCTTTATTAAAATAAATCTATATGACCAAAGCAAAAGGGTAACTAATGCAATTGAAATTTTAAAACATTAGACTTAGGGGTCGTCCATTAATTATGTCAACAAATTTTAGGCAGTTTTGACCCCCCCTTGTCAAAAACTGTCAAACATTGACGGACCCCCTAAAAATTATGTCAACAGTCTCAGAACCCACCCCCTACAAAAAAAGAAACACAATGGCTCAATACATGTAGAATCATTTTTTTCAAATTTTTACACTGAAAAATGCAATCTCGAATTTCAAAATATATGAGTTTAGTTTATTACCAGCTTTTTCGAAGTATTAAACATTAAGCACTTTATGCATTTTTAGCATTACTTAATGTTTTGCTACCATTTTGAAGGTTCTGCGTTGATTCATTGGAAAAAAATTGTTGACGTCAAATTTTTCCGAACCCCCTCCCCTTGTCAACAACTGTCAAACTTTTCCAAACCCCTCCCCCCTATTTTGTTGACATAATTAATGGACGACCCCTTATAGGAAATATTTATTGAGCCACATAAATTGCTCTTACCTTTTTGCCAAATTTTCGCAATTCGCGGAGTTTCTTCGCCTTTTCGGACCTGTCCTTTGCTGTCTGAATCGACTGCAGCTTAGCACGAACCTTCAGAAAACAGGCAGCAAATCACACCTGAAGAGTTCATGTAACTCAATTTCTTATTAATAAACTAATTATTGTATTGTATTGCATTGTATTCAAACATTTATAAAGCGCCTCTAGTAGGGTGAACCATTCAGAGGTGCTCCCAATGCGCAAAGCCACGAGAAGAAATAGGGTTTGAGAAAAGCAAAGGAGGAGGGGTTACCAGCTAGAATATGAGAGCGAGGATATTTTTTAAGGGATATTTTGCCAAACTAGTGCACAGATGTTCTGTTTGGGATACTGGAGAAAATCTCATCCCCATCCCAGTCCCACCCCAAGTAAATCTTCCCCATTCTCGCAATAGTTTTCACAAATTAAAATTTAAGAAAAAACAATTTTTAGTCTACAAAGCTATTAGTGTTGCTGATTGAATTCATAAAACACATAAAAAACAGATAATCTTATTGAAGTTTGCAGTATAAAACAGACTCTTATCAAAAGTTTGCAGTATAGTCTATACCATAGTTGTAAAAAACGTTTTTTTCGTTTTTTATTTTTTTCCAAAAAACGTCGTTTTTCGTTTTTTATTTCTCGTCTCGTTTTTTTCCGTTTTTTATTTTTTATATGTAACTTTATTTAGCTATTCACTGTCTGTTACTATTTGTTTAATTTTATTTTTGTCTGATATCCCTTATGTTGTCTCCGTCCTTTCAAGGATTCATCTAATTTACGTCACTATTTAGTGTCATCAGTTGAGAAATAAACAGCTCAGGAAAATAATGAAATTTATAAACGTTATTTGAATTTCTAAGTTATCCAGAATGCGAAATGTTGTCTTTGTACTCAGTAATCTCTGATTGACTGAAAAACTGACGGATATTACTTCATATTAAGTTCTTATATAAGTCAGAATTGTAAGTATAGGCCTATCTACAATTTTTAATTAAGTACCTCCATACTTACAAAGTTTAGTTTTTAATTGCTTATGTCAGCATGGACTTATGTGGACTTATGTATGCAATTTAAATTTGAAAAGATTTCAATATTTTTAATTTCTCAATTTCTTTGTAAACCACTCATGAAAAAGAAAATAATTGTTGTAGATTAGGCTACTGTTATTTGGTGTTTACTAATAAAGTTATGTTATTTGCTGATTAAAATTATTGTGTAAACAAGGTTATTAATTTGAATGCAGTAAAAGATGAAGCAAAGTCAAATTATTTTCTTTTCCGTTTTTTCTCTCGTTTTTTTCCGTTTTTTATTTTTCAATAAAACGACGTTTTTTTTCGTTTTTATTTTGATTTGACCGTTTTTAACAACTATGGTCTATACAGTGTATAGACTATACAGCTATAATAGTTACCATTATCGCAGTTTTATCGCGGGCTCATTTTCCATTACTGTGGTATTACCGCAGCAGTAACCCATTACCGCAGTAAAACCTGAATTTTGTCCCAACCGCGTTATTTACCACTGGAAAATTACGTCACTCTCTAGTTTGGGATAGACTAGTACTTCCATCTACTACGTAATCCTTAATCAGAATCAGAAAGAGGAAATGTGTTGAACAAGCAGCAGCCTTTTCATGGTCGGTAATTAATTCTTCAATTTTATTTAAGATTTCATTAATTTTATATAAGATTTAATTAACTAACTCAACTACTGGTAATTTATACAGTTCAAATCAAATTACAAGACACCAAATGAATAGATGTTTTCTCGTTTGATTTTAACAGTTGTCAGCCAATTAGTTAGTGATCATTGGTCAGATCTTGGTAGAGCAAGCAGGACATCGGGAAATTTAGGAGAATGCTATATATAGTTAGTAATGGTAATTTTTAAAATTTATATAGCGCCACTTTAAGAGAGATTCATCAGAGGCGCTCCTGAGCTAACACAATGCAAAATATCCAGCGTTTACCTTCTGCATATGAGTGTCACTCTTGGCCATCTCAGCCAAGTAATCATTCGGTCTTTTTGTATCAATGTGTAACATGTGCAGCTTCGGAATGCCCTCTCGAACTGCAGCCTGGGCTAAACGGTAGCTACACAAACAGCCAAAAGACATTCTAAACACACTAATAAATAATGCAATCCGACTTACCTCACATACTCAATCAATCAATCAATCAGAATTTACATAGTGCACTGGACCTTCGATATTTGCATATTTAGTCCTGGCCAAGCAGTGCTGAAACATTTGCAGATTGAGCAAATTTGGTATCGCAACACAGGTGCGAAGTGAGTTACAGCAATCAAGACGACTAAAAATTTGGACATCAGCTCAAGAAATCTAGTGTAAATTCAACTTTGTGAGACCGATTAGAATTGAGTTACAGTAATCTACAAGGGGGGGGCCTGATAGCGCATTGGATAACACACTGGCATAGAGAGCGAGAGGTACCGAGTTCGAGCGCCGTAGGGCGAACATGCTTTGTAGGCTGCTATTATGGCCGTGTATTGCAGGCTGTCTGTTCTGTTAGTAGTTAAGATTTATGCCTTCTGTCATTTGTGTTCTTGTGAATTGTTTAATTGTCATAACATGTAAATGTACAGCGCAGTGCGTTTGTCAGGCACTTTGATAAAGAAAAGATATTATTATTTATTTATTATTATTATTAGAAACACGGCGCTAGCTAGCGAACCCATGACATAAAAGTCATTTCGCAAACAACCACTTACAATTTCGACTCCCTTTTGAAATCATTGTTGATATTCTCCTCGCCTTCCAGGTCTTCTGGATTAGCGCCGATCTGGTCCAGCATGACCTTTGGTGGAGGAACAGGATCCACCGTCACATCCATCCTCTCGATCCATGCAAGTGGATTTTGCAATCGACGCAACGCATCTTCAAGCCCAGACTAACAATTAATCAAAGGAAATTGATTAATTCCACAAAAAGGCTACTAACACAATGACAAGCACTATCAAATTTCAGTAAATAATTCTAATCGATTAGCAACTTAACTAATCGATTAGCTAATTGATTAGCTGTTTGTCTAAGTTTTGCTAATTCTAATTGATTAGCAAATTCCAGTAGCTAATTCTGTGATCTTAACTGGGGGTATTTTAGTCTCTTCTCATTGTCTTAAGATGTTTCTTTATTCGCATGGCTCTTCGCACTGGGAGTGCCTCTGATTGGGTATTACTGTGAGAGGCACTTTATAAATTGCTAGATAGAATACCATATACAATACAATAATTCTAATTGATTAGCAATTTAACTAATTGTGCCCATCTCTGATTAACATATGGGCTACCTGAATGAAATATTGTACTCATACAATCTTTAACCTATGACAGCAACAATACCGGTATAAACTTAAGCAGAAATTAAAGACTGGACAGAAATACTTCCCTACTTTCCAGCAGAGATGGGTAACTAATCAATTGGATGCTAATCGATTAGCTAATCGATTAGACAAACAGCTAATTCTAATTCTAATCGATTATCTGTCGTCTGATGCTAATTCTAATTCTAATTGATTAGCAATTCTCAGCTAATTCTAATCGAAAATCGATTAGCTGGTCGATTAGATGTTGAAAAATTAAGCTGAGAACACGTTAATTAAGAATGAGTTTATTAATAGTGAGTTTGCAGAATATACTTCCTTATTTATTTTAAGGCTATCTCAGACTTGCAAAGAATCAATTAGGATTAAGTTTCACCACTAGTGGTCTCAACTTTTAACATCAAATGCAATAGTGAGCTTATGCAGTAGGCTACCAATGTCAGTAACCTGTATTTTAGCGTATTTTATTGTTTCAATCATCTGGCTGCGTAAATGCAAGTTGGATTGATAAAAAGTTATTCTTTGCAACAAAGTTGGATTGATGAAAAGACTCTTTGCAGTAAAATGAAAGTTGGATTGATGACAGTTATCATGAAAATCATTGAAATAATTAAATACATTAACATACAGGATATGTTCAATGAAATAATTAAATACGCTAAAATGCAGTTTACCGTAATGTCAATAACTGCAGCATTGTATTGACTGATGTACGTGGTGTTGCTTGCTGGTTTGTGGACAGTTCTCACATATAGCAGTTGTGCAGCTTTAGGAATTGTAATAGGCTACAGTTTAGGCATTGTAATAGGCTACAGCAACTTGCTGTACTAACTTGCCGTGCTTTGATTAAAAAATTTAAATATTCAGGAAGCAAATATAATTATGTCGATTATCGAAATCTAATTCTAATTGCTAATCGATTAGCTGCTGCTAATTCTAATTCTAATCGATTAGCTAGAAGCTTTTGCTAATTCTAATTCTAATCGATTAGCAAATTTCAGTAGCTAATTCTAATTCTAATCGATTAGCTATGTTAGCTAATCGTACCCATCTCTGCTTTTCAGGAAGATATACCTAGAATAAACGAGAAAAAGTAACTTACAAATATAACCAACAGGACAACAAACCAAGATGCATCTGAAAATTATTATATGTATTATGTAAAGTAAAGTCTAAGATGTGTAGCAAAAGAGAAACACCTTGTTATAGATATCTTTTTCTTCTGGCGCACTCTCGTACACCAGGCCCTTCAAGAGACCCTTCTTGAAGGCAACTTGAAGCTGAAAAAATAATATACACATAGCAGCATTAACATCAGACAATGTAACTTAGGACAACTAGGCCCTATTGATTCTTGACAGAATATATAATAAAAATAATTATAATAATCCGACAAAATGGGGAATAGGTTGATGGATGCTGCCAAAATCAAGGGTAATGGTGGGTGATTGGCAATGATGGCAATGGAGAAACAGACAATTCGTGGAATTCAGAGGAAGATTATAGATTTAGACAGCGAATTTCGATATGCATAGAAGGGCTGGATTTTCCGCCGGAAAAGTAAAAAATTTCCATAAAATTACGAAGGCGGTAGAAATTTCGGTAAACTTGCGCTTTAGGGGTACCCCGAAAGCGGGACCCCGAAAAGCGCAAGTTTACCGAAATTTCTGCATGCGCTGCGAGGCGGAATCTTCCGCCGCAGAAGCACCACGCTTTCTGTTTTCCGTCACACCACAGTAACGTTACCCAGATTAATATATACAGTTATATCTTAATCGCGAACAAACCTACAGTGAAGATTAGAAAACCTGAAAAATTTAATGTTGGCGCTCTGGCCCGAAATTTAGCTTATAACAACAGGCTGTACGACGTACAGTAGGCCTATAATTATAATAACAATCATATGCGAGTTGCGCGGTCTCCATTTAGACAAACCTCCTTGTCAGAATCGTATTCATTTTCACTCGAGGAATGGTCGGACATTTTTATTAAGACTGTTTAAATTTTTATAACTAATTAAAAGACATAACTTTTATTCACATGTGCTACTTATTCTGACAGGAAGTGGTCGCCTCGTGCTCAATGCGAATGATTGCGACATGTTTTGTAGCGCATATACAAAGTCTTAGACGATAGACGGTGCTTTCAGATAGTCCCTATAGAGACAGACACGTCTATGAATTGTTAGCGACTTCATTTTCTTAACCTCGGCATATGAGGGTAGAAGGACAGTCCTATCGTTCGTTGTCTGATCTTCCGACTAATAGTGTAAAGTCAGAGAACTCATTGAGTTAACTCATTCTAAGTAACTTCTTTGGTGCTTGTGGATAATGCTATAGATTCCCATCAAGTGCTGGAGTAAAAGTTGGCTGGAAGACGTAACTGGAGCCGAAGTCTCGGAGGAAATTTCAGCCCTTTCTTGAATTCATTTGCCTCGATTTCTAGGTAGGCGTTAAACCACCGCGTGCAGCCAAATTTATGAACTTCCTGATGTGATATGAACTGATCCTAAACGTATAAACATTGAATTTGCAGTTCTACTTTTAGTAATTATTTTAATTACTTAATTATGTTATTTTAGTTATAAAACTTATAAGCTATAGAGCTCCACTCTGCAGTTTTCTAGAAACGGTTCACAATTCTTGGCTCCGAAAAGTATAAAACAACTTGGCTATTGCGGACTTGATTTGATATAGCTTCGCCATTAGCTGGTTTACCTGACCCGGCTTTTGCGTGTAGTTGAGAATTTTTAATTACATTACATAATTAGATTTCTATACTAAAAAAGCGCTAAATTAAAGCCCTACCTATCTTTCTTGTTATTGAACGTCTTTGTTTGGGTTGTGCATTCCTCGCCTTTGATGTCGAAAACGTGCAAAATTTTGTTTGGAAAGTATTTTAAGGCAAAGAGTTTAAGACGTTTTTAATTGCGTGATCTAGGAGTTAAACAAATGATGGCTGTGATTAGAAAATGTCTGGGTGAGTGTGTTCAGTGCGTTTTACGGAATGTCGTTTACAAAATCTGATGCAATACGTCACATCATATGAATCGGGGAATTTCTTCGTACAACGAAGGTTACGTAGAATCGAAAGAAGAGTATTCGATGGCGCTTAGGAACTCTGAGATGACCTCCCCGACCCCTAGCCCTACGTAATCGGTTAGGATGGTATGTTTGGTTCGGTTCCAAGTCCTCATCCAAAGGTCTGGACGTTGACAGATAGACGTTCTCCGTGGCCTCTTCGCACTGCAGCGAGAACCGTTATATAACTTTCGGCAAAGGGCACACAACGTCACCCTCCCTGATAAAAGACTCGAACTTTATCCCAAGAGTGTTATATAGAAACGTGTACTAACAGACTCAACCGTAAGTAGCCATAGGCTACTGTCAATTGTTACTTTGCACCTACAGCGGTTTGCCTGTTGTTTTTTGTGTGGAAATAAACGAATATACATACATACATAACCATGACCATAACCACCAATTTATTTACATACATACATGCATACGTACATACATACATAGACGTTGGATGATGTTCGGAAATGGGGCTGCGAGAGAGGTAAGGCAAAGACAAGGAGAAAACAAGCGTCGACAGGCGATTCCACTGTTTTTATTATAGAACACTGTTTTGTTATGCGTTATTGTAAGTAAAAAAATTTAGATTCATACAGAAGCTAGATCTTGGATTCTAGCTAATTTGTCAGCTCTTAGTCAAATCAATTTGACGCAGAGAGTGGATTCTAGCCTCCCCCGGGTCGTTTACTGTTTACGGACTTTGAGCAAGTCCTTCACTTGCGGTTGTTAACTCCTTCAATTGATCCTTGGTCCTTGGATAGTGGTTTTTAATGAATGCCTAATAACATAACAACAAGAGCCAGCATCTGTTATAACAAGAGTCAGCATTTGGCTCAGTTTCACAACCAGAACAAAATGTTGTGCGATTAAGATGAGAGCAAGGCAGATATTGTTCCTGTATAATAAACCCATGGGAAAGTGTTTATGTTTTCAGTAAATGTGTAGTTTAGCATCATAAATTATTCGCCACTACATGGGTTTCAGAGTTGGTCGAATACAAGTTGGATTGACAATTTTAAAGAATTCTTGATAAATAGAAGTTGGATTGATGAAAATAATTTTTGCTTAAATAAAAGTGGGATCGATGAAAAGAATCTTGCTAACTAGAAGCTGGATTGATGGAAAATAATTCTTAATTAAATAGAAGTTGTATTGATGAAACGAATTCTTGCCTAAATCGAAGCTGGATTGGTGAAAAGGATTCTTGCCAAAGTAGAAGTTTGATTTATGAAAAATAATAATGCTACAATGGACCAATAATTTCCTTTGTTAAACTACACATTTACCATGTTTTCATGTCAAATGACTGTTCAGAAAGTTCTTTGATTTTTGTAGTTTCAGAGAAGTCCCTGGAGGAATGTATCCAAATGTATCTGTCAATTTGCGACAAACCGCATTGATGTGATAAACAGGTTGACTGTGTTGGAAATTATTCAAGAGTTGTTTTAGAAATTGTTAAGCATGATATGGCAGTTATTGGCGAACCTTTGGTCACTCAAGTGAAACGGTCGGCATCGTTTTCATTAGCAAAGAAAGCCAAGAAGAGAATCAACGTATTTGCTTCCTATTCGTCGCTGAGGAATGTAGTGACTGACTTGAATGAGGATTTGAGCAGAAACATAGGATATCTGTCGAGGTACGAGAGCAGGAACTTGCCAGATATTGTGAGAGTTGATTTGCTGGATAATGACGATGATGTGCTGTATCGGTCTAGAAGGAGTGATACGGCAAAAGCGTTTAGGAGAAATTTCTATGGAAAGTTACCCAAAGAGGTGTGCGTTAAAGTGAAAAAGGAAACCCCGTCGCCAACCGATACATATCCGTCGCTTCATCATCGACATTTCATGGATGCAATCGACGTTGAAGCCAGTTGTGGTAGAAACCATAGCGACTTTGAAGGTGAAGTTTGTACCTCTCCTGTTTGCAAAATAGCTAATAGCTCGGGGGAATGGTCTTCGATGGATGGTTCATCCGCTGTTTCAGAAACCGGTGAGTGCGACGTCGTTACCTACCAGGGACGAGTCGTTTCCAGGAAGTACGTCAACAGCTTGCCCGTGTTATTCGTTCCAAGTGTTCACTCGGCAATGAAGTTTCAGTTTGTGAAGCCTTTGGACTCTAGTGCTTCAGCCGAGGTTTCTGTTGTGCAGCCTCTTCGAAAGGCATTTGACCAGCTGTTTGATGTGTTGCACGAGAACTTGCAGACGAACGATCACTACGCGTCTAGTTATCTCACGGTAGTTAATCGATGGACCAACGTTCGAACAGAACTGAGTCGACATTTGACTAAATCGCTGATGAAGAAGATGCGGCGTTCCAACAATCTTCGTAGTTCGTTTGCGTGTTACCGTGTTCTGATGAGAGCTTTGCAGACGTTTCCTCTGACCGATGGAGTTCCGTTCTCATTCGCTGACCTTGAAAAAGCAGTCGACGAACTAAGCGGATATCTCGAGTTTAATTCCAGTTGCAATAGTAAGCTGTCCGTGGTGAATATGGTCTTACGGTTGATCTTCATGGTTAACTGTTTAGAAAACGAACTGCTGAACTGTAAGCTTTGGTCAAAACGACGAATCAGTCTCTCGTACGTCAGCTCGTGGCTGTCCGCTGAGAAGAAATTCACCTTTGTCAAAAGAATCATTCAGGTATTAGTTGATTTCCTGAAGTATCAGGAATCGTTTATAAATGATCTCGTGTTAGCAAAAGAAGAAGCGCAGAATAGTGAAGACCACTGCAGCCGATCTGCCGTGCAAATGGTTTCAGAACTGTTGCCGTTGTTGCAGCGTCTGATTGTGATGTCTCAAGCGGTCAGCACATATCCAGCGCAGACTGCCGACCGAATCGCAACAGAGCTTGCCGCAGAGTACTCGCAGATAACGCTGCTATCGCACCGCCACGAATTTCTCGAGTCCTTATCGGTCCCGCTAGTAAAACTGAAATTATGTCAGAGAATTCTTGAGCGGCAATACCCGAGCATTGTGAGGACTCGTGTCTGTGGTTCACTGACCTCTCTCACTTTGGAATGCCTGTTGAACACCTACATGAGAAAAGGTCAGAACGCTGGTACGAAATCGGAGTTAGATTCAGATTGGGTGCCTTGTTGCGTTGATGGCAAACTTCTACCTCTTGAGCGAGATGTATGCGAAGAATTTTCTGTGCTGCTCTTCACGATCGTTCTGAGTTATGTACAGGTTAAGAAAGAAGGTCAGTAGAACGATATATTCTCAGTTCAGTTTTTCATGGCATATCTGGTTTTATTAAATGATATTAGCAAAAGACAAAGCACCAACTGTTGATACTGTTTGTGTGTGAAAGACTTGCTCAATAGCTCAAAAGGTCGTGATGCAGCAATCTTCACAGACCCTCATACTCTGCTTTAAAAATGACTGCCTTGTCTCAAATTGCAAATTGTTGTATTCATGATTCAGTTCTAAGGACACAGCGGTGAAGATGAATGTTGTAAAAAACAAATGACTACCTTTGACAAATGACTAACTTTGACAAATGACCAACTTTGACAAATGACTAACTTTGACAAATGACTAACTTTGACAAATGACTAACTTTGACAAATGACTAAATTTGACAAATGACTAACTTTGACAAATGACTAAATTTGACAAATGACTAACTTTGACAAATGACTACCGGGTAACTTTGACAAATGACTACGGTACCTTGATGTAACAAATGACTACCATAACAAATGACTACCATAACAAAATTCATGACTACCTTTAACAAAGGACTACCTTGGTGTAACAGATGACTACTATTAATTTACATTGTATCTTGTGCAAAGATAAAGGTAATATTATTGCACCAAATGTGTTCACACACATTTGCAGGAACTCCTTTGAAGTCGATGCTCAACCATTCAGTAATGTTAAGGTAGTCATTTGTTACATAAAGTAGTCATTTGTTGCATTAGGGTAGTCATTTGTCAAGGTAATCCTTTGTTACATAAAGTAGTCATTTGTTACATTAGGGTAGTGATTTGTCAAGGTAATCCTTTGTTACATAAAGTAGTCATTTGTCAATGTAGTCATTTTTTACATCAAGGTAGTCACTTGTTAAGGTAGTCATTTGTTCCTTACAACGGTCATCTTCACAGCTGTGTTCCTAGGACTGAAGCACGAATGCAACAATTTCAAATTTGAGAGTAGTTATTTTCAAAGCAGTCACGGCCTGAACAAAGGAGGAGCATGACACTAATCACCTTTGTTGTGACAAAGCATCATTAAATAGAAACTAGACCAGCCTGCTACACCAGATGCTGCCTTTATTGGGTTGAAATTGCTTAAATGTTTCTTCTGCTCACTTTACACCTGTGCTGTGGCTTATTGTATTGCCTATTGTCTCATTGATGTTTGCTCTTCCTTCAGGTGGTGTTCATATGAAAGTCATTTATATGAGTGTCTGCAACTGTTATTGCTACTCTAAATTGTAATGTTGTTATTGTATTGTATTGTGTGTAAACACTAAGCATTTATAAATTTTAAGCTATTGTTATGTCATTGTTGTGTTGTTATGCTATTGTTATGTTATTGTTACATTGTTGTTGTGCTATTGCTATGTTATTGTTACATTATTATTGTGCTGTTGTTAGGTTTTTGTTACATTATTGCCCTTATTGTTATTGTTATGATACTGATTGTGATGATGCTAAGTGTTCAATAGTGTAGTGGTTAACATGCTGGACTGTCAAATAAAGAGGTTGGGGGTTCAAATCCCCAATAGGGCAGACTTTCGTCTTGAGATTTCTGTTCTACCTGCACCCCTTAGCAACTCAGCTATGATGAGTACACTGACCGTACACTGTTGGTGGGAAGATGAGACAGCGAGGGAGAGGACTGGCCACCAACCCTCATATGCCAAGGTTAAGAAAGTGAAGTCGCTAACACTTCATACTCATGGCTGGATGTCTCAGGTCTAGCTGAAGGGAATGCTCTCTGAGTCTCTTCTACTCTATGATACTGTTACATTATTGTGCACTATAACATTGTTATGCTAATGTTAAACTATTGTATTATTGTTTTGTTATTGTTCATTGGCGAGACTCTTTGTTTGACTAACTTCTGAATAGCCATATCAAAATCCACTCCACCCTTACAAGAGACTAATAAAGTATGCTGATGATGGCTACCTTCTGGTTCCCGCTGAAAATATCGGCACGATTACGTCTAAGTAGACCATATCTCGGCATGGACCATCGAATGCAATTGAACCAACATAGGCTTCAGGAGATGATTGTGCAACGACCCAGATCAAGGCTTGGCAGCATACATCTGACATGAGCCAAGTTGGGGCTCAAACAGGTGAAATGCATGAATATTCTGGGTGTCACCCTCACAGAAAAATTTGCTTCGACAATCACAACAGCATTTGTAGCGAGGCTAGGCAGTCACTTTATGTTCTCCATGTTCTGGCTGCCCACGGGTTCTTCACTCCATGATGTTGTCAGTGCGACTACTCTTACCAGGATGTTGTATGCCTCTCTGGCCTGGAGAAGGTTTGTGGGTCAGGAGGGACGGATACACCTACAGCTGTGGTGACTGGTCCTGCCTGAAAACAACCCAAGTTTCGAACAATTTTGCCAGAGTGGCGACACGTGCCTCTTTGGTGCTGTTCATGCAGATCCAGGCCATGTTCTACATGACCGACTGCCCCCAATTAAAACTGTACTATGGTATACACGCTATGTCCACGTAAACATGACAGAATTCTACCTGTTGCAGACAGTTTGGCATGCAAGACATTTATTATTAGGATGAGTCACTCATGATTATATACTTCATAATGTACACCCAAATGCGGATAGAAATTGGTTCAATAAACGATATACTTACTTTAATAATTTCTTTCTTGCTTACAGCTGTATTGTTTTTCTTGTTGATAGATTATGTTGATTGTCCGCTGTGGGATCAGGCGACAAAGAAGAGTGAATCCAGTTTGTCGACGGGTGACGTTACCACCCTAAAACATCTACCAGGTCAGGTGGAAAAGCTACGACATCATCTCGAGGAAGCAGTTGGAAATAACGTGCGCCTGACACAAAGAACTTTGGTCTTTCTTCAGAAGCTTTCTTGTCTTTCTGACATATGTTGAAGGAAGAAAGCGAAAGCAGTCTGTTTATTAACATGTTGGATCTGTTATATCCAACAATTGTTCATTCATTCATTTGTTACTGAGATTTATACAGCACCCCTTCGAGGCTACTACTCAGATCTGCTCCTGACCCAAGCATGGCTAAAAGGACAGTTTTGAGATTCGAATGGAACATATCAGAGTGGACAAACAAACATAGCACCAATGGGAGCCCGTTCCATACAGAGGGGCCAGTGACTGAAAAGGTGCGGTTCTGCCTAATACCCAGACAGCAATGCTCATTGAGCACACACCCAATCCACTTGGGGTCGCTGGTGGCCAATTTTAGACCCAACGAACATGGCTGTCAGGGTAGATTGGGGGTATGAGTTTGATGAGCGAACTCTGTTTGGTTGACCCTTCTGGGCAAGTTGTTTTGGAGTTGTTAAGACACGATTCTGTCTAGGATTGGAAAGATTGGAAGGCGAAGGATAGGGTGAATCTGGTTAGGAATTCTGGAAGATGTGAGACTTTAGTTTGGTATAAGAAGCCTGAGGAAATTAATCTCTGATAAACCGACCGACCGGGAGGCGAACCCGGGGCGCCGGCGTGGCGAGACCAACCCACTCGGCCACTCAGGATCCCTGGAAGAGGTGAGACTTTAGTTTTGGGTGAGAAGCCTGAGAGGATGAGTAAGGTAGGTTGAGTAGCGATATTTTTGCAGGAATCTGAAGAATTCAGGAGGGAGGATGATTCAGCAGTCGCAACGATGTAAGATTGAACTTCCTAAAACTCACAGGGGACTCTTGGATGTCAAATGGTTCTGTGCAGTGGATTGTTGTTTTATTATTATTATTTTTATTATATTGTTTGTTATTGCATATTTATTAATGTTTATTTATTTTTAATATTATTATTATATGGGAAAACTTTTTCTTTATTTACTTTCCGCTAAGAATTCATCTATTTCGATTTTAACAAAAGCTGTGGTACTTTACTGCAACGCGTTCACTTAATTAATGCAGTTTTGATCGAAATTGGAGCCTCACGTTTCTCTGACTTGTAGCGTGACGAGTATCAATGGTCGACCAAAGGACAGCCCTGTTTGGGATTAGGTCTATTATTATTATAGTAGGCCTATCGAGTTTGATGCGACACAGTGCTGTGTTCAAATTTAGGTTGAACACAGCACTTCTAATTTCGCAGTTTAACGTTCTTAATTATTCGTCCACTACAGCATTATTATTTTCATCAATCTAACTTCGACTTGGGCAAGAATTCTTTTCGTCAATCCAGGTTCGATTGAGCAGAAATTCTTTTAATCAATCCAGCTTCTATTTAAACAACAATTATTTTTCATCAATCCCGCTTCTATTTAAGCAAGAATCTTTTCATCCATCCCATTTCTATTTAAGTAAAAATTATTTTAATCAATCCGACATATATTTAGCAAGAATTCTTTTCGTCGATCCATCTTGTATTCGACCAACGCTAAAACCCATACAATAAATGGCGAATAATTAGGATTTAGGAACACTAGCCTAATAATATTATGCAAAATAACCAAACTTCAAGTGACTGGTGGTGCTGGGACAACCAAACCCTGAATAATTAGTTTTTTGTGTCTAAAATTTAAATGTAATTAAAAAATTGGCAAACTTAAACTGAAATTAAATTACTACAACTAAAACTGAAATAAACTTACTAAAACTAAAACTAAAATTAGCTTACTAAAACTAAAACGAAAACGAAAATTGATCCATAAAAACTAAAACGAAAACTAAAACTAATATTGACACACAATAAAAACTAAAACTAAAACTAAAAATGAAGACTAACAATCATAACGAAAACTAAAACTAAAATTGAGACATTATTAAAACAACACTACTATCACAGGGGACGCTTGGATGTCAAATGGTTCTGTGCAGTGGATTGCTGTTTTATTATTATTATTTTTATTATGTTGTTTGTTATTGCATATTTATTAATGTTTATTTATTTTTAATATTATTATTAGTAACTTCTATTGTGACAGTTTCTAATGCTCAAGGCATCAACCGATGGCACACCAAAACCAAGTTGTAATCAGGTCAATGTCAAGAAGATCAGTTTTCTAAGAAATATTAAAGGCAGGATATGATGGATAAGCAATTTGTAAAAGATAGTAAGTAGAACTGTGATTATGGAATGCGGATTTACTAAGAAGCGAGTCAGTTGACTGATGCCTTTTCGATTATGACAACAGAAATTCTCTAATTACATCACATATGGTTTCTAATTAATTCATACAGGATTTCTTCATGTGCTGATGTTTAGCAGTTTTATTTTGTTGCTCAATGTTTCAATAGGGGGAAGGACTGTACATGGCTGCTTGTATCTGCCACACTTATAGTATAGTACTGGTGGTTATTTACAGTATAGTACTGGTGGTTATTTACCTTGTGATGCAGGATTGCTGAATTCTATTTAAATTGTGTAATTTTTATGTGTTGTGAATGAAAGTTGTACAGCTAAATTGTTATGAATATTTAAAGAAAGTTTTTTGTATTTTGTCATTGTTTATGGTATTGTTATTGGTATTGTTTATTTTATTGTATTGTTTGTTTCGCTTTTGGAGTGTTGGATGTTTGTTTTTGGCTATCATTTCTATTCTATTTTAACAGTTTCTTGTTTCTCGTCTTCTGATCATATTGGGCATTCTTTGCATGTAATAGTTGTACCCACAGGAGGGTGCTATTTTGGATTCATTTGGTCGAGTTATTCCTATGTGTAGGAGGTGATTAAAAGTGAGGGATAGTCTGAACCCAAGGAAGGAAAGAGCGAATTGTGCTGGAAAGATGTATCTTCGATGGGAATTACTCTTAGCCATTTGTAATTGCGATCAAAAATTGAGATAGCGCCCCTTCAAGAGAGAGTCATTAGTAGCTCTCCCGACTTAATGACGGAAAACCATGTGGAAGAAAATGGTTTTCAAGCGCTTACAGAATGGAGGTAAAGAAGCTCGTGTCGTGAGATCCTAGGCAACTTTATTCCAGACAGTTGAACGAAGCACGGCGAGACTTCTGTGCTGCACTGTGGACGTTCTGGTTGGGGGAACAACCGGGTCACAATGTGCAGCAGAGCGGAGAAATCTAGGTAGACAGTTATATATAGATACATACACAGGTGGAGAGCAAAGTTCCACCTTTTGCCCCAGCATGTAGCACTTGATCTAATGTGTATGCTAATGCAACACCCTTTGAAAGCACGATCATGTTGTATGTATTCATGTAGGTGTACTTTTATAAACTGCAGTTTAGGAAACCTTCAAAAAGCTCTAAAACACTGCATGGTACCACCAGCTTGTAAATGTCCTCTTTCGTGGATTTTTCAGGCAGGGGTTACGTGTGTTTTATACTTTATACATGGCACGTGCCAGCCAAAAGTGAGCTTTTTTTATGCTTGGCTAGAGTGTTTGTTGTGTATTGTACTTTTGCTGGTCTTTGTCCCAGTTCTCAGTTATTTTTAATCATGTGACGATAGAAGTCACGAACCTTGCAGTCTGTGTACTGAGACGTAATGGCTGGGCCATCGTTCGAGAGGTTAGGAGTAATATTTGTGGGAAGAGACAATTTGTGTACGTAGCAGTAGCCAGATCAAAGTGTGCTGGTGTATTATTGAAAATGAAGCAATGCATTTTGTAACTTTGTTTCAATAGTGAAATTATGCAACACATTTTGTAACGTTGTTTCAATAGTGAAATTTTGCAAGACATTTTGCACATTTTTTCAGTATTGAATGAACCCATGGATTTCTGACTTTGTTTTAATATTGAAATGAAGCAATGGAATTTGTAACTTTTTTAATATTGAAATGAATGTGTTTTGTTACATTGTTTTAATGTTGAAATGAAGCTATGCGTTTTGTAACATTGTTTTGATATTTAAATGAAGCCATGGGTTTTGTAACTTTGTTTTGACTTTGAATATTGATTTGAAGCCATTCATTTTGTAGCTTTGTTTTAATATTGAAATTTAGCTACAGTGCTTAATTTCAATATTACAATGTTTATAGTTTTGTTTTAATATTAAATTTAAGCTACAGTGTTTGTAACTTTTTTAATATTGAAATTAAGCTGCAGTGTTTGTAACTTTGTTTTAATATTGAAATTAAGCCACAGTAAGTGTTTGTAACTTTGTTTTAATATTGAAATTTAGCTACAGTGTTTGTAACTTTGTTTCAATTCTGAAATGAAGCTGTGTGTTTTGTAACTTTGTTTATGTTTATCACTGTTGAATCAAATTGGATCGAGTCAGTCAGTGAGTATGTAAATAAAGTATGAAAAAATGCTATGGATGTGTTGCTCTGAGATATTTGCAAAGACGCTGTATATAAATGCTCTGCTCAAATACATCCCACGACTTCAACTACGTGTTGCAAAAAACATGTTGAACCAACTGTTAACATTTGTGTTTGAGGTTATCTTTTGAATGTAGCTCTTTTAAACGTGCGTTAATTATATTTTATTTCTAATTTATAATGTAATAAGTTTGCAGATGGTTTTCATTCTGTTTTTCTTTGCATTAATTGTAGCGTGTTTATGTACACATGTACAGTGTAACGTCCCATCTTTATGTGATTTATATGCGATATATTTTAGCAACCGTTCTATTTTGGCAACTTTTTAAAGGACTTTCGGTTGAGGCTTGTGTTTGCGGGGAATGATTAAGAGTTTGTTTTACATTTATAAATTAAATACAAAACTTTTTCAGCCGTTATCATTTACTTGTATTTTAACACATTCATTACTACCACGAAAAACTGAATTTGCAGTTTGTTGATTTAAAGACTTCTGAAAATAAGAAACGATGACATAAGACAATCACTAGGTATCCAAACAACTCGGTGGCAGCGAGTAAGAAGAGGTCCGACTGCTATGCCATCTGGCGAACAGCATCTGCATTATTATCATCAGCAGCAGCAGCGATGCCAAGACATGCAGATGGAAAGGAGCAATGTGTCGGACAGACAGACGGACAGATGGACGGACGGGTGGACGGACAGGAGACATACAGACGGACACTTACAGACACGGAGACACATAGACACACTAAGAGACAGGCAGGGAGGCACATGGACAGACATAGACAGAGTGACAGACACAGGAACACATCCAAGCACTAAGACATAGGCTATTGAATAGACAGACAGACAGTAGACTTACAGACAGACACAGACACTGAGACATATAAGCACTCGAGCAGACAGGCAGGCAGATACTGACAGATATAGATAGACATAAGGACACATACAAGCACTGAGACCTTGGCTATTGAACAGACAGACCAACAGACGGACGAACACATACATACGGACAGACTATACACCCCCTCCCTTCCTGCCATACACCCCCTCCCTGCCAGGACCCTTTCCCTCCCTGCCAGGACCCTTTCCCTCCGTTCTTCCGACGATCGCTGCGACGGGGTGCAAGGGCGCCTGGGAGGGAGAGAGGGGATTGAGGTGCGGAGGGGGGCAGGCGATGTATTTCTGTTACTCCCTCTGGCGACCGGTCGAGGAAAATCAATTACGTCCAGCCGACAATAAATTTCGGGAGGAACAGCTCCTCTCCAAATGAAACGAATGAGTGGCGTCGGCGACCGCTTTCCATCTGTCACTGGCGTTTAGAAATTCATAAAAGGGAAATTTCTTATCCATATTACAACTGAAAAGCCGTGCGTATTCCTATGATGGATCCAGTCGCGTCTATACAATACATCGCGCGACAACCCCTCTGACGCGACGCAGCGCTCGTGAATAAGCCGGTGTCATGCGCTGAGCTTTTAGGTAAACTCTGCTGCCACTGTTTTGGGTGGTGCAAGTCTCGAGGCTTGTTAAGGAGGAGGGCGACTTCAACGGATCTTGCGTCACAAGGTGTCCTTAAACATTGGGAACTAACCAACTTTTAGGTAGGGCTTCTGAAATTTAGAGATTACGGATAGACATGACGACATCAGGCCGTTTTATCTGTTTATACGATGTCACATTATTTTATTAGACGTTCTGGTCTTCCTACTTGCCTACTTACCAACCTACCTAGCCTTTGCCTTCATTGGCCCTGCACTATGGAACCAGCTTCCTCCTTTGACACGTTCCTGTTTATTAACTGGTGGGCCAAGTGCCTCTTTTCGTTGTCTCAAGACCTCTTTCTTTTCTCTGGGTCTTTCGCACTGGGAGCGCCTCTGATTGGTGTGCACTGCGAGAGGCGCTATATAAATTGATAGATACAATACAATACCTACTTTCTGCTCATTTAGCTGCTTACCTACCTATGTAAATGCGTACCTTCCTATAGGCCTACATACTTCGCTATACATATATATACAATTATACATAGGCCTACATACATGCATGATACATACATCAGTGTGATTCTCGTTAACGATAACGATAACGAAAATGTTCGTTAACGAAAATAAAATGACTTCGTTAACGATAACTATAACTATAACTAAAAAATATCATTAACTATAACCATAACTATGACGAAACTAACAATAACGAAAATTCATCTTTATTTTCGTTAATACAAAAATAAAAATAGGAAGTGCAATATGGACGATTCGACATAAATGAGACCGAAAAATGCGACATTTTTATTATGCAATTTGTCAGTTACTTTGGACACTTGTGTATTCATGAAGCTGAATGCACCCATGCTTCTAAGCCTTCCTAAGGCTTTCAAAGCTCTGAGCGAATTGTGAAACAGCGTATTGATACGTACAATTTTGCTTATAGCCTTAATTATAGTAACTAAAATTAACTAAAATAAAAATCCATTAACTATAACTATAACTATAACTAAAAATAATACTAACTATAACTATAACTATAACTAAAATAAAATCTGTAAGGAGAATCACACTGACATACATACGTACATACATACATACATACATACATACAGTGGCGTAACCAAGGTCTCCCAAAAATTACGCAGTTTCGAGGTCTGTGAGTGCCTTAAGAAGGCGACATCATCCAACGCCTCTTCACAGGCGAGATCTTTCAGCGCCTCTTCTTCCAGGCGAGATCTTTCAGCGCTTCTTCACAGGCGAGATCTTTCAGCGCTTCTTCACAGACAAGATCTTTCAGCGCCTCTTCACAGACGAGATCTTTCAGCGCCTCTTCATACGCGAGGTCTGTCAGTGCCTTTAGAAAGGCGACATCATCCAGTGCTTCTTCACAGATGAGATCTTTCAGCGCCTCTTCATAGGCGAGATCTTTCAGCGCCTCTTCACAGGCGAGATCTTTCAGCGCCTCTTCATATGCGAGGTCTGTCAGTGCCTTTAGAAAGGCGACATCATCCAGCGCCTCTTCACAGACGAGATCTTTCAGCGCCTCTTCAGAGGCGAGATCTTTCAGCGCCTCTTCACAGGCGAGATCTTTCAGCGCCTCTTCACAGATGAGATCTTTCAGCGCCTCTTCCCAGGCGAGATCTTTCAGCGCCTCTTCATAGGCGAGATCTTTCAGCGCCTCTTCACAGACGAGATCTTTCAGCGTCTTTTCATAGGCGAGATCTTTCAGCGCCTCTTCATAGGCGACAATATCCAGCGCCTCTTCACAGACGAGATCTTTCAGCGCCTCTTCATAGGCGAGATCTTTCAGCGCCTCTTCACAGGCGAGATCTTTCAGCGCCTCTTCATATGCGAGGTCTGTCAGTGCCTTTTAGAAAGGCGACATCATCCAGCGCCTCTTCACAGATGAGATCTTTCAGCGCCTCTTCATAGGCGAGATCTTTCAGCGCCTCTTCAGGCGAGATCTTTCAGCGCCTCTTCATAGGCGAGATCTTTCAGCGCCTCTTCAAAGGTCGAAACATGATCTCTCATTTATCAAGCAGAAACGCAGCCAAAATTTGCAAATTTTAGCCAAAATTCGCAAATTATAGCAAAAAATCGCAAATCTGCGATCTTCGGACCCACGGACCTATTACCCTATCACAAGAAAGCTGTGTGGACAACGAGTCAATGACGATGACGTCATCAACAATCAGGCGGGCGGAAATACCGCCTATAGGATAATAATATTATTATCGCATCGCTCGAAAGAGTTCAGAATCTCTTTTAATAAAACACTCTGCTTTAGACGTGTTGATAATAATAATGACAATATTATTATTACTAATAATTAATAATAATAATAATAATCGAAATTTCAGAAGTGTCACGAAATTTGCAGTCTTTCACTAACCTAGGGCCTATGTCCGCGAAAGGAAATGTTTTGTTGACTGAACAATAGGCCCTAACAAAGTCTGCATATTAGAAAATCAACGAGTAATGGTAATCTAGATTGTCAATGTCAAAATGTAATCTAAATGGTTAAAAAATGTTGAGAGCGGTTAAAATCTTTACGCAGTTGCGTAATTGCGTAATGCTATAGTTACGCGCATGCATACATACATGCATACATACATACATACATACACACATACATACATAGTTACATACATACATACATACATGCATGCATACATACATACATACATACATATATACCTAGCTACAAACATACATAAATACATACATACATACATGCACGATCACTCTCTCATGCTATTGTGGCTCTTGTGTATGCCTTTGTCACTAGTAGAAATGATCACTGCAGTTCGGTAGGCCCATTTGTAGGTCTGCCACTTATGCTAATTGCTGTTCGCCTCATCGGCCGTCTTCCTAAATATGTTTCTGTCTCTGCCTATATGAGAGAATTTCTTCACTGGCTCCCTGTTTCTCAGCGCATCTCTTACAGAGTTGCTGCACTTGTCTGGCGGTGCCTTCTTGGTTGCACTTCATCCTACTTTTCTGATCTTTGTCGACCTGTCTCTGACCTCGCATGCATGCATACCTAAAGACGTACATACATAAATACATCGGGTCTGGCACCAGATAACTTAGCAATAGCCACATCAAAACTAAAGCCACTAAAGCCACGCCACGGGTGGAAAGCATGAATATTCTGGGTGTCACCCTTACAGAAAAAGTTTGTTTCGATAATCAAGTTGACATCATAGGTAGCAGTGCTATAGGCAGTCACTCTATACTCTCCGAATTCTTGCAAGACTATTGTATTGTATTGTATTGTATTGTATTGTATCAGGGCATTTCTAAAGCGCCCCTAGCAGTAGTGACTATTCTAAGGCACTCCCATCATAAGCACTCTGAGGAAACAGAAAGGTTTTCAAGCAACGGACCGAAGTGGATAAACCACCCGCCGAAATCTCTGCCCGAATTTCCGAAGTGGGGCCCGAATTTGTGGGAGAAGAAGGAAGTGCAAGACTAAGCTACCATTAGACTTTCAAACGGTGCTTCAGCTCGAAGATCGTTCCGCTCAAAGCTGCGTTTGACGATGCGCATGCGCCCTAGTAAAACTGTGCTTACGTTATCCACTTCTCCTCCTTTGAGGAGTCAGAGGAGTTTTAATTCGAGGGCTCTGGACGGTTTTCTCTTCGTGCACCTTAGTGGAAAATGATCGAGAGACAGACAGACAGACGGGATAGACAGACAGACAGACAGACAGACAGATAGAGACAGCGACAGAGACAGCGACAGAGACGAGAGACAGTGGCAGCAGAGACAGACATAGACAGAGACAGAGACATAGCCAGAGTGAGAGAGAGAGAGAGAAGAGAGAGAGAGAGACAGGCAGACAGACAGACAGAGACAGAGAGACAGAGAGACAGACAGAAACAGACAGAGGCAGAGGCAGAGACAGACAGAGACAGACAGAGAGACAGACAGAACGAGAGAGACAGAACCACTTTACACAGGCTCCGACAGTTCGAGGGCCAATCCTTAATTGTTCCAGTTAGTTGTCTGCAGCGTCTATGAGCCGAGATTCGTCTGGATAATTACATCTTCAGTTTATGGTTCCACTCGTATAAACCCCCTCGTCTTGTCAAGTGCCATGAAGAAGAGCACTGCAAGAATGTGATCCTGAACAGTGGCGGGAAAATAAAAACAGTTTAGACTGGAATGGAACGAACTCTGACCGTTTGGCGCACTTGTCGACTGACGCGCGCTTAGCCAATCATAAAAACGCAGTTGCTTACACTTCGCAAACAGAAGATCACGCTCAAGCGCGTACAGCGCCTTCATTTGCGCGACCTCGGCATTGAGTCATGAATTGTTTACCTGGAAACACGGCTTATCGTGAGAGGTTAAAGACTTAAAGGTCGAGAGGGGGAAAGACAGCACAAGTGTTTACAGAAGAAGAGAGAGGTAGAGGTAAAACACTTGTTTACAAGCCAATAAAATGTTTTATAGACAATTTATATAGCGCCGCACTCGGTAAGCCCAGCCGAGGCCGAAGGAAAGGGTGCTGCGCTGTGCACGAATTCAAAACCAAATCAATGACGGCCATAGGAGAGTTTTAAAGAAAGGTCTTTGACTGTGATTTGAATGTCTCCAATGAGGTCGCGATGTCCACGTGGGTCCAGCGACAGATGCGTAGCGGTATAGGTAAAGGTAAAGATGAAGGCAAAGGTAAAGATGAAGGCAAAGGTAAAGGCAACGGTAAAGTAAAGATGAAGGTAACGGTAAAGGTAAAGGTAAAAGTAAAGGCAAGGGTAAATGTAAGGGTACAAGTAAAGGTAAAAGTAATGGTAACGGTAAATGTAGAGGTAAAGGTAAATGTAAGGGTAAAGGTAAAAGTTAAGGTAGATGTCAAAGTTAAGGTAAAGGTAAATGTAAGGATAAAGGTAAATGTAAGGGTAAAGGTAAAAGTTAAGGTAAATGTAAAAGCAAAGGTAAAGGTAAATGTAAGGGTAAAGGTAAAGGTAAATGTAAATGTAAGGGTAAAGGTAAAAGTAAAGGTAAAGGTAAATGTAGAGGTAAATGTAAAAGTTAAGGTAAAGGTAAATGTAAGGGTAAAGGTAACGATAAAAATAAAGGTAAAGGTAATGTAGAAGTAACAGTAAAGGTAAAAGTTAAGGTAAAACTAAAGGCAAAGGCAGCGGCAACGCACTTGCTTACACGCCTCTGTAAAATCTTCAGATGCATGATCCCAATGATAACGGAAGCAGCGCATACTCCGTGACCTACCGAAGATATTTTTCTCGTTAGGCCTATATAAAATATTTTCTGCCGGGCAGGTTGTCCGGGTACACATGCCTCTGTCATCAAGCAGTGGAATATGGTACTCTGGAAAGTTAACAAGTTCTGCGACGATACTTCTGGATTCATCGACTTCCGGTTCAAGGACCGAAACACGGCAAACAAGTATACCTCCCCCTATTAATAGGTTCCACGTAGAACATGGAAGCTTTACTTTTTCTACTGTGCACCTAGAATCTGCCGAGAGTAATGTCTTCTGAGTCTAGTTAGGAAAGAACGTTCTTATCGAAGCACTGCGCAGACGAGAGCAAGGCCATCGAGAAAATATTGGAGTTTTTCTCTCGTTTTCTGGCAGGTTACCTGTGCTCTACCGTTCTTAGTGCGGAACACCAACTTCCCGCCCACAAATTGAAACTTTGGTAGTTCTGTTCCGTGTCTCCACTCAACCGCCATCCACCCCCACTCACCCACCCACTCACTCAGGTATACCCACAAGTCAGCATTCGAGGTTATGTCTTGTAACTCCATCTCAGACGTCATAGACTGTGTAATCTCGAGTGGCCAAAGCAAGCTGAATCTTTTTGCTAAACAGTCCCTCCCTCGATCGCTCCTCTGAACCAGATAAGAAAAACCACAGAACAGCAGTACAAGAGCATCCGCCCAGTGTATACACAGGCCTTAAACGACCGTCCCTCCACTCTTATCCGCCAACCCCCAACCCCCCATCTCCCGTAGTCCTAACTCTCCACGATTCGCAGCTGCCCACCTCCGTTGTTGCATGCTCGAACGCCGTCTCTTTCCGTTCTGGCAGGCGCAGGAAATTGAAAAAGCGTAATGTCGGCGTAAATCGCATTGGCCGCGTCGTAAAAAGTGAACCGTCTCCCTCCAGACCTACTACACCTTCCCTACAGTCACCCCCGCTCTCGCTCTCTGCCACCCTCTGACGGTCAGACACCCCGACCACCGTCTGCTAACCATTCCATCAACAAGATTTGCATCAGGCGTCGGCAGATGTCGATCTGTGGGTCCGGAAGCTGGGGCTGGGGCTGGTCCTGCTGATGCGGATGGTCCGGCTGCTGCTGCTGCTGCTGGAATGGCATCGATTGATAGCTATACGTCGAAGGAGAGAATGGCAAAGGCTGATATAATGGCCATTGTTTGTGGCCTATCGATTGTCTAATTAGACGGTTGCTCTGGTTCGATTCCCCATCCTCATACGACCAATCGTTCATTCTTTATCTCCTTTCCTCCTTTCTTTCTTTCCTTCCTTCTTTCCTCCTTTCTTTCTTTCCTTCCTTCTTTCCTCCTTTCTTTCTTTCCTTCCTTCTTTCATCCTTTCTTTCTTTCCTTCATTCGTTCTGTTCTTGCTGCGCCTTTTCTCTCTCCCTTCGTTCTCCCTTAATTTCGTTAATGAATTAGCAAATAAATAAGTTTATTTATTTGATATTTCGTTCATTTATTGATTACTCATTCTTAATTTCTTTCTCTTTCTTTTCTCCTCGTTCTTTTTCTCTCTTACGTCAGTTCCTTCCTTCCTGCCATTTCTTCCTTTCGTCTTTCTTTCTTTCCTTCATTCCGTCCTCTCCTACATCCTTCCATTTGTTCCATCCTCCTTTTCTCGATTCTTCTATCCTTCCTTCCTTCCATCCTTCCCTCCATATTTTCTTCATCCTTCCTCCTTTCCCCTTCCTGCCATCTTTCCATCCTCCTTCCTCTTTAAATCTTTCCATCCTTCCTTTCCTCCTTCCTCTCATTTTTCGACCCTACCTTCATCTTTCCTTCTTTCATTTATTCTTCCTTTCCTAACTCCTTCCATTGTTCAATCATTCCTTCCTCTTTCCTTACTTTCTTCTTTCTATCTGCCCTTCCTTCCATCTTTCCATCCTTCCTTATTTCCTTCCTTCCTTTCTTCCCTTCCTCCTCTTGTTTTCCCTTCCAATTTCCTCTTTCCTTCTTTCCTTCCGTCTCTTCCCCTTTCCATTTTAACCGTCGTCTATTCCTCTTTCTTTCCTTCCTTCTTCCCTCCCTACTTCCTTCAATCTTTCCAACCACTCTTCCTCTCTCCATCTTTTCTTCCTCCCTTCTTTCCGGCTCAATATCTCCTGGAGCTGAGACCCAACAGCAATCAAGAGTATTGTCGGCGAGTGATCGAACGCTCGTCTCGTCTGGTCCTCGTTCCTCCTCTTCCCTCTTTCCATCTCTCCTCCTCTTCCCTCTTTCCATCTTTCCCCCTCTTTCCTCTTTCCATCTCTCCTCCTCTTCCCTCTTTCCATCGCTCCTCCTCTTCCCTCTTTCCATCTTTCCCCCTCTTTCCTCTTTCCATCTCTCCTCCTCTTCCCTCTTTCCATCTCTCCTCCTCTTCCCTCTTTCCATCTCTCCTCCTCTTCCTCTTTCCATCTCTTTCCTCTTTCCATCTCTCCTCCTCTTCCCTCTTTCCATCTCTCCTCCTCTTCCCTCTTTCCATCTCTCCTCCTCTTCCCTCTTTCCATCTTTCCCCCTCTTTCCTCTTTCCATCTCTCCTCCTCTTCCCTCTTTCCATCTCTCCTCCTCTTCCCTCTTTCCATCTTTCCCCCTCTTTCCTCTTTCCATCTCTCCTCCTCTTCCCTCTTTCCATCTCTCCTCCTCTTCCCTCTTTCCATCTCTCCTCCTCTTCCCTCTTTCCATCTCTCCTCCTCTTCCCTCTTTCCATCTCTCCTCCTCTTCCATCTCTTTCTCATCTCTCCTCCTCTTCTCTCTTTCCATCTCTCCTCCTCTTCTCTCTTTCTATCTCTCCTCCTCTTCTCTCTTTCCATCTCTCCTCCTCTTCCCTCTTTCCATCTCTCCTCCTCTTCCCTCTTTCCATCTCTCCTCCTCTTTCCTCTTTCCATCTCTCCTCCTCTTCCTCTTTCTATCTCTCCTCCTCTTCTCTCTTTCCATCTCTCTCCTCTTCCTCTCTTTCCATCTCTCCTCCTCTTCTCTTTCTATCTCTCCTCCTCTCTTCTCTCTTTCCATCTCTCCTCTTCCCTCTTTCCATCTCTCCTCCTCTTCCCTCTTTCTATCTCTCCTCCTCTTCTCTCTTTCTATCTCTCCTCCTCTTCTCTCTTTCCATCTCTCCTCCTCTTCTCTCTTTCCATCTCTCCTCCTCTTTCCTCTTTCCATCTCTCCTCCTCTTCTCTCTTTCTATCTCTCCTCCTCTTCTCTCTTTCCATCTCTCCTCCTTCTCTCTTTCCATCTCTCCTTCCTCTCTTTCTATCTCTCCTCCTCTTCTCTCTTTCCATCTCTCCTCTTCCCTCTTTCCATCTCTCCTCCTCTTCCCTCTTTCTATCTCTCCTCCTCTTCCCTCTTTCCATCTCTCCTCCTCTTCTCTCTTTCCATCTCTCCTCCTCTTCTCTCTTTCCATCTCTCCTCTTTCCCTCTTTCCATCTCTCCTCCTCTTCTCTCTTTCTATCTCTCCTCCTCTTCTCTCTTTCCATCTCTCCTCCTCTTCTCTCTTTCCATCTCCTCTTCCCTCTTTCCATCTCCCCTCTTCTCTCTTTCCATCTCTCCTCTTCCCCTCTTTCCATCTCTCTCCTCTTCCCTCTTTCCATCTCTCCTCCTCTTCTCTCTTTCCATCTCTCCTCCTCTTCCCTCTTTCTATCTCTCCTCCTCTTCTCTCTTTCCATCTCTCCTCCTCTTCTCTCTTTCTATCTCTCCTCCTCTTCTCTCTTTCCATCTCTCCTCCTCTTCCCTCTTTCCATCTCTCCTCCTCCTTCCCTCTTTCCATCTCTCCTCCTCTTCTCTCTTTCCATCTCTCCTCCTCTTCTCTCTTTCTATCTCTCCTCCTCTTCCTCTCTTTCCATCTCTCCTCCTCTTCCCTCTTTCCATCTCTCCTCCTCTTCCCTCTTTCTCTCTCCCTCTCTTCTTCTCTCTTTCCATCTCTCCTCCTCTTCCCTCTTTCCATCTCTCCTCCTCTTCTCTCTTTCCATCTCTCCTCCTCTTCTCTCTTTCCATCTCTCCTCCTCTTCTCTCTTTCCATCTCTCCTCCTCTTCTCTCTTTCCATCTCTCCTCCTCTTCTCTCTTTCCTCTTCTCTCTTTCCTCTCCTCCTCTTCTCCATCTCTCCTCCTCTTCCCTCTTTCCATCTCTCCTCCTCTTCCCTCTTTCCATCTCTCCTCCTCTTCCCTCTTTCCATCTCTCCTCCTCTTCTTCTTTCCATCTCTCCTCCTCTTCCTCTTTCTTTCCATCTCTCCTCCTCTTCCTCTCTCTTCCATCTCTCCTCCTCTTCTCTCTTTCTCCTCCTCCTCTTCTCTCTTTCCATCTCTCCTCCTCTTCTCTCTTTCCATCTCTCCTCCTCCTCTTCTCCTCTCTTCTCTCTTTCCATCTCTCCTCCTCTTCTCTCTTTCCATCTCTCCTCCTCTTCCCTCTTTCCATCGCTCCTCCTCTTCCCTCTTTCTATCTCTCTCTTCTCTTCTCTCTTTCCATCTCTCCTCCTCTTCCCTCTTTCCATCGCTCCTCCTCTTCCCTCTTTTTCTATCTCTCTCCCTCTTCTCTCTCCTTCTATCTCTCCTCCTCTTCTTCTTCTATCTCTCTTCTCCTCTTCTCTCTTTCCATCTCTCCTCCTCTTCTCTCTTTCCATCTCTCCTCCTCTTCCCTCTTTCCATCTCTCCCTCCTCTTCCCTCTTTCTATCTCTCCTCCGCTTTCCTCTTTCCATCTCTCCTCCTCTTCCCTCTTTTAATCTCTCCTCCTCTTCCGTCTTCCATCGCTCCTCTTTCCTCTTTCCATCTTCTCCTCCTCTTCCCTCTTTCCATGTCTCTCTCCTCTTCCCTCTTTCCATCTCTCCTCCTCTTCCCTCTTTCCATCTCTCTCCTCTTCCCTCTTTCCATGTTTCCTCCTCTTCCCTCTTTCCATCTCTCCTCCTCTCTCCCTCTCTCCCATCTCTCCTCTTCCCTCTTTCCATCTTCCTCCTCTCTTCTCTTCCTCCATCTCCTCCTCTTCCTCTTTTCCTCTCTCTCCTTCTCTCCTCCCTCTTTCCATCGCTCCTCCTCTTCCCTCTTTCCATCTCTCCTCCTCTTCTCTCTTTCCATCTCTCCTCCTTCCTTCTTTCCATCTCTCCTTCTCTTCCCTCTTTCCATCTCTCCTCCTCTTCCCTCTTCCTGCCGTCCATCTGGTCGTCATCGCCAGACGAGAACCACTCGCAGTTCCTTCCTCAGCAGCCATCGATCGATCGATGAGATCCACACCCTCTTCCTCTCCTCATCTTCTTCCTCCTCCTTCTCTTCTTCTTCTTTTTCCTCCTCCTTTTCTTATTTTTCTTCTTCTTCCTCCTTCCTCCTCCTCCTCCTCTTCCTCTTCCTCTTTCTCTTTTTTTCTTCTTCCTCCTCCTCCTCTTCCTTCGAGGCCTTTTCTCTTCATTCTCCTCTACCCAAACTGTTCGCCTTTCCTTTCTATTCTCCTCTGTTCTTTATATCATTTTTGGCATCCTCTGAAACTTCTAATTCTTTCTCCTTGTCTTCCTCCTCTTCAACCTCCTCATCTGCTTTCTTTTTCAGTTCTTCTTCCTAATTCTCCTCTTCCTTCTGCTATTCCTCTATTTCCTGCTCCTCTTCCTCATCCATCTGTTTCTCTTCTTCTTCTTCCTCCTCCGCCTCCTCCGCCAGTTCTTCCTTCAGCTCCTTTTCCTCCTCTGCATTATGTTCTTCCTCTCCTCTTCCTTCTCCTCCTCCTCTTCCTCCTCCTGCTCTTTCTCCACCTCCTTCTCTTCCTTCTCCTGTTCCTCCTGCTCCTCTTCCTGCTACTCTTCCTCCTTCTCCTCTTCTTCCTTATCATCCACCTTTCTTTCTTCTTCCTCCGCTTTCTTCTCCTCTCCTTCTGGTTTTCCTTCTTATGTTTCTTCTAGTATTCCTCCTCTTCCTCCTCCTCTTCATCCTCTTCCTCTTCTTCCTTATCCTTCTCCTTCCGTTCTTCTTCCTCCCCTTCCTCTTCCCCTCCTCGTAGTACTCCTCCTCCTCCTCTTCCTCCTGCGCTTCGTTTTGATCCTCATCATTTCCCGTCGTTTTCCATATTCTCCTCTGACCCTCGTGACACTACTAACTCTACCACCGACCGTCGACGGAATCTAAGCACGCAAGACTGGATCTGTTCGACGGCATTTCCAGAAAAAAGATAGGCAGAAGGACACACAGACACACGCACAAGGACGCGCAAAGATACAGACAGTGAGCGACGCAGCCAAACATACGCACACGAACAATTGTAGAGATGTGCTGAGAAATTATACAGAAGGCAGACACACAGACCAGCATACAAATACATAAACAGATGTTTACAAGCGTATACAATACATACATGTAATCATGCAGACAGAGAGAGAGACACACACACACATACATACATACACACACAAACATAGGCACACACAGACAGACGCAGAGATAGAGAAGGACACACAGACACACACAGACAGACAGCACAGAGACAGCAATAGAGAAGGACAGCAGAGAGAGACAGAGAGACAAAGAGAGAGAGAGAGAGAGAGAGAGAGAGAGAGAGAGAGATGTGCTGAGAAATTATACAGAAGGCAGATACACAGAGACAGAGACAGAGAAACAGATGTTTACAGAGATGATACATGTAATCATGCAGACAGAGACAGAGACAGAAACACAGACACAGACAGACAGACAGACAGAGAAACAAATAGAGAGACAGAGAGACAGACAGAGAAACAAATAGAGAGACAGAGAGACAGAGAGAGAGAGAGACAGAGAGAGAGAGACAGAGAGACAGAGACAGAGAGACAGAGACAGAGACAGAGAGACAGAGAGAGACAGAGACAGAGACAGAGAGACAGAGAGACAGACACACAGAGACAGACAGAGACAGAGACAGAGACAGAGACAGAGACAGAGACAGAGAGACAGAGACAGACACACAGACACAGAGACAGAGACAGAGACAGAGACAGAGACAGAGACAGAGACAGAGACAGAGACAGAGACAGAGACAGACAGACACACACACACACACACACACAAACACACACACACACACGGGTATGCACGCCGATGGGCGGCAGATACGGAGTCAGGTAGTCAGCTGGCGTTAGATAGGGAGCTGACTAGAGGCGGAACGGATCACGCGGCTGACCTCCTGACCCCACGGCCGACCACGCGGCTGCACTGAACCTCCGGTGGTCATCCGCGCCACCAGACGGCGCTGCGCATCGCATTAAACTGAATATGGTGTGCCGGGAACAGAGAAAACCGCACGGGGTGCTGACAGAAGCGGCAACAATCAAAAATCGACAATCGCATGGGAAGACGGTCATTCAGTAGCCTCTACAAGGGAAGGGAGATCACTTTTGGTGCATGATGCATAGCCGTATACTCTACGGGGTGCGATTTGTACCCTTTTGGGCTGTTGGCGCGTCTGCTGCAGCGGGCACGTGCGTATATGTATATGCTGTGCGGAACATCGATGGGGAGACAGACGGACGACTAAGCTTTGACGCCGGCATCTCAGCACCGCCCACCAGATCGATCGATCTCCCTCTACCCCCTCTCTCTCTCTCTCACTCTCCATCTGTCTCTCTCTGTCTGTCCGCGTCTCTCTCATCGCTGCTTCGGGTTTGTCTGCTGCAGCCGGCAACTGATGCTTATGCCACCGTCCATTCCAGCAGCAGCAGCAGCAGCAGCAGCCTGGCCTTTCCGTGGACGGCGGCGGCGTTGGCATCGGTGCACCGTGCCACAGCATCCTGGCCGCCGCCGCCGCTGTAACAATTTGCATCTCCGTCCAAGCTCCGCGCACGTTCGGCTCGGCGTTGGCCGCACGCGCACGTCCCGACGTACCGTACGTTCGTTCGTACGAGCCGCCATCTACTCTCGGACTTGCGCTTACAGATCACGCACGCGCTGGACACGCCTTCCTTCCTCGCCGCCAGTCGTCGGGAGATCTGTGCGGGGTAGCAGTTCGTGCGGAAACGGTCGGAAAATGTCGACGACGGTGGCGACGGCAGCAACGGCCGTTGGTGGCATTGTTGTGTTGGGCCGTCGAAACCGCCAGGAATATTGATCAGTGATGGGAAAATTGGAGTTGAATGTGCAGCAGCAGCAGTACCACCATCATCAGCAGCAGCAGCAACGGCAGCGGCAATTGTAGCGTGGAGCTCGCTCACTCGTTGGATTTTTTTAGGACTAGTTCTGTGACCGCCGCGTCTGTCGTGCGGACATTTCAACGGGGCCACGATTGACGGGCCTGGCCTTGTGCGTGTGTTTTTTTTCAGCACGTGAGGCTGACCGTATTCGAAGGAGGAGTAGGAAGAGGAGGTTCTTTGGAGCGACCTCTCCAGGCGTGGATTGCATCGTCCTTTTCCGTAGCATCCACTGAACCGGGCGGACTGCCGGGTCGACGTTCGTTGAATCTGGCGCCAGGAGACAGGAACCGGTTTCGACTGGATGGTTCTTCCAGGGATGGAAGAAGGAAGAAAGGAAGAAGGACGATCAATCGCTGTATGTCCGTTATCGCGACCCGCAGGCGTAACTCTCGACGATCGTTAACGCGTCTGGCGTGGAGCGACCCGCTCTCACGTGGCCGCGTGAACCGCCGACATTTTTCGCAGACCGGTACGCTGCCGGTATCAGAGGCCAGGACGAAGGACACTGTCCTCCTATCGACGGGGTATACGTTGAGCCAAGTCGTGTCCCTCAGAGCACAGATCGTGACTGCAAAGAACGGCATTACAGACCACCGTCGAGACAATCTGTCGGAGAATTATCAGCGTAATTACATTCAGTCTGCCGCCGCCGCCGCCGACGCTGCCTCTGGGCCGAGGGCTGAGAGGCCGATTACCGGCTTGGCGTCGTCGGATCGCCCGAGGAGGAGCACCGTCTGCCGAACGCCGAACAGGTGGTCGCTCCTCGCATTAGAGATGATTTCTCTGGAGTGTTGGCGCTCACTCTAGAGCTCCTCCTAGCACCGTCCGTTGAGTTTGTGTGGTATAATATTATACAGGAATTTCGTAGCGGTTGTTCCGTGTTAACGTAGATGGCTGGTAGGTCGCTGGTGTCGTCGTTGGACCGAAGGGAACGGGGGCTCGGCGTCTTCTCACCCAACTGGGATGAGCTCCGCTTCGTGCGACGTATTGTCACCGCTCTCCAGTTCTACAGGTTGCGTCAACAGTGGCGCAAGTGCCGTGGTTTCACCGTCTGCTTCTTAATCATGATTGCCCTGACCCGTGAGACCCAGGCGCTGTACCGCTCCTCCGGTCCTGGTAAGGGTCTCGATCCGTCTGCAAAGGGAAGGTCCGCGCTGCGAGGGGTGAGACCGGAGACGGGGAAGCGGGCCACGGATGGAGCCGGGATCCCGTGCATCTACGAGGGTCACCTGCAGACGGACAAGAACTGGTACGGGTACCTGGCGAACATCAGCGTCCGTACGACGGGCCAGCTGATCTTCGAGTTCGCCTATCCCGCCGACAGATGTTGCCAGAACGTCCTGTTCTACCTCGAGGACCAGATTCCGCTGATGAGTCCTCGCATGAACTGCTGGCAGCGCGAGTACCTCCTGCGACCGGAGGACGACCAGATCCTTCGTCTGACGCCGAGCTTTTCCTGGTCCGGCTGTCACCTGACGAAGCACGAAGGCGTCGACATGTTCGTCTGCAAGGGAGGCCGCAGCTTCTCCGTCGATTCCGTCAACGGTCGCCTGACGACCTGGTACATCGCCGTCAGCAACTGCGCCATCCTCCAAGGTCTCGACCTGCTCTACCGCTTCGAGATCTACGGTCACGTGGGCGAGTGCAGCCAACCGGCGCCGACGGGACATGACGTCACGACGGCCGTTGCTAAGAGCCCCGTCGTCAAGGCATCGCTAACGCCGCGCGAGGCGACGAACACCCACCAGCACAAGGACTCCGAGGCGTGCATCATCCACGGTAGCATCAACACGACCAACTCCTGGTACGGGTTCATCCGGAATCTGTCTCTGAACAGCGGAGGCGGGTTTCGCTTCTCCTTCACCTATCCGACGACGATGCAGGTTCAGAACGTCATCCTTTACTCGGAGGACGATATCCTGAAGCTCGACTGGGAGCTGTCCTGTTGGGAGAAGGAGGGCATCATATCGTCGCAGATGGTCCCGAAACAGATCCTCGACATGAGTTTCCGATCGACGTGGAACGGGTGCTCGCCCAACCACACCGGATCGACGACGGTTCGCAACCTGACCTGCGTCGGACATCGCATCTTCGACTCTCCGCAGAAGGTCTTCATGGCTCTGAGCAACTGCCGCAGCTCCAACGGACTCCAGCTCCACTACCGTCTCGAGATCTTCGGATACAACGACGTCTGCTCCGGATCGGCTGGGTCCAAGATCCTTCGATGGACTGGCGGTGGTCACGGCGGCCATGGATTCTGGACGCATCTGGGCTCGTTACGCATCATCGGTCTTGCCGTCGTCACCGCGATCCTTGTGATATATTCTCTCCATTCAGGGCCCCAGTTTTCGCCGCTCCTCATAACCAGGTGACAACAGGTCAACCAGTGCCCGAACGACTGGCAACGCTGCCACGTGGAAGTATAGGGTCACTGGGTGAGAAAGAGGTTTTGATCTCTGGAAGTATGAAAAACCTCCCGGTGAGTAAGGGACGCTTCTACCACCTGCTGCAACGTACCTGAGCAATAACAGGTGCGCGCGGGATTGAAGCTGCCGAGCGAGAAGACTGGAAGACCAGGGATGGAAGGATGGATGAATGCTCGAGATCAAGGAATCAGGATCAGAAACGGCTGAGCCTCGACAACGTCTAGGAAATGTTTGCCCAGTCCCCTGTTATACTCCGATAATCCGCTCACGACTGCTTTCGATGACCGTGCGCACTTTTTGGGGAATTGCAGAACTCTGTAATTCGTCGAGGATTTTCCCCTACGAGAAGCGGGATTTGAGCTGGGAAGATGGAAAGCAAAAAGGGAAGACGACTAAGTTACTACACTTGAATATTTGAAGCCGTAGGTACACACATACACGCAGTCCGTTTGTTGTTTATTCAGTCGTTATCAATCTAAACGCTTGAGCGTCTGTGCATATGTTCGTGCACTCTGTAGATAATAGTTCACCTGGTGGATTATTCGCCGATCTGTTAAAGTCTCCAAAGCTTGAAAAGAATTGTTATACGGTGCAAAATTGGACAATTGCAACATAGGTAAGGCAAGGTCGATGTCGACGGCCGTGAGATATCGTTAAACACTGGAATCTTCTACCACCACTACTGCTACTGCCACTGCCACTGCCACTGCCACTACCACTTCCACTACCACTTCCACTACCACTACCACTACCACTACCACAACCACTACCACTACCACTACCACAACCACTACCACTACTACTACTACTACTACCACACCACTACCACTACCACTACCACAACCACCACCACAACTGAGTAGGTGCTCGTAAGACCTACTGATAAGTTTTTTTCTCAAATTGGCGCTACAGAAGTGTTTCTTTATGCGGTTACGTATACTGTGTACAATTTAATCTATTCCATAACTCCAGCATCAAGCATCTCCCGTCTTAGAATCTGCACACCTGGGCTCATGAGGCAGAAAATTCAAGAGCAACATAGTTAGCCAAACGAATGGTTTCAACATTGTTATCATACGCATGTCGCGCCCTAATGGCAGATGTCCGAGCCACGCCGGACACACTGCCTCAATCTGCCGTTCAGAAAGCCAGCGCAAAAAACCTAAAGCGGGTGCGGAAGGGTAAACCCATGGGGCCACAACTGACACGCCCATCCATCACAATAATATATGGGATGAACCATGGCAGGGACGATCCTGTATTCAGCATCGTTGATCCCCGAGCTTGATGTAGCTGAAAACTACATGACTGACGATCTGTTTTTACAAGAGCATTGAAGCCGTGTTCCAGCGAGGAAAACTGTCTCGGCAAGTTTCAAAACCCCTCAGGTCGAAATGCTGAGATTAATTGAATGGTCCGCCGAGCTTTTTTCCAACTATTATAATCTGTCTTCCACGCGCAGAAATTCTGCTGCGAGCACCACTGGTTTGAAGTTGCTGTAGCCACTGGACAGCTCATTTTGTGTCAAACATTGGGGAACTCTGTAATTAGTAAATAGTCTTCCACCACCCTTGCTGTTCATATGCCTCACTTCATTGGGAAAACTTGAAGGCGCCTCAACTAGGAAACTGTGACAAATAAAATGTCCAACTTATTTACGAATATAATTGATGACAATATTTAATTACGAGGACTATAACAAATCATTTGTGAAATTAACTGATGCAGATATTGGCAAGGGGACTTGAAATTAAATTAGAAAGATGTTGGCAAGGGGTCTTGAAATTAAATGAGGAAGATATTGGCAAAAGGTCTTGAAATAAAATGAGGAAGATATTGGCAAAAGGTCTTGAAATTAAATGAGGAAGATATTGGCAAGGGGTCTTGAAATTAAATGAGGAAGATATTGGCAAGGGGTCTTGAAATTAAATGAGGACGATATTGGCAAAAGACTGGTCTTGAAATAAAATGAGGAAGATATTGGCAAAAGGTCTTGAAATAAAATGAGGAAGATATTGGCAAAAGGTCTTGAAATTAAATGAGGAAGATATTGGCAAAAGGTCTTGAAATTAAATGAGGAAGATATTGGCAAGGGGTCTTGAAATTAAATGAGGAAGATATTGGCAAGGGGTCTTGAAATTAAATGAGGACGATATTGGCAAAAGACTGGTCTTGAAATAAAATGAGGAAGATATTGGCAAAAGGTCTTGAAATAAAATGAGGAAGATATTGGCAAAAGGTCTTGAAATTAAATGAGGAAGATATTGGCAAAAGGTCTTGAAATTAAATGAGGAAGATATTGGCAAGGGGTCTTGAAATTAAATGAGGAAGATATTGGCAAGGGGTCTTGAAATTAAATGAGGACGATATTGGCAAAAGACTGGTCTTGAAATAAAATGAGGAAGATATTGGCAAAAGGTCTTGAAATAAAATGAGGAAGATATTGGCAAAAGGTCTTGAAATTAAATGAGGAAGATATTGGCAAAAGGTCTTGAAATTAAATGAGGAAGATATTGGCAAGGGGTCTTGAAATTAAATGAGGAAGATATTGGCAAGGGGTCTTGAAATTAAATGAGGACGATATTGGCAAAAGACTGGTCTTGAAATAAAATGAGGAAGATATTGGCAAAAGGTCTTGAAATAAAATGAGGAAGATATTGGCAAAAGGTCTTGAAATTAAATGAGGAAGATATTGGCAAAAGGTCTTGAAATTAAATGAGGAAGATATTGGCAAGGGGTCTTGAAATTAAATGAGGAAGATATTGGCAAGGGGTCTTGAAATTAAATGAGGACGATATTGGCAAAAGACTGGTCTTGAAATAAAATGAGGAAGATATTGGCAAAAGGTCTTGAAATAAAATGAGGAAGATATTGGCAAAAGGTCTTGAAATTAAATGAGGAAGATATTGGCAAAAGGTCTTGAAATTAAATGAGGAAGATATTGGCAAGGGGTCTTGAAATTAAATGAGGAAGATATTGGCAAGGGGTCTTGAAATTAAATGAGGACGATATTGGCAAAAGACTGGTCTTGAAATAAAATGAGGAAGATATTGGCAAAAGGTCTTGAAATAAAATGAGGAAGATATTGGCAAAAGGTCTTGAAATTAAATGAGGAAGATATTGGCAAGGGGTCTTGAAATTAAATGAGGACGATATTGGCAAAAGGTCTTGAAATTAAATGAGGAAGATATTGGCAAGGGGTCTTGAAATTAAATGAGGAAGATATTGGCAAGGGGTCTTGAAATTAAATGAGGAAGATATTGACAAGGGGGTCTTGAAATTAAATGAGGAAGATATTGGCAAGGGGTCTTGAAATTAAATGAGGAAGATATTGACAAGGGGGTCTTGAAGTTAAATGAGGAAGATATTGACAAAGGGTCTTGCAGTTAAAACTGAGGAAGATATTGACAAGGGGTTTTTAAAGTTAACTGAGGAAAATATTGACAAGGGGTCTTGTTATGGAATCTCCAGCATCTAAATTATCAGAGGGGGTTTCAAGCACCTTTCAACGCTTTTTATAGGTTTCTGAATGGCGCTAACTACTTTTTTACATTACATTACACTTCAGCCTACTTGCCTATAATAAAGCTTACGTGTGCATGTAGCCAGCCAAGTATCTGCTTTCTCATCTCCAACGCTGTTTAGCCAAAAATCAACCCGTACCATATTCATGGCATATTGTACTCTACTTTCCCTGTCCGATTCTTCCATGTTTTTCATTTCCTCTTACATCTCTTCTGTTTATCTTTTCTGGAGATTCTCTTATCATACATTCGGTGCAAGTATTCTGTCCTCAGCAATTACCCAACGCGTGTAAACTCTGGTTTCCTTTATACTATCTCCTTATGTTTTCAGAGTCTAATGCGGTGTATAAGCCTACATACTTTTAAATAATAATATACTACAATTTTGCTCAACAGTACTTGGTAGGCCTACTTATTAGCCCGATAGAAATTTCAACTAAAATTTATTAAACACCTTGAAAGATGCAGTGCCAGCACGCACACTCTCATAGTCTTGCAATCTTAATTGAAGTGGTGAAAACCCCAAGAAGCAGTTTGTCCTCATATTTTGATGGACTGCATAATAATCTTTGGGAGCCTTGGGTGCAAATGCACCCAGAGAGAAAGTTTAGTGGGTGCGTCGCACCCAGAAGAATTCTAAAACTACTGTAGCCTACAATAAATTTGCAAATGTCCTATAGGTTACAAGACAGGCTACATGCACAAATTTCGGAACATGTAAGCAGTAAGGTTGCACACAATGCACAACAATGTCAGTCACCGTTACGTGTGTTTCAAATACATTTCCTAACCACGTAACCTCTGACAAGAAAACAATTTTCTTTCTCGGAAAATGGGCTAAAACTCACCTATGGCAACGTAGAATATAAAATTTTTCCCGGAGTAGAACCCATGCACTCAGAGACAAAAGCAAAATTCGACGTCTATGATATAATTATAGTCTAAAACTGGACAGACTTGCGACACTGTTTTCTCTTCGGTAGCGCGCCCGTCCCATAATACAACGATTGCGATTTCAAACCCGCTGAGTGCTCTCGATGGACCCTGTCCAGCACACAGTCAGTGTGATCTGGTAACATATTTAGAGGGGTGTAAACTAAAGGGGTCGGCAATAAACTAGCTCGTTCCCACCACTGTGGTACTGGTCTATTGCCAGCTGGAAGGTTTAAGACAAGGAACTTGGCGCCTCTGTATACATACTGAACACTGTAGGATATTGCGGACTTAACACCCGGTTTGTATCAAGCCATGTTTTTCTTGGTAATCCTGTTCGGTGACTCATCCCTTCAGCCACTCCTTCATACGATGTCTCTGATTATTTATACAGAATCCATTTAAGTGATTTGCTGTACAGCTACGTACCGTCCAACTGTCAGTCCTGTCTAGACCCACGAAGTATCTTGTTTGAAGCAGCGGCTCGAGCTCCTCGGTCTGTCCCTCCTATCACAACTGTTGTGCAATCGTCGCAAGTCTGTATTATTCTGCAGTAATTTCTCTGATTCGGGTCGGGGTCGTCACCGATGAGTTCATTCTTAAAGTGGCGCTTTTTAAATGTCCAATTGCAATTATTGCAGTTACGATTACAATTTGAATATACGATTGCGAACACTTCTATTTGACCTTTGCAGGTGTTGTTAGGCAGGAATGTGGAGAAATCAATATTTTTCTATTAGTGAAACTGTGTTTTATCTTTTGACGAAGAGATAAGAGACTAGACCGGTGGCGTGTTTAGCTGTGCGGGAACCTTCGTCCTCCCTTGCCAAAGGCTACACATTTTTTCTGCAACAAAATGTACCACTTTCTACCCATTCCAATACGTCAACGGATATCTGTGGAAAACAATTCACTCTGAAACTGTTTGTGATTTACCAAAGTTGAAAATCCACTTTGAAGCTACTTTACGGGCTGGTAATCGTAAAATCCAAATGTCTAGAGTGCTACTTTAAAGCTGGTGCCCTGCTAATCGCAGGGCACCAGCTTATTCACGAGCGCTGTGAATTAAAATTTTAATATTGCATGTTACTAAAAGGTGGCTGCACACTTCGAAATTACTTTGCGAGTTACAAAGGTGACAGCACACTTTGAAACTATTTTGCGAGTTATCAATTATGACAACCCACGTTAACATTCTTTACACTTTACAAGTTACCAAAGGTGCATATTGAGTGTTAAATGCTTCCCTATAACTTCAAGTGGAACCATTATCTTCCATCTTACCTCTACTACAAGCCATTTAATAACCCCTCTCAGAACTTCTGACTGCGCCACAGGACTAGGCCAGTACCATATACGTTCATGACCTTCTTGATATTAAGGTGGTGTCGCAGAGTTGGCCGTGCCCCATTTTGGCCTGACTGGACCAGATTAAAATTGTTAGACCTACCCTGCGAAGTTTCTCGTGAACTCTAAACCCCACCATACTACGAGAAGGCGCTATATAAATCGTCATATAGTAAACTCGAATGCATACTACGTTGAAATGTTTTGTCAAAATAACCCTAAACCCGACTTTTATCAACTGTGAGGCTGATTAGGGTCCCTAGAACGTGATTAGAAACCTGGACCTTTATTTGGCATGTACTGCGACTTGTAAACGTTTCTAAATTATTTTTTTCTGATTTACAAAATAATTGTCTAATTATTCATTAATAATTCTCTGATTATGATGAGCCTACGTACTTAGCTTAGGATGACGCCATCTGTGATAACATGGTCCGTTATACCAAAGACTCATGGGATTGATGGCTTCGGCTAACTCTACCGTTTATATAACGTCTATGTTACGTATAGTCTAAATGCTCAATCTTAATAATTATTATTGAATGTGTAGTCGCTGTTTACAACATTGCAGTTAATTAGTCTTGATTTCTTCCACAATAATTAGTTTATTTACAGACATTAGCGTTTAGCATGAGAGCCCACATGACCCCTATAATTGTGTATCACCCGAGGTGCTATATTTATCATGTACCTGTAAATCGTTGTAGAATGTTTATCTTCCTCACTCTATGTGTTCATTTTCATATCGAGCGGTACAACGCTAATTTCACAAACTGTCGGAGAGATTAAACAGTCTTTTAAAATTCTGTGCGTGTACAATTAATCAGAAATATAGATTTTTTATTATTTGTTTCGTATACGTAGCCTAAACTGTAGATGTATCTGCTTTTGAATGAACTTATCTCACATAATAATATACAGTCTATGCTGCGGTTTCATGCAGGAAGAGACTCTGTGTTGAATTTTATTGGTTTACTCTTTGATTTGTTGATCTGCGGTTCTTGATGACATCTTGGCTGACTTCAAATACGATTCACGCTTTTTTATTCATATAGTGTTGTGTGGCATGTCATCCTATCTATCTTGTGTGTACCTATCTGTCTGTCTGTCTGTTTTTCTACCTATCTATCTGACTGTCTATCTGTCTATCTATCTGTCTGTCTGTCTGTCTGTCTGTCTGTCTGTCTGTCCATGCTTGGCTGTCTGGCTGGCTGGCTGGCTGTCTCCATCTATCTATCCATCTATCCATCCATCCATCCAAATCCCCACCATCCATCCATCTACATGTATCAGTCTATTTATTCGTCTGTATGTTTCCATCTATCTGTCTCTTTTCCTCTCATTTACTTTCCTCCACTTTCTTCCTCTTTCCTTTGCTGTTTCATTTGTCCCTTATTTATCCTCTCTTTCTCTCTATCTCCTTTGTTTAATACAATACATGGCATCAGTTTTTTAATGAGGCAGGCTTCACAAAGGGTCTGCATTGTTCCACGAAAAGTGCCCGCAGTCATGAAAGTTCAACAAGAAATTCGTTATGCCACTGATAAGCAGCTGAGATCTTCAAAGCGGGCGAAGGAGCCGCAGAGATTCGGAAACAATATTGCAGAGAAGTTCTAAAACAATCCTGAACCGTGCCAGCGCTGCACATGGTACAGTTACATGGAAAAGCTGCCTGGTAGAGGTCGTTACAGGGAGTTAGAGCAGCTGTACAGATGTCCGGGGAGTACAATCAATTTACCAGACCCAACACTCGGCATTATCTCCGTTCCCTTTGCTTGCAAGAACAGGCGCACGTTCAACTCGTGCTACCGCACGCAACAAGTCAACACGGTTGCCCCTCTGAGCAATAAATTAAACTAATTTTGGCATTTATCTAAATCGTTCTAGGCCCAAAAACAGAAGCCCCAGCACGTTGATTTCAAACAGAAGGACAGGCTTACTGTAAATTGCTCTGCTGATCGCTCAAGGCCTGTGTGTGTGTGTGTGTGTTAGTGTGTGTGCGTGTGTGTGTGTGTGTGTGTGTGTGTGTGTGTGTTCGTGTGTGTGTGTTATGTGTGTGTGCGTGTGTGCGTGTGTGCGTGTGTGTGTGTGTGTGTGTGTGATGGCTGATAATTATAATTTGCTGTTTTATGTATTGCATAATAAAGATGCAGTGTTTACTTTCAATCCAGCCATCCTCGTATCCTTAGTTCAAGTGCATAACGATAGGGTGATTGATTGATTAATTAATTAATTAATTAATATCGCAATAAATAGGCAAATTAACCTCAGACTCGCATTTCTGTGTGACCTTGCGCGCGTTGTTTTTCAAATAATAGTACCAGTGCCACCCACCACCATCACCACTACCACCACCACCACTACCACTACCACTACTACTACTACTGCTGCTGCTGCTGCTGCTGCTGCTACAGTACTACTACTACTACTACTACTAGCTACTACTGCCATCACTACTACTACTCACAAAAGCGATGCACACATCACATCACCGGACAGAATCCTCCTAAGAATATATAATATTCCTATATCTGGAGACATTCAAATTTCAGCTCAAGATTCATCTTTTTATCATCATCATCATCATCATCATCATTATTATCATCATCATCATCATCATCATCATCATCATCATTACCGTGCTATATTTTGTTTTCATCACATAGCCATATTATTATTTTTCGCATTTAGAGCGTTGTATGCATTCGTCGTGTACAAAGCATTAAGCTGCATGGCTGTACGCTGCTTGTGGATGATAATGGTGATGCAGACGCGGCGTGCATATATAGGGATGTGTGTGTTTTGTGTGTAAACCGTTTAAGCCGTTGCCCGTGTAAATAGGAATTACATTGGCTCTGCTGTTTAAGCATTGACCCTGCACTTGACTTGCCTGCTCCATCTGCCAACAAACCATCTTATCCTCTTCTCCTTCTCCTTCCTCTTCCATCTTCTTCTTCTGCCTTCTTTCTCATCCATCCTCCTCTTCCTACTCCTCTTCTTCCTCCTTCCACTCCTCCTTCGTTCCTCTTCTTCTACCTTCTCTTCTCTTCCATCCTCCTTCTTTTCATCCTTTTAAGTCCTTTTTCCTCCTCCATCCAGCTCGTTCTCCTCCTTCCTTCTCCTTTCTTTGCTTTCTCCTTTAGTTTATTTCTCCTCTATCCACCACACTATTCCTCATTCTTGTTCGCCATCCATCTTCAATGTTCTCCTCCTCTCTCTCACTCCATGTTTCTCCTGATTCCTCATCCTCTATGCTCTTAAGTCTCTTCTATCTTTCCTCCTAATTCCTCCTCCCTCCTATACCTTCCTCCTACTGTATCGTTCTCAATCCTCTAAGTCCTCGTATTCCTCTTCTTTTTCCTCCTACTCATCCTCGTCCTCCTCTCCTTTCTCTTTCTCCTCTTCTTTCTGTTCCTCCTCTTCTTCTTAACCTACGTCTCCTCCTTTTTCTCTTTCTCCTCCTTCTCCTCTTCCTTCAATTTCTCCTCCTCCTCCTCTCTCTCTCCTCCTCCTCCTCCTCCTCTCTCCCTTTCCTCCTCCTTATCCTCTTCCTCCTCTACTTACCCTCCTCCTCCTCCTCTTTCTCTTCCTACTCCTCCTCTTCTTTCACTTTATCCTCCTCCTCTTTCTCCTCCCCCTTTTCCAAAGACCTCTCTCTTCCTCTAGGCCGCAGAGATTGCTGAGTTTATCACACTGCAAAAGACGCACACGCCGAGGTCGCTCCCAGCTGCACGTACGAATTGATAATGCTGCTGCTGCTGCTGTTCGTTTCGGTGCAGCAGCAGCAGCAGCAGCAGCAGCAGCAGCAGCAGAAGCAGCTGCCACAGATGCTCCGCTGGCTGAGGACGAGCGGTTCGTCGTGCCCGCTTCAGCGATGGACGCCACCGCTGCCAGCGCTGAGCGTCGGCTGTTTATGGCGTCCATCCGCATGGCAAGAGATCACCACCACGTCTGCCCGCATCGTATACACACGCAACCATCGTATACGGGCAGAGGGAAGTTCTTCATCCATCTCGTTTCAATGGCGCTATATCAATTCCCCATTTCCGCGTTTCTTCTTCTATTTCTCTTCTTTATATCCCGTGTTTATCGCCGCCCGATTGCGCCTCTTGGTTTCCTATTCCACGCTGGTACTGGCTCTTGATGGAACCGGAGATCCGTTAATTTGTCGGCAAATAATCAGGCATCAATCTCTATCGTCTGGTTAGTGTTCGACCCTTGTTGATGACCCGCTCGTTGTTTCCGTTTCCGGTTCCGGTTCTTCTTAACGTCCGTCTCATTGGCTGCTGTTGAATGACGTCACTTACAGTACTTGCCGCTAGTGTTACCACTCCTTGGGATTTGTTCCCAAGGTCTTGGGATTTGAGGGAGCGACTTCGGATTTGGGGATTTTGCATAGCAATCTGTGGATTTTTTTTACTAAGGTCTACAACTAGTTTTTACCGGACTTTCAGACAGTGACAACGAATCAGGTTTGAAAAGACTCCATTAGTGGCTCTGTCTGAAAGAAGTTTATTAGGCCTATTATTGTAACTTGTAAATATTGTAATTTGTCAATTCAATGTTTTGCTCCGGTTTCTTTATTTGCCAGTTCTTAGCTCGGCAATTTTGTGAATAATTGTGATTGTTAAAACACATTTCATATTTCATCACAACTTTATTTTGAAAATACAAAAGTATTTTGAAAATACAAAATAAAATAGTATTTTCTATTTTGAAAATAGATATCTATTTTCAATATACTATTCTGCCCATCACTGACCTTTAGCACCTCGGTCTCGGACTGCCACAGCACAGCTTCGTGCCTATGCCTCTGTTGGTCTTTAGCTGCAGTGGAATGACCTTGCTGCTAGAACTCGTGCTGAGATCTGATCTGGAATCACTACTGTTTCTGCCCGTTCTCTTTAAGACTTCTTTTTTCGAGGGGTTCTTCGCCCTGGAAAAGCCTCTGATTACGTTGTACTGTGAGAGGCGCTTTATAGGTCCGTAAATAGAATAGAATAGAATAGGTGTTCAACGTCCCACACGCCCCTCTTTTTCTTTGAATTTTCTTTGTGTTTATGCCCATCTTTCTTTCGTTAGCTAAGCTACGTCCATTGTGAGCTTCTTTCTCGCCTGTTGTTTTTGATCTGACCTTTGTTGGTGGTACGCCAAGATTCGATTTTTTACCTGGTGGTACAATAAAAAAAAGTTTGAAAACCGCTGTTCAAGTGGTCACTGTGTATGGACCTTGCGCATATCTTCAACTGACAATTATAATATTGCTCAGCGTCATCAATGTTCTGTCATGTGGTCTTATGTGCACCTTTGAGTTTTAAAAGAATCTTAGATGCAGTTGTACTGTACTGTACTGTATTGTATCAAATGCAGTCGTATTATTTTATAATATCAAATGCAGTTGCATTGTATTGCATGCAATTGTTTTGAACAACGAAACAGTTGTTATCCTCGATATAAAACCGATGCTCTGCATTCTTTGCAAGCATTCCTTTTACATTTTAATTGTTTTTATTGTTAACTTCAACTCAGTGATGCACCAACAGCTATTTCTGATATAGGCCTACTCCGCCTTCCTTTCCCATCCTGAAGGAGCGCCTCGGTGCAGTGTTAATGGTGCGGCTTGCGTATCTTTTCCAGCTATGCTTATCACTGCATTGCTTTGCTGTAGGCCCTACTTATTCCTCGGCAGTTTTTGAGTTAGAAGGGTTTGCTATGGAAGTTTTTCGTTACGACTGCGACGTACATGAACAGATGACGCCTTCTCACTCACAGTCACTTATTTCTCTTATAATACCTGTTCATATCGTAAGTTGCTGACAATACTGCCATTTTCTCACGATTTCCAATTTAAACCGTCTACAAGTTACAAAAATGTTAGAGATTGTTCCTGGCATTAACTTGCTTTTAAGAAAGGCCTCTGAGTAGTTGTACAGGAAGCGTTATATAAAATAATGCTCTGAATGAACGAACGAACGAATGAATGAACGAATGAATGCCTCTTCCAACTACACCCGGCACCTCAACGAATTATCCGGACGTGCGTCATCTTCCAACGGGAACCTGCTCAGCTGAAGCGTCATCGTGTGTCACCTGTTGTGACGTTTCTCCACGCTATCGACGCAACTTGGTTCAGAGACTCTGAAGTTCTGAACATCTATGCCATCTGTCAACTGTTGATGGGAAGCCGTTAATTGGTTCCACGTGTGTGCGTGGGTCCGCCTTTGGTGACTCTTTTCTAGTTTACAGTGCATTGTTTTGCTACCTGATGTAATAGTTGCAAATGACATTTAAATTAACATCGTATAATTATAGGCTAGCGCAGAGAAAGCGCTTTTGTGAGATATTAAAAAATGGCGCTATATAAATTGACCTGATAAATACATACATTTATGCATGCATACATAAATGAATGTATGTATGCATGGATTAATGAATGCATGAATGAATGATTGATTGAATTAATTAATTAGAATTAATTAATGACGCTAGAGTTTGAATTCCTCTCGATTGAAACTCTAGCACGTTAACTACTATAGACTATTCTAGTGATGTGAAATGATTTTTCACCGGTAAAAAATCCGGATTTTTACCGGTAAAAATCCGCATTATATTTTACCGTGGTAAAAATGGTAAAATATGGTAAAAAATGATTAAAATGGTAAATGCCTAAAGTTTTATTTCTTTTCACTTAGGGCCTATTAAATAACATAATTAATATTATTAGTAACAATATTCACTTAAGGTTTCATTGTCAGCTTCATTCACAAGATTGTAGCAACTGATCATAGGCTTGGGTGTTGCTCAGATACATGCCCTATGCGCTTTGTTGTGTAAATTATTTTCTTTCTTTCTGTTCACAGACTCATCACCGTTAACAAATAATGTAGGATGATTGCTGAATTGTGTTGAAATAATACTCGGTTAGTTCTTCCAAAATTTCAGCTAGTTTTCCTGCACCATTTTCTGTAGCAGAAATCTACGTATGAAATCTCCCAGCAAGTGGCAAGTAATATTAGGCCACTGTAGGGCCTAATAGACAGCTACACTGGAGCCGACGTATCTTCTACTTCTCTATATTCTACCTACTAGAACTGATAAGTTGTAGCTTTTTATAGTGAATGAGACCTGATTGTATAGGCCTACCAAATCTATCAGAGAAGTTATTATCTGTGCTGAATCACTTAGGCCTACAACAAAGCAATATTGCAATTTGTGACAGTGGACGAAAACTCACTTTGTAATGAAAATGTGTTTTGCTCAAACAAACTATCTATTTAGCAATTCAATAGGACTACTAAGGCATTTCAATATTTGTCTGTAACTGATAAATGGCTAAACACACCGTTGGGGAACATAACCAAGATATTACATCATTTAAATCATTTTTTACCATTTTTTTACCATATTTTACCAATTTTACCGGTAAACAATCCGGATTTTTTACCGCAAAAATATTTTACCGGTAAATTTACATCACTAGACTATTCTGTGCCATCGAAACTATATATCTGCTACGGAAAGTCTAAACTTCACTGGCAAGATTATGAGTAGCTAAGTACATTGCGAGAATTGGTTTAACTTTTACCGTTGTAGAAATTTATTCAAAGCCTTCCACAGGGTTTTTCTGATGCAGAGCTCTCAGCAATTAGATCAGTTACATAATTATGCAGATTTCGCAGATTAAAGAAGCTTTCGAACAAGTTTACATCGTTGCGTAAACCTATAGAGTAAATTCAACCAGAAGAAAAGATTGTCGACATGAGCGTTTCAACCAACATTCATGACGCCTGGCTTCAGAAACGACAGTGTTGCGCCAAGGATACTCGGCCACTGTTCGTATTCTGTCAGTGCCAGTCCAACGCCTGGAGAAAAGCGGGGGGCGACACTATCACGCTAATCACCTTTGTCACGACAGAGAACCGTTAAGCAACAACTAACCAAACACCAACGATACGGTGTGTGCTTTACAGCAGCAGCTTTCAAACGGTGGTACGCGTTCCACTAGTGGTAAGTCATGCAGGTGTCGCTAAGTGGTACGCGAATTGTTTTAATAAATTAAATTTTCTATGAGTTTATGCCAATTTTTCTCTAATTAGTTATTCTGCGTTCACTTCGCGCTGCTTTTTCTTTACATTTCTATTGGTTTATGCTCAACTAATAATTAATTGCAAGGGGACTTCGCGCTCGCCTGTTGTTTTTGCTCCAGTGTGATTCTCGTTAACGATAACGATAACGAAAATGTTCGTTAACGAAAATAAAATGATTTCGTTAACGATAACTATAACTATAATTAAAAATATCATTAACTATAACTATAACTATAACGAAAATAACAATAACGAAAATTGATCTTTGTTTTCGTTAATACAAAAAATAAAAATAGGAAGTGCAATATGGATGATTCGACATAAATGAGAACGAAAAATGCGATATTTTTATTATGCAATTTGTCAGTTACTTTGGAAACTCGTGTATTCATGAAGATGAATGCACTCATGCTTCATGAGGCTTTCAAAGCTCTGAGCAAATTGTGAAACAGCGTGTTAATACGCACAATTTTACTTATAGCCTTAATAATTGTAGCTAAGTAGTAACTAGGCCTAAAATTAACTAAAATAAAAATCCATTAACTATAACTATAACTAAAATAAGAAACCATTAACTATAACTGTAACTATAACTAAAATAAAATCTGTAAGGAGAATCACACTGTTTTGATCTGACCTTTGCAGTGGTGGAACGCCAACGTTTAATTTTTTACCTGGTGGTACAATAAAAGTTAAGTTTTAAAACAGCTGCGCCACAGCTTTCTTAGTTCTATCGAGGAGTTTTGTTAAAGTAAACTGAAGCTGCACAGTGAGTTCATTGGCTGATTTTGCCACGGATGTCTGCTCCACGGTCTTCCACCTGCGCCCTATATATAGGCTATAGCCAATTCAGCCATGATGAGTACTCTGACTGTACACTGTTAGAGGGAAGATGAGACGGCGAGGGAGAGGACTTGCCACCCGCCCTCATATGCCGAGACTACGAAAATTAGGTCAATATCATTTCATTCCGATAACTGCCTCTCAGGCTGTCTCAGGAGACTGCTATTCTATTTTATATAATTTCGGGTATTATAGGTTGAAATTGTTTGGTTCTTTAAAAAAACTTCTTTAAACGAAATCCTTACCTGCTGTCTTCACCGACTGCCAGGCAGCCTACCACAAAAATCACTGACAAACTATGTCGGCCAACTGCATAATTATACTGTACACATGGGATCACTCATTTTTAACAGAGTCTATTACAACACGAATTCTGATCTAGCACAACCAGGAATATACAGTTGATCCCAAAATTAACTTGGCCAAGAAAACAGCCACATTATTTTTATGCGGTCTCTTTGTAATGCGGCTCTTAGGTATACAGTTCCCTGAGAAAGTTATTCCGATTTTTTGTGACAATTATATACTTTATATATACATATATATATGCATATGTATATGTATATATTAAAAGGTGTATATAAAACATATGCGTATTGCGTTTCATAGCAGGAATAGCAACGAAAAAAGCACTGACTCGACCACACAGAAGGCAGTAACAGGAAGAGGAGGAAGCAACGATAGAAGAAGATGTGGAAAGAACGACAGGAGGAAGAGGAAGAAGAGTGGAAGAAAGAGGAAGATAGGATTGAGGATGACAAGAAAGCGAGGAAGAGGAGGAGGAAAAGGAGGAGGAAGATGAGACGAGGAGGCCAGAAGAGGAAAAAGAAGAGAAAGAGGAGGAAGGAGAGGAAGAGGAGGAAGAAGAGGAAAAGGAGTAAGAAGAGGAAGAAGAGGAAAAAGCAGAAAAATAGGAAAAGCAGGAAGAGGAGGAAGAAGAGGAAGAGGAGGAAGAAGATGAAGAGGAGGAGCAAGACAGGAGAAGGAAAAGAACCAGAGGATGGAAGAAAACGAAATAGCAGAAACAGACAGTGGATCATCGAGGTGGAAGAGACATAAAAGTGGGAGAGGGGGGACGAGAGGCAGAAGGAAAAGGACAAGGAGGAGGAGGAGGAGGAGGAGGAGGAGTAAAAGGAGGATGGGGAAGTGCACTTGGATGCAGATGCCATTAGTCCATCTGATGCTGGACGTCGACTGATGTTTTGGCTGCTGACGATTCTCATCAACTCCCACACACACGCACACACACACAATTATATATAGAGTACAAAATATATAACATATATACAGTACCAGTATACAAAGTAATTGATGCCTTCAGCTATACCTTGGTCTAGAAGTTTATACTATATCTTTATATATATATATATATATATAAATATATATATATAGAGAGATAGAGAGAGACAGACAGACAGACAAACAGACAGACAGACAGACAGAAGATTCTGTATAATTATATCATCTGTATAGAGTCAGTTTCTCCTGAGAGATCATGTCTAGTTGTCTACCTCCGGGCGAAAAGTTTTTTCACAACTGAGACAAGACTGCCCAATACAAATACATTTCGCTTGTAACATATATTATTTATATATATTATATATATATATATATATATATATATATATATATATATATATATATGATACATACAATGTTGTGGTGTTATGCGCGTGCTCTGTGGGTGGCCTGTGTATTTGTATGCAAATATTCCTCAATCATTTTCCTCCAATTATATCAGCATGTATGCTGACGGATGTCTTTGTATTTCTAGTTATCCTCTGTTGTGCAGATATATTCCCTCTTCCTCCTCCACCTCGTCTTACTTCTCCTCCTCGCTTCTTCCTCCTCCTCCTTCTTCCTCCTCTTCCTCTTCCTGTTCATCCACCTTCTGCTTCCACTCATCACATTCTTCCGCGTTCTTCCTCTGCTAAATATTCTTCCTCTGCGTCTTTCCATTTTCCATAACTTCCTATCCCTCCTCCATCTCCTTCTCTTTTCCCTCGTTCTCCTCATTCTTTTCTTCGTACTTTTCCTTTTCCACTCCCAGTTGTATTCCTTCTCTTCGTCTGTTTCCTTCTCTCTCATTCTTTAGCACCTCCTACCATCCTTCTTCCTCTGCTCCTCTACTCTTCCTTCTCTTCCTCTTCCTCCTCCTTTAACTCTTCCTCCTTGATTGCTGTCTATTTCGAGGTTACTGTTTATTTCCTATTATCATTCCCATTTTTTTTTAGCTAGACGCGGTGTCACCTGGTTTTGTCATAAAACAAATATAATAATCTTCCTTGTCCTTCCTCCTCCTCCTCCAACTCCTCATCCTCCTCTCCCTCCTTCAATTCCTCCTATTCCTCTTCTTGGTTGTCGTCTTGCTGTTTGTTCTCTACCTACTCCTCCTCCAACATGCATCTACTTTCTCCTCTCGCTTCTCCCATTCTTTTCCTTTTTCTTCCTCCTCTTCCTCCTCCTGGTCTTCCTCCTTCTCCTCCTTCTCCTCTTCCTCCTTCTCCTCTACTTTCTCCTCCTCTTCCTCCTCCTTCTCTTCCATCTTCTCCTCTTTCTCCTCCTCGTTTTTCTCTTCCTCCTCCTCCTTCTTCTTCTCCTGTTCCTCCTTCTCCTGTTCCTCGTTCTCTTCTTCCTCCTTCTCCTCCTCCTCTTCCTCCTATTTTATATCTCCCATTTCCTCCTCCTCTTCCTTCTTCTTCTCTTCCTCCTTCTCCTTTTCCTCTTTCTCCTCTTCCTCCTTCTCCTCTTCCGCCTCCTCCTCTTCCTCCTATTTTATATCTCCCACTTCCTCCTCCCTTTCTACATCCCCTGCTCCTTCAAGTGTCGAATGTTCGGTCCTCGACGGGAGCCGTGCGAATCGCCACCGATTATTTATGAGGCCAACCGAACGACGACGCTCATGTTTTATGCAGCTCTCTGCGTTCCGTATGTTTCGTAAACAGCGCACCTGCCAGGAAGCTGAACATACTGCACCTGTACGACGTATAGGTGCACTGATTGTGTTAAGCACGCCCCTCCCTTCCACGCATTTACAAAAGTCCCGCCAATGTAGCCTACATATGCAGGTTGGCATAGCAGGTTGGCTTGTCGGTACAATATGTTCCGCCAATGTACAGATGTACGCGTCAGGTTGACATAGTAGGTTGAACATGTGTTCCGCCAATGTACGAATGTACGCAGTCGGTTGGTAGCGCAGGTTGGCT